>ML779300.1:230798-260211 GCA_009831015.1 Picea engelmannii | reverse complement strand
TGAATCCTTGGTTGTACAAAAAGTGTTGAGATCACTTCTCTTGAAGTATGATGTTAAGGTCTCTGCCATTGAAGAAACTAGGGACTTGACCAAAATGACAATGGATGAATTACATGGGTCTCTTATAGCATATGAAATGAGAACACGTACAGAAAGTGACCAACCAAACAATGAAGTAGCCTTTAAATCCATAAAGAAGACAAAAGACAAAGATAACGACCTTGATGAAGAAATAACAAATTTCGTAAGAAGGTTCTAGAATGGAAGTGGAAGATACAAAGGTAAGTCTCCTCTCAAATACTTTAACTGTGGTAGAATATGACATATTGTTGAAAATTGCTACTATGAAAAGAGAAGTCTCAACAATAAAAAGAGCTTCTACTCCAAGGAAGATGACATCTCCTTAGATGAGAGTGATGAAGAAGATAATGATGTAGGAGAAGTCCTCTTCATAACCCAAGAAACCCAGGATGATGATCACAAGAATTCTAAAGAAGAAGAAATCATTTGTGCAGAAAATTCAGATGAAGAAACCAACCTTGATTCCTTTTGGGGATACAAAGACAATGCAGAGAGTGAACAAGAAGATGAGAATCTTGAAAAGTTGAAGTATGTTGAAACTGAAAATAGAAACCTTATAAACACAAACATAATACTAAAAGGTGAATTGAGTAGTTGCGAAGAAGAGAATTACAAGATTGAAAAGACCATTAATAGCTTGAAGAAACAATTAGAAGATTATGAGAAACTGAAAGCAGAATTGGATCACACAAAAGGGGAGCTCCTATTGACAACAAAAAAGTTGAAGAAATTTGAAAAAAGAACTGAAAAATTAGATGAGATCCTTAGCAGTCAAAGATCTCCAAATGACAAGACATGACTAGGATACAATGACAGTTTGAAGACAACAAAACAAGAAAAGGAAGTTGAAAATGATGAAACCAACATTCCATAACAAGTTGAACAACAAGATAGAAGACTAGAATTCAGAAGGAATGAGACATCATGAAGATCCTCTCCCATAAGGTATGAAAGCAATCATTATGAAGGAAACTATAGAAGAATAGATCGTGAACCTAGGGGGACCACACCACAAAGAAGATCACTTACGCCCAGGTATCAAAATCTCTTTCTTGGACATTGTTATACTTGTGGAAATTTTGGACACAAGGCAATCGATTGTAGAATCAATGAAAGGAATAACTATGCAAGCTACATGAATGGTGAAAATAATAGATATGGAAATGTTCGTAGACCTGTCAATAGAAATTATAATCCATTTGACCCATTAATGGATCAAAATATTGTATGTTACAAGTGCCATAATCTTGGTCACAAAGCACGAGATTGTAGAGAGATGAAGGAAGATAATCGTATGCCAAAAGTCTGCGTACCAACTACAACATGGAAAAGGAAAGAAATTCCACACAATGAAAATTGTCGAATAACATTGGTCGCTAAATAATGCAAAGAAGAAGATGAATGGTTCATAGACAATGGGTTCTTATCTCATATGACCGAAGATCAAAGAAAATTTGTCATCTTGAAGAAAAAGGGTGGAAATGTTGCATTTGGAGATGACTCATCTACCAAAATACTTGGAAAATGAACTGTAAGGCTTGGAAGTGAAAATGCAAAAGCAGGAAAAGTCCTATTGGTTGAAGACTTGAAGCATAATCTACTCAGTGTTAGTAAAATGTGTGATCAAGGATACACTCTTACGTTTGACTCCCGAAAATGTAAAATCAGAAAAAATAACTCAGGAAGATTAGTTGCAACTGCAATAAGAAGACCAAACAAGATATACATCCTAGACATGAAGAAGAGAGAAAAGATAGAAGCCACATAAAAGGATTCCAAGGAAGAAAAAGTCCCAAAGACCAAAAATAATGATGAAGTATTATTGAGTGCCACATGTTCAGGGGGAGCAGCCCCAAAGAAGAGAGTTACCTTTTCCCATTAAACTCAGGGGGAGAATCCCTACCCTTTTCCATTGATGTCAAAGGGGGAGAGAAATTTGGATCATGATGATAGGGGGATCATGAGTGTTTCCATCAATGACAAAGGGGGATATTGTTGGAATATTGGTTGTTGTCATTGATGTCAACCCTAGTCATGGATTTTGGACCGCAAGATTGATGAAGGTATTTGGACATGAAGGACAATGCACATGCATATACAACACCCATGGATGGATAGTATATATCATGTTGTTTCCGGTGGTATGTGGCATGTCACATGGATCCTCATGGTTGAGGAGAAATGAATTTTTGAAGATGACAAAGTGAATTGAAGAAGGAAGTACATGTAGGCCCTGAAGATAATTAAAGAAAAGAATTACAAAATAAGAAAGTGTCAAGTCGGCTCTAATGTTAAAATGAAGTGACATAAATGGCATAAATAAATATTATTATACATTCATTTTAGACACAAGTCAAATTTCAGAGGAAATCAGAAGTACAAAAGTCCAGATTTCAAGGGAGGATGAAGTCTTTTGGTGATGTGTTCTAAGGTATGTTATTTTCAGGCCATCTTACCATTTTTGCTATAACTTTTTTTATAGAACGATTCAGATGGTGAAATTGCTATGGTATTGAGAAGACATATCAAGGTACATGTGGTAAAAATTTCAGCTCTTGATTCGCTATAATTAGGGAGATACACTCTGTGGAAGATAGGGTTTTTGACCAGTCCTGAAGCTAGTCAATAAACAGGTGTTCTGGGTAAAACAATCATAACTTCTTCATAGAGAATCCAAATAACGTGGGACAAATTGAATTGGAAAGAGTACGGACTGCAGTTTATTTTGTGCGAGTTTCATAATATCATGTTAAATATTGAGTGTGGGGCATTCTGTACAAGTTTGGTCTCTTGAATAAACTAGAATTGAACAAGGTTTACCATTCTCTCTATAACTTCTTTTTGGGGAGGATTCAAGGAGTGAAAATTGGAGAAGTTTCAGAGAATAAACTGAATAATATTATCTACAGGATCATAGTATTCCAATAATTGAATAATTTTAGAAATTGAAGAAGTCTCAGGAAGCATTATCAGGTTCTATGTGATGGTTGGTTGATGGTGATGATTTAATGTGAAGTTTTATTATCTCTTGTATATTATTGGGCAGAAGGAAGGGGAAAGGATGAAGAGTTAAACTCTCTCTTGATATTGGAGGATTGTATATTCCTCTTGGAGGTTTATCCCTCCCTTTAAACTTGGAAGCTGTAGCTACCTTTGGAAGTCATTTTTTTTTTAACAAAAACGGTTATGTTGCATTAATCGACATTCTGGCCAGCCAGAATCTGGGAGTTACAAATCCGAAGAAGGTTGGTGACCTCTGACAGTGTTGCCAACCTTCTTGTGAATGTATTGGGAGTCCAATCCCCTCTGCTCCTTGAGATAATTCGAGAATATGACAAAAAGTGCGTACATGAGTAAATTCTCACAAACTGTGAGCATAACAAAAGACAGAAGAACAACATTATTCCAAGGGGGATGAAATTTTCCCCTTAAAGTAGGGGTCCAGATTTTTCTGAGACCCTAAAGAAATGTTGGAGGCTGCCTCCTTTTCTCTACGTGCTTTGTTGTTCTTTCTCCCTCAGGTAAGGGGCAGAGACGGGATTGAATTGTCTTCAGATGCAGAAGTTCCCCCAGAGCCGCTAGAGGGGGCTGTAACCCGACCTTCTTGAGCTTCCGGATCTGGAGCCCGAATCTTTCTCGCTGCTACAGATTTTGGGGGGGAGGATTCCGGAAGGCTTTCATCTGCCGGAGGATCTTCCTTGGCTGTTGTTTCTTCTGGTTCTGGGGCTTCATCTTCTTTTAGCGCATCAAAATTGTTTTTATTTTCTAGAGTTGTCTCTGTTGAATGAGTGACCTTCGAGGCTTGGGCTAGTGGTTCCTTTCGCTTTGGCTACCTTCGTCGGTTTGCTACGGGCTGAAAAGCATATTCTTTGCCTGGTCCCGGTTCCTCAGTGGCTTTGGGGCAATTCCTTGCGAAGTGGCCGTAAGCATGGCACCAGAGGCACTTGAAAGGAATCTGCTCGTAGTCCAGCTCCTGGATATGGCTCCATTCCCCCAGGGAGAGCTTAATGGCTTCCGGAAGACCTTTCTCGAGGTTAACCTCAACACAAATGAAGGCGCAGGTAAATTGGTCCCCTTTCGGCTCCGCTTTGTCCAGGAAACGTCCAAGCTTATTTCTGATGTCCTCCAGAGAGTCTGTCCCCCAGAGATGCAAGGGTAGGTGGGGCAGCCTAACCCATACAGGGGCTGCGGTGATCTCGGCTTCGGGATTGAATTCAATAGTCCAGGGGGCTAAGAACAGTCCTCTCGACCCCATGAAATAGGGCCCAGATCTGAAAACTAGATCACAATCCTCTTTGCTCAAAAAACTGAATACAAAAAAACCCCTGCCTACTGCGAACAGAGTAACGTTTCCCTTTATCAGTGGTTTCCATCGGTCATTCGTCCATGCCTCCACTGCTTTGGGGCTAGGCCATAACCCCGTAAAATTTCCGATGAGGGACTTTTCTGCTAGAAGAAGGGCAAGAGAGCAAGACTGCTCTAGAGATAGCTCCAGAGAAGGGATCTCCTCCATCTTCTTAACAAACTTGGACGAGAGAGAAGGTTTGGATTTGGGGCCTGCCGAACGAACTAATGCCTTGAATGCTTCTAAAGGGTCTTTTCCCTTCTCGGCATTTTGATCTGGGGCCATCGTAGCCGACCTCCTGCAATCAAATCGTAGTGATGAGCCAAGACCACTGTACCCACCCACATGCAAAAACGTAGGTAGTCTCAGGCCTCGCAGGGACCCTCTGAAGGTTCCGATCCCGCGTCTCTGAATGCCGGGGAACCCTGACTGCTGTAGGCCGCGTCCTGTGATCAAATAACCTCTCCAAAACACACGGAGGGGGGACGCTCTGAAAAACACGTATACCCCTGATCGACTGTTGTAAGGAGGCCAAGACCACGCACTGAATCACTGAATCACTGAGTCCACGCGCTGAAACACCGATCCACGTCTCTGTCTACCCTTGGCACGCGCTGGATCGCGCCCCGTAAGCTGAGAGAGCGATGGGAACCTGGATCGGCAACAACAAACGAAGCTCAGTGCCCCTGCAAACGAAAATCAGAGCGATGGCGGCTAGGGTTTGGGCCCTAGCCGCATGGGCATTTCGTCTCGTTCCATTTATTTTTCTCCACACTCACTCTCCGAAGTTGAAAGTGTTATTCCTATTACCTTTGGAAGTCATTACTTCCCTTGAACAATAACTATTGATTATTTCTCATATATTGTGCATGGTGTATTGTAGTATATTGGTGTAACTCTTATACTATTGTTCATTGCTCATTCGATATAATGGAATGGTTTAAGTATAAGTTGAAAAAGGTTTTAAATTGTACTTGATACTGATTCACCCCCCTCTCGGTGTCAACAGAGCCAAGTTTTCAGGCCTGAAGAGTGAACTCTTGTGTGAGTTTCACTAAAACAACAGGTGTTTGTTGTTGGTTTGTTGATAGTTTTCCTAACAACAAGTTCCCTTGAGTTGACAACTGAGAGATTCTCAGTTACTTGCACCAGAGAGACCTTGATAAATAGATGGCACATTCCTTGGATTCAATCTTATAAATGGATGGTCCATCCCTTGGTTTATCCTTGATAAATAGATGGTACATCCCTTGGGTTATCTCTAATAAATGAATGGTGCATTCCTTGGGTTGGGTAGGTCAGGAGGAAGAGAGTTGGTGGAAAAATCGGGATAGTTGTAGGAGAATATCATTTGGGTTATGGGTTTTATGAGCTGTGAGTGGATTGTGAGAGACCACCCTCTTTTGTGGATTACTAGCCTCAGCTCTGGGGTGACTGAATGTTGAGATTTGGAATAATTAGTCTATGGTTGGGTGGAACGTCTATGCCAAGAAATTGGTTGCACGTTCTTGTTTAAAGATAAGCATTTTATCTTGTTGTTGAGTTATTTACATGTGTTATTGTTGTGCGTCAACTTTGCATATATGAGAATGACTTAAAAGTTGTTGTAATGCGTGGTTTAGTTGCATTTCATGTGGATTATTAGCATGCTTTAGATGCATTTGTTTTATGGTTATAGACAATAGCTAAATTTGTTTTAGATTTGTAGCTGTAAGCTACAAGAAATCGACTAATAGTAAAATAATTACTTTAGTTAGTAGAAGTTTCATTTTTATGTGCATTTTGCACCATAAGGTTCCTCGGTTGGGATGGGGAACGATTACATTATGGTATCAGAGTCATAATAAAGAGATTTTTATGTGGAGTGGTCCAACATGGATGTCGGGTACATTACAAAGTGGTACCAGAGCCCAGTTTTCAACAGTGAGCCTGGATGGGTCGAGTTAGCAGAATGTTGAAGTGGAAATTCATAGAGAATTAATTCTGGATTATGTCTGCAACTTGTTTATTTAAATTACTGCAAGTAAAAATTAAGAGAAATTTCATGGGTAATGTGAAGAATTGAGCCTCTTTGGAAATAAAAAAAAAAGCAAATCAGAAAAATTGGGTATTTTTCCATACGATGACATCGACATGACGTGGAGGCCACGTGTCAGATGATGTGGTAGAATAAAGACATGTAATTCCATTGTGGCAGGTACATGTTGGATGAGATGATAGTTGGTGGGTGATGTGGGTCATGTGGCAAGCCAACTATCAGTCCCATGAAACATCAGTAAAATCTTGGAATTTGTCTAAGTGTTAAGTCTGTGAGTCCGCATAGAAGTGAAAAAATGGTTAAGTGTTGAGACTTCTCGGATGGACTTGTGAAAGGAAGGTTACAAGATTATGAGTCTGTGAGTCCACATAGAAGTGGATAAATGGTTAAATGTTTAGACTTCTTGGATGAACTTGTGAAAGGAAGGCTACAATATTATGAGTTCGAGAGTCCGCGTAGATGGAAAATGATTAAGTGTTGAGACTTTCAGATGGACTTATGAAAGGAAGGTTATAATATTATGAGTCTGTGAAGGAAAAAAGAAGAAGAAGAAGTTAAGTGTTGGTGGTGGGTTCATAGAAGGTATGAAAAAGAGATATGACTTAGATATGCGGTGAATCCATTAAGACATATCGACGATGAAGATCTAATCAAGAAATGATCATACTGTTGCTGAGCATTTCTACTATGTTATATGTGCTAATGAATGTTCCTCCATTGATTTGCCACCACAATTTTCAGCTCGAAGCTCGGATTGGAGAAAACAAATAGTCATTGGAAAGGTATTGAGGAGTAGAAGAGATCTTTCAACCCATAATTTTTATCTGGGCATTATATTCTATTTAAAAGTGATAAAAGTGAACTATGTAGTAGAAAAATAGTGGAAATTGTAACTTGTAATTATTGTAACTATTCGTGCAAAACCCAGATTGAGGCACGAGGAAAACTGTTGGAAAGTTGTTTTGAAAATGAATGCATTTAAGGAATCCTACTTGGGAGTAGTGCATTAATATTATTCATAATTTAAAACGAATAATGACCTGTAATCTAATTGATAAATATTTTGCAATATGCTTAATTTTAAAAACAATTATTGCATGCACATTCTTGTAGAATTAGAGATACAAAAAATAAGACTTTAGTTCCTACATGAGAACTAGAGACATGGAGGATGCTCAAGGGTTTCACAACCATGAAGAATAAATTAGAGGTTTGCATATCAGCATGGGCAATGTTGAGACTGAGTCTAATGGGAGAAGAGACATGCAGCAGATTGTAACTATGAGAAGCTGGCAAAAATAAGTGCAGAGCTATAAGGCTGATAATGAGAGGATTATGAAGGCTCAAGAAGAGATACTTCGAAGCCTAAATATGATATAGAAGCAAGTTAACAAGGAATATGGCACCAAGCAAGAAACTAGTGCTAGACAAGTATCAACATCAATATCCCAGAGCAAAAGAGATGATCATGGGAATGATAGGAAATCAAGAAGCATGAGTAGACACCATCATTCTCCAAGGCATTCCACTGGAAGAAATCATGCAAGTTCAGTTACAGGGAGTATCCCATGTGTGTCTCATGTTCAGAGGAAAAGGAGATGACCCGAGGTGAACATATTGCAAGGAGAACTCAGGAATATTAAGCCACCAACTTTCAATGGTGAGCACAAGAAAGGAGAAGATGTTGAGGCCTGGCTGTTGGAAATGAAGAAATATTTCCAGCTACATGATCACCCATCCCTTGTAGAAGATAGAATTGTCGCCTACCACTTGCAAGGGAAGGAAACCATGTGGTGGGATCAACTTAAGCAAGCCAAGAACCTTTATGAGAAAAGAATCTCTTGGAGGCAGTTCAATGGATATTTCCAAGAGAAATATTTGTCCGAGCATTACTATGAAAGAAATATGAAAGAGTTCTTTGAACTCAAGTTGGGAACCATGACAATGGAATAATATGAGAAGTGGTTCTTTGAATTGTTGAAGTATGTTGACTTCATTAAGGATGAGAAAGTCAAAACCCAAAGGTTTCTAAGTGGGTTACCCTCTTTCTACAGTGATAAGATTCAATATGATAACCCAAGAACCTTGGAGGAAACCATAAGGAGAGAAAGGAATTTGTATGAGAAAAGCAAAGGAAGACCAGTTTTCCAAAAAGCTTGGAATGACAAGATGAAGGATAAGAGGGATCAAAGGCAAAAGGGTTTTAAGTCACCCATTTTCAGGTATAATTTCCAAGCGAATCAACACGTTCAAGTTGCACAAAATGAACACAAGACTACATATTCATTTGGAAAAAGGCTAAGGAAACAACTGGTGCAATGTTTGGAATATGGGGAAAATCATATATATATAGGGATTTCCCTCACAAAGGAGAAAGAATGAGGACTGTCCACAACATTCAAGAGGTTGAAACAATGGAAGACATGGGCATAAGCATGCCAAGGATCTATCTAGCCTTGGATAAGAAGCAAGAAAATTATCAATCCCCCATGATTGAAGTGGAAGGTAAAATCAATAATGAGCCCATAGATATTTTAATTGATTCTAGAGCTAACCATAATTACATAAATGCTAACATTCTTGAAATATTTCATTTGCAAAGAAGTAAGCATAAGAAATCTTGGTTAGTTCAATTAGCCACAGGGGCTAAGAGGAAAATCAATGAGTTGGTTAAATATTGTCTGATAGACATGAATGGACTTAGAAAAAAGTAGATGTAAACACCATACCATTGGGTTCATATGATTGTGTAATCGACATGGATTTCTTGGAGAAAGATCATGCTATCCTAGACTATTACAACAAGACAGTCACATGTCTTGATGAGGAAGGGAAGCACGACAAGATTAAAGGAATTCCAAGAGTTGTAGCTATTAGACAGATTTAAACTATGCAATTGAAGAAGAGATTCAGGAAAGGATGTTATATGTTTGCATCCCATATGGAGGAGGAAACCAAAGACAAAGTATCAAACATTGAATACCCTCTAGTTTTGAGGGATTTTGAAGATGTTTTTAAAGAAATTCCAGGACTACCATAAAAAAGAGACATTGATTTATCTATCAAATTGGTGGCAGGAGCTGCCCCAGTGTCTAAGACACCTTATAGAATGGGCACACTGGAACTAAAAGAGTTGCAGATGCAACTTGAAGAACTTTTGAAAAAGAGGTATATACACCCAAGTTGTCACCTTGGGGAGCCCCAATTGTTTTTGTGAAGAAGAAGGATGGAACCTTAAGGATGTGTATTGATTCCATGTAGCTTAATAAGGTTACCATAAATAATATGTATCCTTTGCCAATAATTGATGATTTGTTTGATCAATTGAAGGGTGCAAGAATCTTTTTGAAGATTGACTTGAGATCAGACTATCATCAAGTAAGAATAAAGAAAGAAGACATCCAAAATAAAACATTCATAAAAAGATATGGGCATTATGAATTCATGATAGTGCCATTTGGTCTATCAAATGCCTCAACAATTTTTATGTGTCTCATGAATGGAGTGTTCAGGGAGTACCTAGACAAGTTTGTGATTGTGTTCTTAGATGATATGCTCGTCTATTCTAAATCAGAAGAGGAACATGAGAAACATTTAAGAATGGTGTTGCAAGTTTTAAGAGATCATAAATTATATGCTAAGCTAAGTAAGTGCATCTTTTACCAAAAGAAGATTCACTACTTGGGGCATATAATTTCAGCAGCAGGGATAGAAATTGACCTTGAGAATATAGAGGTCATTAGAGGATGGTCAACGCAAAAGAATGTGATAGATTTCAGATCATTCATGGGTCTTGTTGGTTATTACCGAAGATTCATAAAAGGGTTCTCAAGGATTGCAAGTCCAATCACTTCTTTGCAAAAGAAAGGAGTGAAATTTGAATGGAATTCTAAGTGTGAAGAGAGTTTTCAATAGTTGAAGGAAATATTGGCAAGTGCACCAATATTGAAGATTGCATATCCAAATGAATATTTTGTCGTGTTCACCGATGCATGAAAGGAAGGAATCGGTTGAGTTCTCAATCAAAGGGACCATGTGATATGCTATGAGTCCATAAAATTAAAAGAGCATGAGAGGAATTATGCTACACATGACTTGGAGTTAGCAACGATTGTACATGAATCAAAAAAGTGGAGGCATTACCCTATGGGTAAGAAATTTGAGCTAAGGACAGACCACTGTGTTTTAAAGCATTTGTTTGGAATTTCTGAGTGATCATGACTTCAAAATTAAGCATATAAAAGGCAAATAAAATCAAGTAGTTTATGCACTCAACATGAGATCTCATGAAGTGCATGTGGAAACCATAAACATGTACAAGACAAATTTAAAAGGTCAAATTATTGCAACAATGAATTCAGATCAGCAATGTGTGAAAATAAAAGAAACATTACAACAAGGCAATTTTCAGCAGAAATTTATTTTTTATGAGTTGAAAGAAGATGAAATTCTCATGTACAAGGGAAAAGTATATGTGATGAATTCCAATGAGATGGAAAATGCAGTTATGAAGGAAATGCATAATGTGCCATACGTCGGGCACCCAGGATATCATAATACAATTGTAGCTGTGAGAAGCCAATACTTTTGGTGGGGAATGATGAAGGAAGTGGCTAATTACATAGCCAGATGTCTAGAATGTCAAAAGGTAAAGACATAGCATATAAACCCAACAGGTTTGCTACAACATTGCCCATTCTATAATGGAAGTGGGAAGTAGTTACAATGAAGAAACATGATTCCATCATGGTGGTGGTGGATAAATTGACTAAAACATCACATTTTATTCCAGTAAAGACAACACATAAGAAAACAAATATTGCGGATATTTTCATAAAGGAAGTTGTCAAGTTACATGGAGTGCCTAAGACATTAGTTCTAAATAGAGATACAAAGTTTACTTCAATTTTATGGAAAGGTTTGTTCAAAGGCTTTGGAACAAATCTAAATATTAGTACAACGTATCATCCATATTCAGATGGGAAAACAGAGAGGACTAACATGATAATTGAGGACATGCTTAGAATGTATGTAATGGATCAACCATCAAAGTGGGAAGATTATATTCATTTAGTTGAATTTTCGTACAATAATGGGTATCAAGCCTCATTAAATATGAGTCTGTTTGAAGCATTGTATGGCAGAAAATGTAACATTCCCGTGAGTTGGGATAATCCAACAAACATAGTAGTTGTTGGGATAGAATTGTTAAAAGAAATGAAGAGCAGATGACAATGATAAAGCATAATTTAAAGGCTACCTAGGACAGGAAGAAAATTTATGAAGACTCTTAGAGTTTTCAGGGATTTTAAATTAGGAAAACACGTGTTTTTGAAAGTGAAGGCAAAGAGCATTTTACTAAGATTAGGAAGTTGCCCGAAGTTGGCAACAAGATATTCTGGGCCTTTTGAAATATTAGAAAAGATAGGTCTAGTTGCATACATGTTAGCTTTGTCTACATCCATGAGAGTGCATAATGTATTTCATGTGTCATTGTTAAAGAAATATGTGTCTAATCCTAACCACATAATTGAATGGAATGTGATCCAGGTGAAGCATGAAGGGGATTGTCAGGTGGAACTAGTACGTATCTTGGATTGAAAATTCAAAGTGATTAAGAACAAATTCATATGGATGGTAAAGGTTCAATGGACCTACTATGGTCCTAAAGATGCTACATGGGAGCATGAAGAAAACATACGGGAAGAATACTCACAAATTTTTGACGATTTTGAAGAAAGTAGAATGCAAGACTCCATTTTGGAAAGCTAGAGTTCTGGAACCACATCTCAGATTCCTATCCAACTACGTTTGGGACCTTGATAAATGAATGGATCATTCCTTTGGTTAGCCTTGATAAACATATGGTACGTTCCTTGGGTTAACCCTGATAAACAAATGGTGCATTCCTTGGGATGACGAGTTGATATGAACAAAAGATTGATGGTTGGAGTTGATGTTGGAGCTGTTAAATTGCAGAATTTTTATGTCGAAGTATTGTGATGTAAATTTGCATATATATATGTACATCGATATAGAAGTGAATTGAGGACGATGTACAATTTTAGGGGAAGGGGAATGTAACATCCCCATTATAATCCCCAGTTTAATTAATGCTTATGTGGATATAATATGTGGCTACGACCTAGCGATGTAATATGTGAATTGTATTTCAATGTTTTAATAATAAAATGTGATGCCAACTGCTAAAGGGGACATGGAGAAGAGATGGGGGATGAATTAATCCACAAGAGAGGTAAGTTTCTAGGATAATTACCAAGAGGGGGGTCAAAGGGGGAAATTCCCATGTATATTAATTTAACCATTTTTTCCTAAACTTGTGTATTGTATACGAACCTTCCCATTTATGATTGAGTGTTCCCAAAGCCAATCATTGAATACATGTAAGTGGGTGGGTATGAGTGGTCACATCCCAAAGTTATTAGGCACATGGGGGTTGAGTACAATCACCTTGGGGAAGAGTGTGAGTCAAGAAAGGAAAGCAACAAGAGAGGATTACTTTCTTTAAATTTTGATTACTTTCTTTAAATTTTGATGGGCATGAGCACTGATTACTTTCTTTAAATTTTGATTGATCTTTGTTGTTATGTGCACCGGTTGAAATTTAAATGTGAACTGAGTGAATGATTCAGTGTGTATCAAGAACGAACGGTTCAAATAATTTTCATTTTCTGAATGAATCCATGGAATTGGGGAACCTGCGAACAATATTCCAAGAATAGAAGATCCCATCACAGACAAGGGATCTAATTTTTTTTGCAATATATATATTTTTCATGTTCTCTTATGTGAAATGATAGTGAGTGTGAGAATGGGGTAGGCCTGAAGAAACGACTACTGGTGAAAACAAAAATCCAAAGAGATCCAACTCAAATAGTAAATTCACCTTGAAAACGAACGAATGACAAATTCAAACTATTTTTACAAGGAAAGGAGTCAACAGAGACTGTCAAAAGTAAACGTATTATGGAAAAAAATTACAAGGTCGGGAAGGTTTCTGAGATACAGTGAATGTATCTGGTAAGGCCCTTTCTTTATTTTACTCCATAATTTTTCTTGGAGCAGGCACCGACTATGTAGAAAATTGCTCAACAAAAATAGTTTAATGAAAATAGAGTAGAAGTAGCAGGGCATTGTTTTGAAAGATTGAGGGTGTCTTACTGGAATGTTACCATCAAACTTGTCATTACACAAAACTTTGTAAGCAGGATATGAAGGTTTGAATATTAAATTATATGACTAGATATCCATATATCTAAAACTTAAAATCAACAATAGATCTATGTAATGATAATTGGCACAAAATTTGTAATTTATTTTCCTTATTTTTTTTTAACTAGATGACATACCAATCAAATGGCGATTGATGCGATGATGAAGTTTTCCAATGTCTTCTTCTCTTGGAATATCCTCTTCATCAAACATGCATCACCGTGCTTTGATACCAATTGAAAAGAGCATAAGTGTCTTCAGACACAAATTTTATTAAAAGAAGGAAAAAAATTACACAATAAATGTGAGAGCTTACATTCTCCAACATTAATCTCACATGAGAAAGTGAGAGCTTTAATAAGCTCATTAAACTAATTCTAAGTTAATTTTTGTTATGTACATATTATCACATAATCACGTGAGTATGACAAGTGTCCATGTACATTAAATAAATATTCTAACAATTTTCTATTTTTTTGCTTCTAAGAAGCGACTCTTTTCTAGACTCATTATCTAATATAACTAAATACATTCTAGAAAAGTCTAAGTATAATAAAATAATATTATATTAAGTACTTTAGGATCATAATATCTAACAATTACCTGCACAATCATTAGACAAGAACAAACTTATTCATTCCTTCACAACATAACAAATGAAATATAACATGAACAAGCTCTAATATACTAACTCAATCTTACTTAGATCAACAAAATACCAACAAAGATAGATGAAAGATATATAACATTAGTATTTTTGGGGGGAGGAGGGAAGAGAGTAGATCTATATTGATAAAATAAAATAGATTACGACAAAGATGATTTACCTTGAGAGTTATTCCCATACTCCTATCTCCAAGACTTGAAGCCCTTCTCCTTAGCCACAAGCTCACCCTATTGAACAAGAATAGTCATGGACCGTATCATGGTAAGATTCCCTCACCTAGACTCTAATTACACTAGTGTCGATGCCCAAAACTCAACAATATGATGCAAACTTTAGGCCAACAATTCTTGCTCCAATCTACTAGCATAATGATGCTCTCTAAACTCTTCACGATGAACTCTAAACTAGCCTCATCTCCTGGCTTTGGCTCCTTCTTATAAATTCTTTGAGGAGATAAGAATAGGCTTCATGGAATGTGAACCAAGAAAATCCAAGTCATGCACAAGTTCCATGCTCAATTATGAGATTTTTCCAACCCATTGCTCATTGATATCCCCATAATTCTCTAGTCTAATTTCAACTTATTACATATGTAAAGTTCCTTACAAGGTATATGGTGCCAAATACAAGTATAAAAGATGCCCCCTAATGTGTGAATTCATAAGAGAAACTTATGGTTGACATACATTACAAAATAAGATGATGATGAGTGGAATAAGGAGTATTGAGATCAAGAAACTAGGAAGTACCTGCAATTAAGAAATCAACCAATCAAATACAATTTATCCCTAAGGTAGGCGTACACATTCTTGGCTATATGAATAAGAATGGATTCCAAAATAAAACACTATGAATCCATAAAATGAAATGCAATACCATGGCCATGAAAAAGTACACAGTGGATCCATGTCATATAAAAGATCATATCCATGAGCAAACACAGTGTGGATCTATGTCATAATATACATTAGGAAGACACTTAACATGAATGAGAGTGTCATTAAGTATTCAAAGAATTTTATCAATAAGTGATACATTCTTGCACAATTTGGGAAGGTAGCATTGATAGGAGATGCCCCTAACCCAACGTATTCAACCCAAACCCATCGATTCTACAAATCTACATCATGCAAATAAATGAGTTGATGTTGAACATGATATAAACCATCTGATTACCGATGATGAAAATTGTTAATAGATGCAAGGGGAACCACCAATAATGAAAATGGACCCCAAGGTACATGGTACATTATAACGAGTGCAAATAAAGGATCTTATGTCTAACACTTGTAGACTTGATCAAGAAGGGGTCAATGATGTAAACCCATGGTTAATCATGAGGAAACTTGCCACTAATGTTTGTAAATCCCAAAGTACTATTTAGTTTCTAGATCAAATTCCTAGATAATGATCTAGTGTTGATAGGAAGAGATCTATAGAAGGAGGGCATTAATGTATTCCACATCAGTCGACATGAAACAATAACTAAGAGATTTTTGAAGAGAGAAATCACCAAGTACATACTGGCGCAAGGATGGTCGACTTGAAAGGTTAACAAAATTGTAGAATGGTCAACTCAGGCTCAAATTCCCTTGAATAGATAGCACGACACAATAATGAATTGGGAAACACTAACTCAAAAGGACCAACGAAATAATGCAACAATACAAGAGGCATTGAAACATTCTCCATAGTGACTGGAAGAATAACCAATCAAAGGAGTAGATTATTCATAATCATGGTACAGGTCCTGAGGCAGCCTAAATCCCAAGTGCAAGACAATGATGAAAATAGGTTCCATGTTCAAAGGTGACAATAATTGATGGCTACCACTCAAACTAAATAAAAATCAGAATTATTTCCCCACCCCCCCTTTCTTTTTGATAATTTTTTTTGTGACATTTTCATGGTTTTATGAGTGTGAAAAAGAGATAAAAATATAATACATTGGATAAATTAGTGGCTCAATGGCATGCAACTACATTCCAAGTGCATGGAACATAGCTATGCAAAACAAATGAGAAAAGGTGTTGGGTAAGTGTTGTCCACTCATAATTTTTTCTCCAAGGTAAAGGTCGCAAAACAGAGGCCAATTGATGCAAATGGCAACATGTTGAGAGTGATTGCATTGGAAATAAGCATGATCAAACAAACGATAGTGTAGTAGTATGTACTAATCTGCAAGTGACAATAAGAAAAATCAATCTTAAGGAAACAAAAATAACAGGAACCTCTTCAGGACATGGCCAGAAAAAAGATTAAAAGATAAGAATGAGGTCTCACCTTTTAAGTCACAGCAAGGCTAAATACAGGTTCATGGGCCTACGAATAAGCATAGCATGGGTACTAAATGACAAAGATAATGGTAACTATAGTGGCACATGAATATTAGGCACTATCACACAAGTTACGATAATGTCACAAGGACAATGTTGCAACTTAGCAGAATCGAGCCTAAGGAATAATATTGACAAAATGATAGTTAATAATGCAAGATCAGAATGTAGGGAAAAAACTATTTCTATATGCCATATTAGACCACATACCTCACAGTTCAGTGACGATCATCATAGAATGTACCAAAATGATCATCGACCAATCCTATAAAAATCATCAACAAAACAATATCCCAATGGTTAAATGATGTAGTAGAAAGATCATAAAACAATATCAAAGCATAATCTAGAAGTGATGAGGGGATTTGTTTTGATGAAGGTGAAAAAAAAACTGTTTCAAACCCAAAATAGTAAAAAACAAGTCTATATACAGACAATGAAGCTCATTTTTACCATTTACCTTTGCCAAAATTTACCTCTGGTGAAAAACCATTTTACCCTCAAACTTCCAAAGCAGAATGCAGGAGATTCCATGAGCAAAATTTGATTATTTAAAGTCTAGGTAATCCTCCATCTCATACTCTTCAATTTCATTGTTTCCATTTGTAGTTTAGCTCGTTTTTTGGGGTTGTCAGACCTCACTTGGTACGCCTCAGTGCGATTGTGGGTTCAACACCCAATAGTCATGGATAGAAGGCAAGACCTTGCCATGGCTGACCACACCTATTCCTAAGAACAAGCACAATCAAGCCCAAAACCAACCAAAAGATATTTTTTTCTCAAAATATTTGCTTGTCTACTAACACATATCTTGTTCTTGGATTGTATGCAGGGAAAACACCATGATTGAATGGAAATAATGAGAGCATGAAGTTGCATAAACAGATTCATTACATGATCAAGCCACCCTCTATGTATCGAGGGTTGACTATCGGATCCTAAAATTCTTTCAAAGTTAAAACATGAGATCATAGATGATGCTATTGTAGAGGTTGATCAAGTTTTGGGATCCCAACCTACAACACTTCTGAGTTGTGTTGACAGGCGAAAAATGATCGTTCGTCAACTGGAAGAACGAGTCTGGTTCGGGGTTGTCTAAATAACCCAAGCCGTTTGGTGTAACTCATTCCGACGGGTTGAATGGCTCCATTAGCCAATCTAAAAGTCCTAAAAGAAACAAATAAAACAAATGAAATAAATAACTAATTACTAATCACTATATATATATGTACATATGTATAATGTAACTATTGTAGATATATTTAAACGAAAGATTTACTTATCTTACTTATGTACATGATATACAAACTGCAAGTTTTAATCTAAACTTATGAAACTCAATGTGAAAAATGATTGCTTCGAAGAAGCAGATAAAGAAAGAACATAAAAATATTTTTTTTCGTTTTTCCTTTATAAATCTAAACTAATATATAAAAAAAATACTATGAAACAAAAACGTGTGGATAGTCAAAAGTCGAACCATACATTCGAGTTTTAGTGATAAGTAAATGACAGAAAAATGTAAATGAGCTAACCTGTTAGTGAGTTAGTGATATGTATCCAAGCATTTGCATGATTAGAGAACATCCAACTACCACGTCCAAGAGGGAAACCTGCAATGAACCTTAAGACTGTTCTAAATAAATCCAGAACAATGTGTTGGCAGTTGAGTTTTAATAACATAATAGATGATACAAATAGGTCATGTGATCTTATGATCGCAAGCGATTACATTAAGATAAATCTGATTGTAACAATGTTTCATTTGATCATTCAACTAAAGATAAATCCTGTCATTTAAGTTGAATAGATGATCACACTGTTAATATCTAAAGCATCAAATATGGACGATATTTATAAAAGAATTATCCCAAAACATAACAGATCGTGAAGTCTAAAGCTATCAAAACCTATTAGCATATCAGTATAAACAAAACATAAATGAAGACACCATTTACAAGAAGCTAAAGCTAAAATGCATATTGTTGTTCCATTTAAGTCTGTGAATTAATCGTCCATCTTCTGCCCTAGGCCAATATGTATTCATTACAAAAATCTGTAGTATTTAAAGAGTTCTTGTAAGCTAAACATCCTATCTTGTAAGATAGGATCAGATCTCAAAAGGATCTACAAGTTACAAAAATAGAAGGTCCAAAAAGCCACTCAATATCAAACTGTATCTTCAAAATTATGAAAGTTTTTTTTATTTATTTACAAAATAAGCCAAACGGAAATGACTAATTAACTAAGTCCATAAATGCTCCATCTTATGAGATCACCACAAGATACATCATATCCTGAAAGAAAACGAAATAAGAAAATTAGATATTTATTTAACTAACGTTTTCCAAATTTATATGAAAATTGACTTGGCTACATAATCTCTCGATTATGTAGCCAGTCTTATTATTGACAACAAAAATCTAAATCATTCTATATTAATTAGAAAAATAACAATAAAAGCACAAATAAAATAAAAAAATAATCTTACCATCCAACTGAAAATCAAATTCGAATCACAAAATTTCAGATTTGATCACAGCGTCGATACTATCGACGTTTGTTATTATGATATTGCCAGTCCTTTTCAAGCATTTTCTTTTCCTTTGTGCATTGATCTTGAGCTCATGGTTTTCAATTCTCAATGAGCAGTTTTGAGCCGTAAGAGCCTTGATTTTTTCTTGAAGGATGGGAATGTCTGTGTAATACAGACCTATCCAGTGTAAACACACTTCACAATTTACAGCAGGGGTAAATGGTTGAGGAAGCACATGACTGTGCATTAAAACACTACCACTATTCACTGTGGGATTTTGACCGAATTTAATTCCTTGAAAATCCTTGTTGTGCTTCAGACACAGTGGCAAGTTATTCACATAATCAAAGGCTTGAGTGAGATCCAATTTAGAGTGATCTCGGTCTTCAACTGCCAGGAATTTTTCAATCTCTGAATCAGATCTCACCTCGATCGATTCGATTGAGCTCACATGAGCTTTTGATCTATTTTGTAGGCTCCTTGAAATTAGTTTCCCAACCCTCTTGTTATTATACCCTCACATGTCTCGATTTTTCTTTGATTGTTTGGAAGGGTTTCCACTGGTGGATTTGATGTCAAGTTTAGGGTCGACAACCTATTCACACTCAAGAATTTTGACCATCTCGAAGCCGACGTCTTGCTATTCACACACAGACTGATCGGTCATAGCCCTTTCACAAGGGTTTTCACATAAGAAGACTGGCCTTCTCTAGCATAGGTTTATCAACCACCAAATTCTCCACAGGGTTTACTGTAACAAATCCATTGCAAGTCACAAAAGCATCCCAATCATCACTAAGTAGTTTCAGATG
Source organism: Picea engelmannii (assembly GCA_009831015.1). Taxonomy (NCBI): domain Eukaryota; kingdom Viridiplantae; phylum Streptophyta; class Pinopsida; order Pinales; family Pinaceae; genus Picea; species Picea engelmannii. The sequence continues at coordinate 240,163 of ML779300.1, read as the reverse complement.
ATGGGCTATCAACAACTTAATCAACCCATGATGAAATAAGATGGAATCCAATTTCTACCTTTTATATCTTTGTGACATCTTATATAAACTTCTTAATAAGTAAAAAGGCATGCTTAACTGGAAAACGATAAAATGTATTAGCAGCCTTATATGATAAAGGAAGACGAGGTTGTAGAGACCTTCACAAGTAACAAATTGCTTTAACACTGCCAACAGACTGTGCCATATATATTTCAACAGAGAGAGCAACATACCTTTGTCACAACATTGAATTTTCCGAGAGGTGATGAACAGGATCCATGGTACCTCCTCCAACTTGGAATTTTTAAACCACTTTTGGCCAGTGAGGGGGAGGCTCGTTGCCTCGCTCAGAAATTCCTCGGTGATTTCTAATTGAATATCACCCACTTTGTCTCTGCATCCATCGAAAGTGAGGGTGAACTCTTGGGCTGCTTGTAAGTTATAACTTTGGAATTTATTGAGAAACTCAACCCAACCTTGACTCTTAAGGCCTTCACTCACGTCATCGCACAACAACAAAGTTTGGGAGACATTCGACTCAACACGGACGACAGGGGCCATAAGGGTTTGAAAAGGAAGTCACGAAGGTGACCAGAACTCACTTTGAGCATAAAGGGTGGCAGAAACAGAGGAAATCCAAAGCAAATAACAAAGGAATAAAACCCACAATTACCCTGGCACGACCAAAATTAGAGCATAAGGGGTTTCAAGCCACGAAAATTCGGGTGTTTCGGGTAATGAATGCCCTGAGTACAGAGAGAAACCCAAGACTCTGGTTTGTAATGATGAATCTGTCAATTCAAACTGCCACCTCAAATAGAGTATAGGGTATGACCGAGTTGTGTTTGAATATGATCATATGTAAAGGATACCTCGGTTTGCCAAGGTTAGGAGAGAATGCGATCCAAAAAATCAAAATACCAATCAAAAGATTTAAAATCGAAAATGAACTACCAAGGAAGTTAAATGAAGAAGCTTATAGTCTTAATGCCAATCTATTCTTGATGTATTTACAAAGTACTCAAGATATAGCTTATAATCCAGGAGCAACTCAAAACAAATGTTTTATTGATATATGATAAGCTTCAATGCAAAGCAACATTCATTAAAAGAGTTGTAAGAACATTGACCCTTCTAGAGACATAAGCCTTAGATACAATTGCAATATGATTATAAGTTTCAATGCTTCATTCATGCTTTCAATGATGAACGAAGCATGAAAATGAAAAAATAAAAATAAGAACAATCAAAACACCTTTTTTACAAATGAATAGTCACCTTCAAATAGCAATATTTACATGATGAAGCGTAGGCAGCTACATGAATTGTTATTTGTCACTTTAAAAGGAGAAAATCATGTAGGGATGCCAACAATGAGATACTAAACATTTATGTTGAGAACATCTAATTATTAACGTGACTATCTTGGTGTGGGGAGTCGATAGTTCTGAAGGGAGGTGGCAGAGGTAGTGCTACTAGTATTGTGTATGACTATATTGTTTCTCATTGTCATGTGAGGTCGAGGAAAAGAAACAACCATTTGCAAGTCAAGGATGTTCAATAGTTTCCCCTTCACACCATCCTCTTCATGATCACTTGGGTAGATGTCTCTATAGAAACCCACTTAGATTCTTGGGCTCATGTACACTACGCTCTAGAGTGTCTGAACCCCATAGTGTTTAATTGGTGTACTGGGTTTCCAGTCAACCTGAGAGATCCACTAAGATGTTCTAGGATTGGCCAAAAAAAAAAGTTCGGCTATGGATTGATTCTCATTTCCTTTTTCTTGCAGAGGGTCCTCCATATGAGTCCCCATGTATCTACACCATTTTTCAGGCCTTCTTATCCCAAGATGTAGTTATGGAATGATTGTATGGCTCGCCTTGGGGGAGGTTTACCAATGAACATGTTCGACCAAGATATATTTGACTGGTGGGATGAGTAGATTGTAGTCATATAGGATTAACCCTATTCCAACACTGACTTTGGGAATGACCTTGAGCTCATACTCCCTTCCGGAGCCCAGTGGGGAGATATTGGTAAGAAAAATTTTATGTTTTTATATTTTTATAATTTATAATTTATTTTTATTTTCATTTTTTTTTGTTATGCAGTGTGACTAACAATATTGTATGCATGACACAGATGTGGGGCCAGCCTATCCAGTCGGGATGGCCCCAAACTTCCATAGGGCGAGGGATGAGCAACAATCATAGGAGGGAGAGGGATATGAGCATGCAACTTAGAACCTCTGCAAGGTGTGGAGGAACCTCGAGGGGCTCACCATGAGTGTGCCAATAATAAGGGTCTAGGAGATCCCTCAAATACTACAACGCCATGTGGTCAGTGTACCACACCCTTGGAACACTTACTTATACTGAGAGAGGGGGGTGAATCAATATAGGACCACTTTTACTTTTCTTACTATTCTACACTTATCGATTCATTACTTTAACAACCATGAGCAATCAATAATAATTATATATAGACATATATTGCACAATACATAAATATTTAACGTGGAGACCCAAATGGGAGAAAACCACAAGAAGCATATATTGAAAAACGTTCACAAGAAACAACCTGCTAACGACACCAATCTGTTACAATGTTTACATGAACCAACCTAAAAGAGACACCAATACCTTCATCCATGAACCAACTCAACAACACTTGTAGGGACCAACCTACAACTATAATATTTGCAGACACCAACCTGTTTGAGACACCAATCCCCTCACCTGAGCACCAACTCAATAGATCTTGTAGGCACCAACCTACTGAAGATATCGGTCTTCAACTCTTAAGTCTCGATTAACTTCTTTTTAAACTGTCATATGTTCACAATCAACAAAACTTCAAATATTCTTTATTTAACCTCACACCTCCCTTCCACCCTTAGATGATTACATCTCGCTTTCTTCCATTCTCTAGCACTCACGAACCTCAAAGCCTCATCTTCACACCACCACTCACTCACACTACAAAACGATCAGGGCATCGTTATTTATACACTCAACCCATACATCCAATTGTTTTCATTATGCCAAAAATTATGCTCATAAGGTCGGCTCCACATCCCTTGACTCTTCCTTAAATTCGAGCTGGAAAAATCCTTCAAAACCGGTCTCATTTTCCTTCCATCGCACACAATATATTCATTGGTCACAACACAAACCCTTAATGCTCAACATTCGTCATATGGGTCATAGATTAAATATAGATCGTCGATCTACAAGGTCCATCAGGTCACCAAAATGTTAACCAAGACATTAGGCAATTGGCCCACCAGGCCCACAAAAATTCAATCATATGCCTTTAACCTTTTACCCTGGTCCAATTAACTGTCACCAGAACACCATAATAACTGGCTATCAGACTCACTGGATCACTGACCCCTTTGCAATATTGTTTACACTGTGTTCAGACTACCGGGGTTCTAGACCACCAGTCCACCTTATCACTATGATTTCCAACAATTAACCTAGTTTGGTTACTGCGATCTTAGTCGTTGATCTCTTTGATCAATGGTTAATATTCTTCCATTGCTTTGGTTCACAATTCGTCACTGGGTCATGGGCCCACTAGGCATTTAATGCTACACTAAAAATCCTATCAAATATCCCCGATATCCGGTATACTTCACTAGGCCACTGGGACCACTAGGTCACCATCTCATTGGGAAACCAAGACTTAAACACTGTAATGACACCTCAATCTTTCGATATATGATATGCAATATACTAATCAGACCACATGGTCAACGAGCCCCCAAGACTTTATCTACCACACTTTCACTTTGGTCTGTTATCGAATATACCAATATATGATATACTAACCAAATTTAACACCATGTTGATGCAACACAAAGGCGTGGCCTGACATGTGGCACTATACATGTCTCTAACATGGCATTGATGTGGCATTGACCACCAACCCACCGATCATCAAGAACTCCTCACACAATCTTCATCCAAACTTCAAATATTACGAGTCTGATATCGGCCCACTGGGGTATTGACCCACCACGATATTGGTCCATAGTGATTTCAAGCAATTACTTCAGTCCAAGCATCCAATATCTGGTATACCTGATATTTGGACCTTCACTCTTAGTCGTTGAATATTAACTGTCAGGACTCCTTGAAGTTGCTTGTCATCAACCTCTATGTCCCCACCACCAAGACACCGCGCCAGCGAAGCATCGAGGCATCGTGCGCCTAGAAAATTTATCCTTAAGCCAAAACTCTCATCCATTTGTTGATGTTCTGATATCCTATATAATGGGCCCCACAATTAATGATCCAAGTTTCTTCATGTCACCATGACTAAAAGTTAACACTTTGCATAGGGTTCCATAACTTTCCCATTCACATTCAAACTATGTAACATCGTTTTTTCAATATAAATCCTTTGAAATCAATTTTCCCTATGAATGTGGGATAAATTGATCTACATTATTTACTTTGATATGGTTAACCAAGCCATCGGGCACTGGGTCCTCCCTTACCAAGCTCATTGCTACTCATACCTGCAATGGGGTCGTCTTGTCCAACTTCCAGTGGTACAATTCCTCCTCATACATGTGCAACCAAAATTCATTTGGGTTGACTACTCTCACGCAATCATCTCATCTTTGTTCATGACCCAGGGTAAACAAATAGAGCCCTTCACTTAGTTTATGCAAAGACTCATCAACGCACAAGGACAATCTATACTTCCTTTTTCTGGTTCGATTCACAACATGGACGCTTCCTCTATCTGGTTTGATTCTCTTTGGCCTTAGTTGTCTCCCCTTGTCTTTGACATCAATGGAAATAATATTTCCAAAAAACCTTTTGTCCAACTACTGTGGTGAGTAACCAATGCCATTGTGTGCTATCACGAGACACATGGCCTCGGGATGATTAGATGATAGTCTCTCCCCTTTTTTTTGGATTAGCTACAAATGTATAGACCTAGTATTTTTGGACATTGTATCATGATGGGCCATGTAGTCTGATTTTGTACACTGCATATTTTTTTGACATGATGTAATGACAATTTTATATTATATACATATGGTTAGGTTCATGCTTATGATTTCAAATAATGTGGTTGAATTTCCATGTATATTTACATACATGCTTGTGTGATTTGCTTAGATTAATGTGATAGATGCCAATATAACACATAGTTATCCAAAAAATCAACTGATATGTTTAAACTTCACGGAAAATGACCATAAGAAATATAATCAAACTATCAATCAAGAAGTCACACCCTAAAAAAATTCCTAAGAAGCATAGGATTTAATACAATATAGACATTATTCCACTGAGATACCACTAACTGTGAATCCAAATACACAACTAATCTGAGGATTTTGAGAGAAATGGATTTGAACAGAAGTTCAAAGACTGCACTATAATCCACAACATTATTGGTGGTAGGATTGAGGCATATGCCCCCTAAACTCACCAGTTGGTCTGTGGGAGAAAATATCACCCATGTAGTGGAATTGATGTTCTGGGTACTATGGCTAGCGCTATTTACGAAACCTACATAGACTGGGATAGATCTCGACATTTGAAAATCAAACACCAAGCATGATAATTAGCATCAAACCAATTTAACCAATTGCAAAAAAACAAGAACTCTAATACAATTTTTTTTAATAACACATCATGTACAAAGCACCATGCAACCCAACAACTTATGCATAGTAATTCTTCTTTAGGTAGATCCCATTGTGAGGCTCAAGGAAAGGATCCCTTCACAATACACTAACCTGTAGGTTCTTTTTTCCTGTAATACATGACTAATAATGTAAGGATCATGCCAAAGGGGTTCTAACTTTCTTACTCCTAACTTATCATGGTCCTAATCATAAACAAATACCAAGTCTCCTTCAGTAAAAACACAAGGTCAAACACTTTTATCATATTGGGATTTTATCCACTTCTTATGAGTCTCATTGGCCAACATAGCTTCTTGACAATGTTCATCAATATGGGCCAAATACATGAGACATTCTTCCTCAAAAAAGGTATCAGGGAGGAGTTCTACGACCAACTTCAACGAAGGTATTTCACATTCAATCAGTAACAATACCTCCACTCCATAAATGAGTTGGAAAGGTATAAAACTAGTGGTAGCTTTGATTTAGGTTTGATATGCCCATAATGATGGAAAAAAAAATAGGTGTCAGTTGCTTTTGTGCTTCTCTACCATTCTCTAAATCATAGTATTCAAAATGTGATTAATGGATTCTACTTGACCATTGGATTAAGGATAGTGAGGTGACGAGTTTTCATGTCGAAAACCTAACTTGGATGCCAATTCGATCATCATTTTATTTTGAAAATGAGACTCGTGATATATAACAATCATTTTGGGTACACCAAACATAACAATGATATGATTAAACAAAAAAAGCATCATTGTGGTGCCATTTTTGAAAGAGGTAGGTATAGCTTAAACCCACTTGGTAAATTAGTCAACATCCATTATGTTGTATTTATGGCCATTAATAGAGGCTAGCTTATGCATCATAAAGTATATCCCCCACTTTGCAAAGGGGTCAACAACAACCACAAGGTGTAATGGAGCAGGTTGTGCACACATCTTATGAGTAAAAACTTGACAAGGATGACACTTTTGGACTACATTAAGGAAATATTTAAATATAGTGGGCCATGTTATCCCCCCATGCCTAGGGGTTACTAGAGGAGACGATGTCTCATGGACCGCAATGGAGAACACGATCCTAACCATGATGATGATCAACATCTTCATACATGGCAGCCCAACAACCCCTCTCATTCACCTTTATAGATGTAGTTCAACCAAGGCTCATCAGATCCAAGCAACCTAGAGTATGGGAGATGGTAATCCATCGTCACCATGAGGTATATTAGTCCTTCTTTTATGAAAAGTAATGTGCTTAATTTGTTGGGAATGTGGATGAGGATCTTTGGTTGAATTTGGATAATGGATCATTGGTTTGGAAAATTGTGTCAGTTGCCTTGTTTCACCTTAGTGGTAAGCTTATATGACCTAGTATCATGTTGACACTGCCTAGGGAAAATCATTACTACTGGGGGGCCCTCACAAGGGTAACGTTCTATTCCCCAACATACTTAACACTTTCCATCTCGAAGCCTCTCATAGTGTACTAAACTTCAGAAATGGGTCATGGTCAATTATCTCATGAGAAGAGGGGATAAAGAACCAGAGGTTGATTGTGGTTGTTATTAAAAGAATAAGAAAATGATGCTAAAGAAAGAAAGGAATGATATCAAAAGGACAAATAAAAGCTATTCCAAAATTGAGCTCTACTCTTTTAGTGCTCGCCCTGGTCCCAAATAGAATTGCTATAGCTTGAAACCTTATAAAAGGGGACTTGAAAATATGATAAAGTGGACTAGAAAGATGGTTGATAAAGGGGTTTAGAAAAAATAGCGCGTAAATATGGGGTAACTCAAGAGAAAGCGCAACCTCCACAAATTTTCTCATAGAAATGGATTTAATAACACCATAAGCCATGAAGTAAGCCATAAAACCATATCACTATCACACTTATTCTTGAAGGATTTTTACTTTCCCTATCACTCTCGGGACCTATCCCTCTACCCGGGTTATTTTATTTCCTATCTAGGTGGCACACCTAATAGGGTTGGATGAAGGTCCTCCCATACTCAAACTTGTCAACTCACATGGGGTCTTAGGCTGGTGTGATGATTGAAGGGGATACTGAGGTGAATTGTCTTACATGGCTTATATCTTAAGTTGCAACTTACTTTGCATGCTTTATGGAATAATGTTTCTTATGAATACATATCTACAACTTCCTGCTAGATCCAACTCCAATGATGCTCCTTCACCTAATTATCTGCACACTCATCAGGCAAGAACAACCTTACCCATTTCTTCATAACACAACAAATGAAATATAGAATGAACAATCTCTATTATAGTACCTCAAGCTTACTTAGATAAACAAAATACCAACAAATATACATGAAATATCTATAACATCAAGATTTTTATTTATTTATTTATTTATATATATATTTTTTTTTCTGGGGGGGGTGCGGAGTAGATCTATATTGATAAAATGAAAGGGATTATAGAAAATATGATTTACCCTGAGATATGTTTCCATACTCCTATCTCCAAGACCTGAATCCCTTCTCCTTAGCCATAATCTCACCCTATTGAAAAATCATAATCATGGACTGTATCATGGTAATATTCCCTCACTAGGCCATAATCACACTAGTGTTAATGCCCAACACTCAACAATCTGCTGCAAACTATAGATCAATGATTATTACTCCAATCTACTAGCATACGTGTGCTCTCTAAACTCTTCAAGATCAACTTTGAACTAGACTCATCCCTTAGCTTTGGCTCATTCTTATAGAATCTTTGAGGAGCTAAGAATAGACTTAATGGCATGTGAACCAAGCAAATCCAAGTCATGCATAAGTTCCATGCTAAATTATGAGCTTTTTCCAACCCATTGCTTGTTGATCTTGTCATAACTATCTAGTTCTCGAAAGAACAAGGGGTGGCCATAGGTTTTTCATGGGAAACTTGTGACCAACCATGCTTGATCTAGGAGGAATGTGTGATTGATTGCTCTTCTACTAGGATGAAGTGCGATTGAGGCTCTTTATGGATTTTTATGAGCAATTTCCTTGGTACAAGTGTAATTTTAGTGTCTATTACATCTAATAACTTACTTACAAGGCCTTGGTGATAAATACAAGTATAACACACTTTCACATATGTTGGTAGGGATTTATTCTATGGAGGAAAATATCATGGATGTTATCGGTGACTTTCATATCAACAAGGCTCAAGAAGTAAAGAAAAATAAACAAAGAGTATAGGAAGTTCAAACAACATGAGAAGAAATACATAAACAATAAAAAACAATCTTTGGTAGTCTAATAAGGTAAGACAAATCACATTTAAACATTTAGCGGCCACAAATGAATATGATGTTGACATTGGTGCCAATTAGGTTGCCACTTTTTCTCAAAAGAAAAAGAAACAAGAGAAATGAAAAATAAATATGCCCGGGGATATTTCCATTCCTTTTGATGATGAATAAATTGTTGATTTAGATGAAAACCCTTTCAATTATAAAAGGATAAAATCTAATGTTGTTCAATGAAATAACTGATGGTTAACTTTGAATATGAAATTAAAATTTCCGGGGGAAGTGGGGAAATCATAATGCCAATGCTAATATAGAGGATGGTGTTATTAAAACAACACAAAATGTCATTCTGCAAGATACCAGATATATAAAATATGTAGAACAGAAATGAAATGCTAGAAATGACAGAATA
>ML779300.1:191575-203304 GCA_009831015.1 Picea engelmannii | reverse complement strand
CCACTTAAATGTTCAAGTACAAGATGATTCAAAATGAAAATGTATCCTTGGTATATATAGGAGACTAGGAGGTATAATTACAACTAATGGCCTAAAGCCGACATAAATAAAATAACATTACTAATCTAATATGCCCCAATTAAAGGGTGATGAGCCAATATTAGGGCTTAACACTCTCTCTCTAACACACACACATGCACAAATAAATATATGGTATTTCTCTATGCTTTCATGAAGTGAACCATCAAGTTCACTTCAAGTGGTATCAAAGTGGTTTTTCACTAACTCATGGTCAATTTATTTTGTCAGTGGCAACAAAAGTTTTAGGATTGTGGCTCAGATTTATGATAGAGTATTTTGAAAAGAAAATTTAAATTTTAGGTTGGTGGCCCACTCTTTATACCTAGAAACCAAAAAGGAAATCATTGCACCTTACAAGTTTGAGTCATCAAGCATGTGCAAAAATATAGTTGAAGTCACCTTTGTTGAACAAGATTGAGCTACATCAATTTCAAGACCTCTTAGCTATTCCCTAGTTTTTGAGAATAGGGTATCCCTATGCATTTTACAAATACCAACTCACCTCTTAACATTTCCACCAAGAAGTACCAAAAGTACTAAATAACATGCAAGAAAACCACTGGAGGACAATATTGGGCTGCACAAAAGTGTGCATTATCATTAAAGAGATTAACTATAACTTTACTTCAAAAAAAGCTACATGCATAACATTGGATACAAAAGTGGTTATTCAAATTTGGGAATTTGTGGAAGCTGCAATGTGTGCATTACAAACTAGCCAAGCCAAAACCACCTTCCTTCGAAGAATATCACAATAATTCCAACGAAATAATAATTTCCGTCATGAAGCCCATGTTTGTGTTGGTTCTTGTAGTCATCGAGAGAATAAGAAATTAGAAGTTATATTATATGGTTTTGATATTATATAAGGTACTTCTCAACATTCTACTTCAAAATTATAGAGGTAACAACTTAAGTGCCCAAGTATCTTTTCACCTAATAGCAAAGAAAAGGGAAAATCAATTAAACATATCATATTCAAGTCAAAGGGTAGGATAAAAGATACATTGAATGGAGTTTTTTTTAAAACCCAAGTCAAGTATATCATTATTAATGGGGATCCTTGTAATCAATATGCTCAATTAATTTCATCTTGACGATCAAAGGTTAAAATATTAAATGGCTAAAAAATGGATTTTAATAACAATAACCAAGGAAGATTTTGCGGAGTTCTTAGAAAAATTGTTTACCCCCTGCTAAAAATTAAAGGGATTATTCACGGAAAATAAATCAACATTGGTATTTGTCTGAGCATTGTTGATGTTCAGATTGGTCAAGATCCAAACAACAACCTCACGAGGATAAAACATCCCCATGTTTTTTTATAGAGGTGTTACTCCTCTGTCATAATCTGAAAGATATATTTTGATTCTCTTGGATTGGGGAGAATGCTAAACAACAAACCTAGAATCTTTATTGCTTTAATTTGTATATGGAATAGTTCTTGATAACCAAATCTGTTGTTTGTGTGCAACAAGTACCCTCTTAATGATAAAATATTGAAGAAAGACTTGAATATAAGAATAAATGTATGCTCAACATCATTTATACAACCCTATAAATCACATGCAAGTAGAGGATACATTCATATCTTCTCACAAGAAAAAGGATGAAGTCATTTTGATCATTTCAAAGAACTTTAAACGAGTTCTACATTCAAAACTGAATAGAATTCGATAAGCACGCTCCAAAAATATCACACTTAGAAATCTAAAGATCTGAGAAATCATTAAAGCTATGCCCCAAAATAGTTCTCTATGGAGTTTATTAAATGAAATATATTTCTCATTACAAAGAATTTAGTAAACCAATGACTAGTACTTCAGAAACAAAGCTTGTCAAACACAAGGACTACATTTACGTGAATCAAATAGACAATCCTGGATTACATTTTTTAGTCACATATATAGCTATAAAATACTCCATGATCTTATAAAGAAAAGTCTTGGAATAATACAAGAAAAACACTCAAGAACTCAACCTTATGCCCAATTCAAAAATACAAGTATAAATCCTTGAGAAAAATAGTGTAGAAGATGGAGAAGCAAGAAAAATGGAGATCTTTATTTTTTTATCAGAGATTTGGCTGCATGTTGATGGTTGGACCTTTCTATTATGATCTTCGAATTTTCCTCTCACCTTTCTTTGATGGTGCTCTGTCTCTTTTAAAATCTGCTTCCAATGCTTCTTGAAGTAGTTAGGGTTTTGGTCTTTTTAGGAACTTGCACATGATTTTCTTCTTGGAGAAAAAAAATCAATTAATCATTTAATGAAGCATCATTAATGAATTTATATCATTAAAATTTGTGCCTTGAAGTGGGGCCCATTTCATCTTTAATAAATAAATAAATAAATAAATTGTTTTATTTTTATTTTTATTTTTAATTGACTGTGTTTTTAAAAGTGGAGTGTGTTTTAGTTTTTTGAGGAAGATATTTGACCTTTCAGCCATGGAAACCTTTCTAGATAAAATATTCATTATCCCATCTTTCCAACGATTCCTCTTGAGAGAGATTTGGAGATCTGGATCTCAAGTTATAAGCTTGGGAAGTTATATTCCATATCATGATGAATATTTTGACAGATATCCTCTGTTGTTGACTGAATTTCTTGATAATAAATCTCTATCATGCTCAATGACATGCTCTCTCCAAATAAATCTATCTATGAAGGATGAGACACTACCTAAGTATCCTCGCTGATAGATAACATTAGAAGGAAATGATCTAGAAGTCAAGGAACAACCTTGTGCTTCAATAGTACCTGAAGAGATCATACATATATGAGTCGAGTTTAAAGAATTCACTAGTGGAAGCAGAGTGAATGTAAACATCAAAGATAAATCTTTAAACATGCCAACACCAATACTTTCGTAAGAACTCTTGGAATCATGATTAATGAAATATTCATATTGGTGTTGGTTCTAAAATCTGGTGTACAATAAGCAAGTCAATCGATGGTAACTACACTTCCTTCACAAGGAAAGAAAAGAACTATAAAGACCAAAGACACCACAAATGTCATCGCATAGAACCAACTATGCCCCGCAAAAATATTATAGTATGGAGGGGTGTTGAATACTTCAACCTCCAAAATAGTCTTTCCATGTAACTCAAAAGGAAAGGAAACAATGATTCCATGGGGTTGAAAGGTATGACCATCAAATTCCTTCAACATGGTGTTTGATTGAACAAGGTCTGGAGAACCTAAGGTTCTCAAAAATAACAAGGACATAATGCAAGTGAAGGCTCCTTCATCAACAATTCATCAAAAGATGTTTTTATCACGCAAAGATATTTGTATCTGGAAAGATATCTGGTGGGGGAGCATGGGTCGACTCTGGTTAGTGTTGAATGTAATTAGATGATTATTTGAGGGATTAACTCTGCCAATCCTAGTCAATAATTATTTACACTACATGGGGAAAATTTGAAGGGCCTCTAGGGAAGACATAGCACAAGGTGCTTGGGAAAAATCCTCAACAATACTATAATTGTGAGCAACTCGAGCATTGGGATTGTTCATAGACCTTTGTAAAACACCCTTCGATGTGTGAAATATTATATCAAAGGATGGATTCTCTATCTGTAGAGGGCCACTAAGATGAGATGAAGACAGATCCTTATCAGTAGGACCACTCTCAGAATTATAGTAATTACGAGATCTAGTTTGAAGATTAACATATTGGTCACACATGTAAAAATTCACATTCGATACATTGCCCCCTTGTTGGGGGTTTCCCTGCATGCCCCCTTATCGAGGTGGAGGTTTTGTTGTAACCATTTTTTTTTTTTGTAGTGGTAAATGATTTGTTAGAATGATGGCTTGATGTTGGGCTTTCTGTTGGGCTAAGTATTAGTGAATATCATCCATTTGAGGACACTGATGAGTAGGATGGTATCCATTATAAATCTTGCATGGAAAATTAATCTTCTTCTTCTCTTTGGTGCCTCACACATTAGCATTTTAATTAGGGGCAGTCCCTTGCCTATAATTATAATTCTTCTTCTTACCTCCAGGTTGCTAAGCATTCTTTGGATTTGTGGATTGTAATAAATGAACATCAGAGGTATAGGTAGGGACCATGGCATTTTGTTATGTCGACATCGTTGTGGGTGGATTAGAATATATGGACATATAACCCATTTGAGCCATCAAATGGCAAACAAAAGCATGAGAAACAAGACCAATCACACCATATGCATGTGGCAGGGTAGGTTTGGAAGGATCTGTTGACAACCTAGGAGCATGAGGTATCAACTCATATAAAATGCCAAACTGACAATAGATCAAATCTAGTTGTTGAGCACATAAAATCACCTTCTCCTTCGTTAAATATATTGACATAGATACATCCTTAGCAATTGGAGGTAACAAGGACTTCACAAACCAATCCGTAATAAATTGATTTGAAATTTCATCTCTGATGAGCCTATGCCACCTTCTCCATTCATAGACATGATTGGATATATGAGTGGTGGTATTATGACGTAAAGATGTCAAAAATTTCAGTTTCATTTTCATAACAAACAAGGAGTTGGAAATGTGTCCAAAAATCCATTACTAAAGATGATAAATCGTGAATTGAAGCACCTAGTAGTTAAATATACCATTTAGCAATGCTCCTTGTCAAGGTTCATTGAAAAAGTCTCAACCAAACACTATCATCCACCAAGGTGTTAGATGAACACCATGGGTGGTATGCCATGGCATGGGTGGAAAGATCTTCTCCGAGATTTTCATCAAACTTGTGTATATATGATGGTAATTTCATGGGTATGGCCAACCATGTGGGTTGATGCTTAATGGGTTCATTTGTCAACCGAGATAAATCTAGTAAATTCAAAGTATCCAAGAAAGGTAACTTTGTATTGGAAAATAGATTTTGGTGGATTAGGGATGGACCTTGCGGTCTATATGGCACCATAGACCCCACTATACTACTATCCCTAGGGACATTATTTCTCCCTATAAAATTACTTCCCCCAGAGACATTACTGCCCCCAATGACAATAGAAACATTAGTTGTTGAACTAGATTCAATATTAAAGTTCCAACCAAAAGGAAAACCAACATTTGGTATAGTGAGACTACCTATGGGTATACTAGAAACAAATGGGAACAAACATTAAAACCAAGGCTTTGAAACAAATATGGATTTAGATACCTAAGCAGACATAGTGGGCATACTGAAGGTAGACTAGTGAATGGAAGAGATGTGACCGATGAGATTCCCCAAATGGGAAAACCTATTGTCTAAGGCATAGAAGCATGAGTAGCTATCCCACTCACGGGTGGAATGGAGGTGGCCAAAGTGCATCCTCCCATCGCATTAGGGGAAGTGGGAATAAGTACTCCCATACTAGATGACCCACTAATGCATGAAATTATGTGAGGATTGTGAAAAAAGGAAAAAAAAATCTCTAAAATGAGGTCCACTCAAATTAACAATTAAAGGGTCAAAAGGCTCTATCAAAGGAGGTTTGAAATTGGGTGGAGAAATTTCGTTAATGGCTTCGATCCCCACTCATTTATTTTTATTTGAATCTGATGTGTGAGTCTTGAATACTATTGTGTTTGTGTCATCTTATGTGGACAGTCATTTCCACCTTGTGGCTAGCGATTTCTCTATCTCTAGAGGAATTCCTCGCTATCTACAAGAACAACAAGGAGGCTGGTCAACCATGGTGAAAAATGTGTTTTAATGAAATAAAACAACAAGCTAAGTCCAACTAAATACAATTGCACACAGAGGACACCCTAGAAAATCTATATGCTCCAACAAACAAGCAATTGATATTCAAAGGGGCCTTCCGAAAAACCAGTTTGGCATGATAACGACCTAGGATCGATTAATGAAGGTGTGAGAGATAGTTACAATAACCTTTACGAAACAATCACCCAAGGTACAAGTGCCCTCGTGAAGACAAGCACCCTCTAGGGGAGCTGAAATGGAGACTATGTGTTTGTCTCAAGTACAACAAGTACTTCCCACTTGTAGTTACCCATATGATGCCCTAGGAAAATACACTAAGTTTACCCCTTCACAATTGGTAACCGAGGGAAATAGTCATGGGTCAAGACTATGTATTGGCAGGGAATACAAGACTAAGTCCTCATCCCAAATCTCTAGATACAAGTGGTGTCACCCCAAGGACTTGCAACTTCAATTTGAAATCCCCATGCACGCGATAGCCCCACCAAATAAGTGAAGAGGAGAAATATGATCCACTTGCTTAGCATAACGGTAGTGCTTAACACATGTATGTTTGCTATAAAAAAATGTCCAACTCATTTTAAATTAGCGCTTATTTTTATGCTTGTTGGTTACTCAAGGTTATGGAATGGACTTGGTGATGCTCTTGACTCTTCGAATTCAAAGAATGAATAAAGGTACTAGGATGCAAAAGAATGAAATTTCATTTCCTTTTGTTGAACTCTATGTATGGAAAGGAAAAGAGGCTTATTTTTTCACTATTTGAAACAAACATGCAGTGATCACTCGTTAATGAAGATACTAAAACAGATCTCGCAAGAAAATTTTAGATTTCAAACGAACCAACTTTCACAATGCAACTTTCATAAGAAATAACAAATGCCTAAAAAAATGATTATGAGATGCAGTTTCACTTTTGATTCAAATGAAACAAAGAATGTAAAACATAACCAGATCTTGAAAATGAGATACAATTCATTTTTCACCCATTTACGATTGGAACAACTGAAAGAATGAAAATCCAAAAATAATAGAAAACATTATGAAAATCTCTTTAACCCTCTCATGATTCAAGTAAGCCAAAGAAGGAGGGACCTGGAATGCACAGACCAGTTACCAATGACTAGTAAACGTTTTCTTGTTCCTCAGGTTGTTCATGTCTAAGGAACAATGCCAAGACACACTATGAAGGTTTTGAATACCTCCATGCTTTATGCCTCAAGTTGTCTCTCGGGCCAAAGGGGGTAACCCTTGAATATGTTCAACTACTATTTGTCTGGTGTCGCTTCAACAACAACTATCTTATGTGAACTTCAATGCCAAATTTTAGTGATCGTGGGGTTTTTAAAATGATGTTAGAGGAACTATGCAAACTAGAGACATCAACCTATTCTAAATATTTAGAGCATGGCCTTTCCATTAGGCACTGTTATCCCATATTGCAGAAATACAAAGTTGATAGGATGAAAGATACATAAGAAGTTTGAAGAAGACAAATGTCTCAAGTTCCAATGAGAATTGCATGACCATGTTTGGCACTCAAGGAATACATTGAAATATTAGACATGCCAATGAGGGTGGCAATCGTTAACTTGTACTATTAACACATAAAACATATGGACTGCATTCAAGTGAATCCAACAATATGCAAGAATACATATTGGGCATTCTTCACATGAACCCCATAGTTCAACAATATCTATAAATATTAGATAACCCTTTCTTCAAAGAAAGATACTCTTTATTACCAAACATGCAATATTACATCCTATACCCATTTTCAAAGCATTTAAAGATTCAAAATAAATCAATATAGGACATAGAAGAATAGCAAGTATTGGAACTAGGTCACTGCTTGGTATTAACTTCAAAGATAATCATAGAAATAATGTCAAGAATAGATCTTCAACATTCATCTTCAAAACTTGAACAAATTTATCCATACGTTCATAGAAACTCTAAAGAAAATATCTTGATAAACTAAGGAAATATACATAAACTAAGGGAGATACAAGTTCTGCAAAATGAGGGGCGAATCCTCTTGCGCATTCCCCAAAATTTAGTACATACAGTAGCCCCTTGGGCATTAGAAAAACTCCTTTATGTAGGCTACCAAGTTCTAACCTTTACAAAGTATTCAACTCTCTTGTGTATTCTATCTTCATGCAAATTTTCAACCTCTCTTTGTGTAACTGAATTCCAAAAATAGAAAAGGTGATTGTAGAAGCTCGACACCTAAATATTTTCAGCCTCTCTTTGTGTAACTGAATTCCCAAAATAGAAAAAGTGATTGTAGAAGATCGACACCTTGAATTAGGTGTTCCACTTCTTCTAGATAATAGGACAATTTATTGTTGTTTGCCTTCCATTAATCCCCATTCTCTGACAGTCATCCCACCTTCTCCTAAAGTGGATTTATATATTTTTACCATATAGAAATCCCATTCTTCATTTAAACACTTGATTATGTCAGCAAGTCACCTAAGCCTATCCCATTGCTCAAGCCATTTTGTTGAAATGAATGCTCCATCCCTTGGGGAACTCTGTTTCCTGGGCTCACAAAGGAGCGTGATCTATTTGAATAAAAATTTCCTTTATCATAATCCCTATCTATATTAGGCCCAACAAAGACTGATTCCTTGCTTGTGGTGCTTGAAGAACCTCCTCCATGAATATCTGACACAATCATTGTCCATAAATGGGAGTTTTGAGATTATTTATTTGGAGGTGCTTCTACATCCAATACTCCATCATAGGAAAGCATACCCACAATCTAAAAAACTAATTTTCCAAGGATAGGTGGAAAAATATATTGGGGATATTTAACTTTTGAATGTAGTTGCTACTAAAAGTCTCTCCCTTAAGAAATAAATTTGAGTTGCATTCAATGATGTTGCTTCAAATTTAATCCACCATTCTACAACTATAGAAACTATGTTGTCTAGTGAAGACACAATTTTTTAATATTGCTTTTTCAGAAGGATCTGGTTTAAGAATATCATCTTCTTCCTCGTTGTCAAATACATCATCATTTTCATCATCTATTTCTTCATCAGGATTAAGCAAAGCAACCACCATTTCTGCAGAAAGTAATAGTAGGGGATAGGGCTTGACTAGAGTAGAGTTTTTAATGGACAACAATGCACCACCATGGGTTCATCAAACATAAGGTTCAATAATTCTTTTTTGAACACTCTGGAAGAAATAAAAAATCAGATGCAACTTTCGAAATTCCATTTTAAGAGTATTATCTATGGCTATAGATTTATTTTCAGAAAATAATGCATGAGTAGCCCAAACTTTCACTACACCTTGAAGTAGAAATTTTGCACAATTCAAAACAGGCTCATAGATATTTTCAAAATATACCACATGGCCAAACCTCTTTTCAATGTATCCTGCTTCCCTGGCTACCTCTTCCTACAAGATATCACTTGGTCCTTGAGTCCACCATCTCACACAAGCATAGAATTATTAAACAATACACTCCTTTTCATTTTGTTGACTCTGAACCTTGTGAAAACCAAAATTTTCTCCATAGCATGAATCAATAAAAGTACTAGACTATTGAGGAACAAGATGTTGTGTATAGGCCATCAAAGTAAGCTCCCTTCCTTCTTTGGCACTTCATGCAACCTCTATCTCCTTTCCAAAAAATGATGCTTGCAATATTTATTTAAGTTAAAAGAACACTTTGTAGGATTCATTAAACCACTCCATAAAGCTATCACTTGTATCTTCTAGTATCTTGAGAAGGATAAATACAGGTATATTGTCATGTAAATATGTTGATAAAGACTTCTAATTAAAAAGACTATTGTATGCCAATATAACTACATTGATGTCATAACCTTGGATATATAAACTCTCATATGCTGAAATTGTTCTAGAAATACCACCAAGCCTGCCACCCATATTCTAATTTTAAATTCTTCCACAAAGTAATTGTCCAAACGTGTTGGAGACATTTCCTTAATTTGATTTCCCCTTGGCACAATGCTTAATACCAATAATGTCTTGGCAAGGCAACATTTCCACAGATGCAAAGTGTAGATTGTCAATCAGACCATGTTGTAAGTAGAGATTGTCTGACATCACTTTTAGAGGAGATAATCACTGCATACTTTGGGTGAATAAGAGAAATATGGTGATGATAAGCCACAAAATCAACACCATATTGCAGACCAAATCACACCACTCAATTATTTGCTGGAAGGAGAATATGCCTTGTAATGTTGCAAAAACTACTTTTGTCTTTCTCTCATGTGTAACATCTCTCTCTACTGAGCATACTACTATTGATGTATTCTTTGAGGACACTTGCTTGTAAGTGATCCGGGTATGGAACACTGTGATTTCATTCAGATTTTGGGTTATATGTGATGATGTTGAGGTGTTATAGATGCTTTATTTTATTGATGTATATATATGTGTTGACATGTGCTTTTGACAAGTCGTCTTGAGTGTGTCGGACACATGGCAGGTTATAGATGCCAGTGGCATCAAAGGGCTTCCTTGGACTCCAGATTGAGTCAGGGAGTGGATTTTATTGTTTGAGTATTTCATTATTATGCACATATATATATATATATATATATATATATATATATATATATATATATAGATTTCGACACTGTTTTTGTCAGTGGATGTAAGTTTGACGATGCTTGCTAATATGATTCACATAAGGAGTAAAGGGGCCTTGCACAAAAAACCATATATTGAGGGAGAGGGGTGGTAGCGTCCCTGTCACAGCCTACTAGTATTCCCGCCATGGCCATAACTGTAGGTTAACAATTACCTAGTTGGGTGGTCCATGATGTCGTGAGGGCAGACTGAGATAGTCACTCACGTGGATTTCTAAGGGGCGCACAATAAGGCAGGGTCCTTATTCCTTAGAAGCCCTTAGTCTCTCACAAGGTTGAAAAAATGGAGTTTTGAATCAAAGAGGTTGGACAAAATTCTAAAAACAAGTTAATGCGAGTGGCACCCTTGAAGCATGAGTTGCATCTTGAAGGGAACATCACACAATTGAAACCTGAGTCAATAAACTTAAGTGGCCTAGAAACCACTAGAATGATTTGACCTTGATGGATTAAAATAATTAATTAAACAATAGAGTATTAATTATTAAAGACAATCATAAATTATGAATAAAGGGGCTAATTTAATTGTGACATGAGTAAAGATTTGAAGGAAATCAATGGTTAGGAAATAGTAAGTAAGAACCTAAAGAATTGATAAAATACACAAGGGTGCATGAAATTGTTAAAAAACAAATCCTTGTTTAAAAATAATTTCAACTTGAGAGAATGGGTTGTGCATAGAACATAATTTGAGTCAACCAAACCTAGCCTAACTAAGAAGAGTCGTAATCCAAACCTAACTAAAATCTATTTAGGAGACAACCATTAATTAAGGGGATTGGGGAAACTAAGAGACAACTAAGAGGAAATTTAGGAACACATGGGGAAATGTGAGGAAAGGTGGCTTTTAAATAAAAATAAAAGAAATATTACTTGTGCAATCTGGGGAGAATGTGACACATGTAGTGGATGAATAATCCTTGAACTTAATTTCTAAAAATTAACGAACTATGCATGAGGGACAGATGTCCGTGAGGGAGAATTCTATAAATAAAGGGACGTAGAATAGAAGGGGATCAAACCCGGAGGAAGGGATGTTTATGCTGCCAAATTTTAGATTGACTGTATTTTCACTTGTGAGAGTTGGGACTCCGGGCTTGGGAAAAGAGTGGAAGATCTTCCTTGTGAGGCAAGCCTAGAAACTATTGTGTTTTGGTTTTTTTGTGCTTCGCCCCTTTGCAGCTCGGGGGGCTAATGGGGAAGAAGAGTACCCCTAGATTTGGTTGGGAGGTACTAGTGAAGTCTCTGTGATTAGCAAGTGAAGGAAAGGAAGGAGTGCAAGGTCT
>ML779300.1:162514-172849 GCA_009831015.1 Picea engelmannii | reverse complement strand
CTTTATGTCCAAAATTATTACATGCATAACATAAACCAAAAAATATAGTTTGATACCTGGGAGTTGAATATATTCTAAAAGGAGGTGCTCTTATGAATCCTTCTTCCTCTTGAGGCCTATCTATCTGTTGTTGATTATGAAATCTAAATATTCTCGGTGGAGGAGTGTCCCTGTAATCTTTCTATCCCCTTTGATTGTTTTTGCATAGCTTTTTGGATATGTATCTTGCTCTGTTTTTTTGGAGCTTGATCCCTTTTCTGTCTGATTGTATCCAAGTCCAAGCTTATCAAGATGATATTTTTTACTGTTGATAATGTTATCGAAAACTTTTGAGCTATTTTGCATATTTTTCTTTTGAATTTCTTTTCTTAATGTGACAATCTCTGCTTCCAAATTTCCAATGTTCCTGTCCTTTTCTTCTAACTGTTCTTTGAGTGCTTCTTCAATTATTTTATCTTATTTGTAACACCTTGTTTCCCCTAGTTTGTAAAAATAATGGGATTTTCCAAGAACTATGGAAAACTCATAAATATGAATATGTGATGTAAATGGACCTTGAGGAAAAGGTCAATGAATGTGAATAACATTATGAATTTTATTGCAGGACTGCTGAGAGGGGAAGTGCAGAAAAAGAGACCACGATGGCGGTGGAAGGCACCTGGAAAGGTGGCGTTAACTTCCACCGAGAATTAATACCATATTTGGACTCCACTGGCCCGGAGAACCAAAAGTGGCTCATTGGCCCTGAATTAAATGTCTCGCGGGCTGGTAGGTAGATGGCTTAATGAGGGATGGGAGGTGAACCACCCATTCGTAGAGCCATCGGGCCTGACCAGCGCAAGGGTAATCACGCCACACACAACCTTGCAAGAGGATAAGGTGTAGGGTAGAAGCGATTGGGGGGCAGACGCGAGGGGAGAACTCTGGCATTACGCAGAGTGAGTGATAGCAGAGAGGAAGGATTGCAACCTTCACTTCTGGTCACTGGTAAATGGAGATGCAGTCTCATAGCATCGTGGTCTCAGCTCGGGGGTGGCTAGTGGTAAATCCGCTGGGAGTCGCTAAGCCTGCAATTGGGTGGAAACGAGCAACCCTCTCAGCAGTTGCTTGACCCCTGGTGTTATTTCTGATAAGTGTTTTGCCTCTAGCATCTTGAAATATATATATATATGTTTATTCTGATAATTATGCTCATAAGCTGTGAAACTGTGAATGATTTCATTATACGAATGATTGTATGGTGTTTTGATCAGTTCTAGTAGTGGTATAGTTATATGGAAGGACTACGTATGGTTTATGTCCTCATGAATTCGTTATTTGTGTGCATACTGACCTAATTCAGACTTCACGTCTGGTTTTCGGGAGGACGACATCCTTATCTACCTCAGGTAGTACCCTGAGTAAATCTCCCCATAGAAATACCTTCCTTGAAAAGCCCATCAAGAACCGAGAAGGCGTTTGTGAAGGCGTAAGGCCTTAGTAATCCTGCATGAGGAGGAATGATCCTCTTGAAAACTGAGATGGTAGCATAAGGATGAAGTAATGAATCGATGGATGAGATCCTATCGGGAGATCTATGGTCACTCACGACCGTCATATCGGAGGAAGAAGATGGAGTGTTAAGTACTTTAACCCTGATAGGTATTAATCAACGGACGATATTTTGTCGAGGAATCTGCGGTCACCCACGACCGTTAGATTAGTAGGAGAAAGTAGGGCGTTAAATGCCTTACCCCTTTGTTTTCATGTGTCTTCGTGGGTAGCGAAGAGTTTAGGACCATAGATCCCCAAGGTTCATGAGAGTATCTGGACCGTGGATCTTTTCCACGCCCAGGGAGTCGTGGAAGAATGCATGGGTAGAAACCATAATGAGCCGTCAGATCTCGGCTGAAAAACTCGACAGCCATTGGATCTGTCAGGAGTTACGCGAGGGTTAAGACTCCAGTGTATAGGGTTTTTCCATTGTGGAAATCTCGGGATGGATCTGAACCGTCCGTCTAACGGAGGCCATGTGTCAAGAGGTCACCCATTTCGGGAAACCGGGAGTCCTGTTGACAAGAGATCGGGGCTTTCCATTGTGGAAATCCCGGGATGGATCTGGATCGTCTGTCTAATGGAGGCCACGTGTCAAGAGGTCACCCATTTCGGGAAACCGAGAGTCGGGAAATCGAGAGTCCTGTTGACAAGAGATCGGGGATTTCCATTGTGGAAATCCCATGATGGATTTGGACCATCTGTCTAATGGAGGCCATGTGTCAAGAGATCACCCACTTCGGGAAATCGAGAGTCGGGAAATCGGGAGTCCTGTTGACAAGAGATCGAGGCTTTCCATTGTGGAAATCTTGGGATGGATCTGGACCGTCCGTCTAACGGAGGCCACGTGTCAAGAGATCACTCACTTCGGGAAACCGGGAGTCGAGAAATCAGGATTCCTGTTGAAAAGAGATCGGGACTTTCCATTGAGGAAATCCCGGGATGGTTCTAGGTCGTTCGATGGACAGAGGCCATGTGTCATAAGAGTTCCCATTTCGGGAAGTCGGGAATCGCGGAATTGGGATTCCCATTGACAAGAGTTCGAGATTTCTCCATGGTGAAAACCCCGGGATAGATCTGAGCCGTCAGATTGATGGAGGCCACGCGTCGTGAGATCTCCCCATTTCGGGAAATCAAGAATTGTGAGATCGAGAGTCCTGGCGACAAGGGATCGGGGCTTTCCTGGGTGGAAACCCCGGAGTAGTTGTGGACCGTTCGATTTAAGGAGGTGACGTGTTGAGAGATTACCCGTTTCGGGAAATCGGGGATCGGGGATTCGGGAGTTCCGTTGACAAGAACTTGGGCCTTCGCTTTGATAAATCCTAACCCATAATGACGAGACGATAGTAGGTGGATGAGTCCCGAGGAACGAAAAAGATTCCTTCGGGAAATATCAGGGTCCGTAATGACCATCTTATGTGAGGAAGAGATGTCAGTTTTACGTTGGGGCGCGAATGCGCATTAGGGTAAGTAGCGAGCAAATATGGATGGCCAGCGTCCGCCTACCCAGATCTACGGCTGAAGATGCATTATGGAGCCCCATTGGCCGATCGCTAGCCCTGTCGGGGTTCGACGGTTGCCAAGTCAAATGACTCGACATCACTATAGCGCTGAGGTGAAAAATATGAAAGAGGTATTGCGATCATTTGAACTGTGATCGTGACCCACGATCACATGGGAACGAAGAGAGAGAGAAAGAGCCAGTTTACGCTAGGCCTCCACGGATATCTAGGGGTTCTAGTTCTTGAGTATCTTCTTTCTTGTCTAGTTCTTCTTGTAGTTTCTTGTTTTTCTTCTTTTCTCTTCTGATAACTTCTATGGCACACATCAATTCTTCTCGGTAGTCAAATTCTGCCTCTTCAATTTATTCTTCGACTTCTTCGTATTCTTCTTCATCTTCTTCATATTATTTGTTGGCCCTCAACCAAGTTTTGGAGAACCTTGGTCATGTTTGACCATTTTTGGGACTTCGACAGGCTGGTCGAAGACAGAGCGCCCAGGCGAAGTGGAGATCACGGGATCTCTCCCCCTTTTATGAGATTTTTGGGTTTAGGACTTATGTAACAGGTATGGGATGTTGGCCCATGGGTTTATCCATGCTTAGGACCCATTTGTAAATGTATAAATAAGTAGCTAGGGAATGTAAGAAAGGGCCAATGTTCTAAGTGAAAATAGTTGTGAATGCTTTGTGCATACTGTGTGTTAAGACATGCAGAGCTAAGTGCAAGTGATTGTAAGAAGCTTAGTGCACAGACTGTGTAAGGATTTGTGTTGTGAACTAACTCAGGGAAGGAGGATTTGGCGAGTGCGTGCATATCTCCTGTCATATGCAAAGTTGGTTTTGAGGCCTTGTGCATGTAATAAGATTGAAAGAAGATAATAAAGAAGACGAAGAGTTGGTGGATGTAGCCCCATGCTGGGGGTGAACCACGTATATCCTGTGTTGTGATTGCTTTGTGTTATTGATGTGATTTATGCTTAGTGTTGAATCTTTATGCATCTGATGTAGTATCTTAGTGATTAATAACATGAATGAATGCTAGATCTGTTGATGCTATGTGCTAAATGGTTAGATATGCTTAGATCTTGTTGAATACTGCATTGTTATGTAGTTGGGGTTTTTATTTGTGATGTGAATAAGGGGTAAAGACTAATGAAAGTTAATTTCTAGGTGATCTGTTAAGTATTGTGATCACAGATTTGTGTTCCAGCTAGGTTGTAGACACTTGAGTCTTACAACCCCTCCTACCTCTACCTCAGGTGAGACTTCATCTGCTTCACAGGTGTTGCTGAAAGGGTCGGTAGTTAGGGTTTTTTTGGTGCGTTGTTGAAGCGTTGAACCCTAGGTCTTCCCTTGTGCCAACAAATGGTTTCGTTGTCGGTACCTGAAACTGTGATTGTTGGGCACTGAAGAAAAGAGAAAGCTCTGTGTGTAGATCTGTTGTTGTAGTACATAGTATTCTACTTGAGTTGTGAAGCTCTGTTCTAAGAAGAGAAGTCTGATCTAAAGAAAAGAAGTAAGATCTTAAAGCTTTGTACTTTGATTAAGGTAAGATAATTGGATTTTTTTTTTTCGAAAGAATGGATCTAGGTATGTTTGATAGATTTCATCCTATCTTGAAAACTAGGGCACAACTCGAAGAAAGAAGATATGATATGAATAGATCTGATAGAAATAGTAAAAAATATGTTATTCATATGCATAGAAAGAATTTTTGGACTAACAAGTGGATGCAGGATCCTAGAAAGAATTTTTTGTAGGGCCATCATTGTGACCTCTTTGTGCAGTACAGGAAAGGTTGGGGATCATTTAAGAGAAAGCGAGGATTGACTCTTTGTTATAGTTGCAGAAGATCGGGACATATTGCTAAGGAATACCCTAGTAGAGGTCCTATTTTCCTTTGTTGCAAAGATATTGGACATGAAGTTTTAGATTTCCCTCAAATGATTACTAAAGTTGAGAAGATGAACATGAGACAAGAGGAAGGTCAAGAGACTAAGAATATGCCAAACAACCATAAAGAATCTGAGGCTATATTATTGCAGATGAAAGAAACACTGAATGATCATAGAGACATCAGTTTATCAGAGATCTTAAAAGAGAAAGAGTGCATAGAAACAAGAATAGGAGACTTCGACATAGACTGTGTATTGGATGCAGAAACACAGGTGAACATTATGCCAAAAAGAAATTGGGAAATTTTGGGAAAGCCTGCTGTGATTCCTTCATTAGGAGGAATAGAATTGTTTAAAGGAAAGATGATAACCCTATGTGGAAGAATTACTCAGGTACCTATGCATGCTCATGGAACATCGACAAAAGAAGAATTTGAGGTCATTAAGTTTTTTGAGAACAATTCTCCTTTTGCACTTTTGTTAGGAAGGACTTGGATTGAGAGAGATCAGATCCGATGGAAGAAGAAGAGGAAGCTAGAGAACAGAAAAATCAAGAATTAAAAGATTTCATGGCTAGGAGAATAATGCGCTTAATAGAAGAATATGAGGACAAGTCTAAGCAACTGAGGGCCAGAGACCTAGCCGTCGAAGTTGAAAGAACACAAGAAGGCTTAAAGAACTTATCCATGCAGAAGAGAAGAGCACCTAATCCATAAACAACAAGAGAAAAAGTATTACCCTCAAACCCTTCGAAAGATTCTCAGCAGTGCGAAGTTACTATGCTAAGAGGAGATAAGAACAATAATGGAAAGAGGAATCCAGAGACACGTATCATAGGAAAGAAAGCAAGAAAGCTCAGTAAGAAGAAAGCAAAGCTAGAAAAATTGCAGGAGGTTCCAGAGAGGAATTCGCATAAGAAAGGCTTGCAGAACTTGAACCTCGTCAGAATAGTAGAACAACATAGACTGACACTTCTCCATGGCGAAGCAATATGACCGTTGGAGGCATCCTAGCCATTAAAATGACGCTCCAAAATGGTTAGAAACACATTTATTTCCAGAAAGATCACCATTGGACCATTGAGACTGTGCCATAACGGATGGAATTGTATTGATTGAGGCATTCCTGCCCGTTGGAGGAGTCTGTTACGACATTATCTATTTAACCCATCGAATGTTGCACCGAGGACACTTTTGCGAATTGTGATTATCTAAGCCCACAGAGAACTAATTGCTTTCGCGCAGTTCTTATTGAGACCTCACCACCCATTCTTCTTACCTTGAGCGTTTGTTCACCTATATGAGATATCTGATCTCAAGCATGTATGTCAGGTGATATTAGCGTAGTAGAGAAGTCTGTCGAGGAGATCCTGATAGACCTTATGGATGAGAAGGTCATGTTCGCAGGAGCACAGGCCTCATCAACGAGAGGATTGAAAGCATCCCCATGGACTGCACGTCGATCTGGGCCATCTTGAACTGCGACAAAGAAACAGAGCAAGCATCGTGATGACTTGGTGAACACGAAGCTCATCCCGTCAATCCTACCCGAATATATCCCGCCTCTAGCTGGTGTGGTTAGTCGTGATAGCGTCCCGAGGGACTTTGACTATACACTGATCACAACGTAACTCTCGAAGGGGATCCGCGGAGTTGGACCATAGTTAGGACAGATTATGATGCTAAATATAAGTGATTTCAACTTGGGAGACTGCAATAATTATGGAATTCTCACACCACATAATTACCTAACAAAGACAATGGGGAATAAGTTGAAGATAATCCCCCAGCTGTGGAACATGGACATCGCAAGATCAACAATCCTTAATGTGATGAAGATACCACACGTCGACAAACATCAGGAGGTTAACACGTGCGTTAAACTCCTCCTGTCGTGCTACCATGGTGGTTACCTATGGTTGGATAGGTGCATCACTGCAAATCCGGTGTTGATCCACCGGATCACTGGATTGAGCATGCAGGGACGGAACCCTCAGGATTTTTACCCAGGGAAGGATGCAAATCATGCCCTGGCGCAGCGAATAAAGGACACCTACGATGATGTGGGAAAGGAAATAGAGGCTACAAGGTAGCCTCCATCCAAAATGGCGCAGTGCACCTAGCTTGCCAGTTGATTGCTGGTAATCTCGTCAGGAAGAACATACCAACGCAGGTCACGGGGTTTTTTGTCGACCACACAGGAAAATGCATTGAAGGAATGCATATGAACTGGGCAAGCTACCTCGTCAACCAGTTGGAGGAAGATTGTCACGAAGTGCAAGACCAGGGCTACGACTTTCACTTTAGCTGGTTGATTATTCTCATTTCCTTCATCGCTTAGGAGATGCTGATAGGAGAAACCTTCCCTTAGGTCAAGCCATATGAACCACTGGCCGCAAGGTTCACTACCCTCTGGAATTCGAGCGACATGGCGAAAAAATGGAAGTCCAATGCGATGTTCCACACCTATTACTTGCAGCTGAAGTGGGCCATTGAATCCTTCCCTCGCATGACATTGAAAACAATTCATAGGTTCATACCAATAGCGAAGTTCCACACAGACAAACACTTCATTTACATCAGTGCACGTGGAGACAAACACAATGAAGATCTCCAGTCCTATTACAAACTCACCAAGGAAGATATGGAGGAAATAACCAAGGAATGGCCTGCAAAATTCCTTGTACCAGTTCAACAGACAGAACTCTCCGACCCCGACCTCATCGAAAGTCCTATGGTCACCTGAGAAGAGTATGATGGACCCAGAAGAAGCAAGAAGAAAAAGAAGGAAGAATTACAGGAAATGCACATCGCATCAGAGGAGACTACACCAAATTCACCTGAAGGGGGAGGAGGTGACGAAGTAGTCAAAGAAGAGGACGAAGGGGAAGAAGACAACTAGTAACAGGGTGAAGTAACACTGCTTAAAGATCCCCTTATAGAGAGAGAGACATCCAAGAACAGAAAGGTTTCTCCAAAGAAACCCTCAGCGCAGAAGAAATCGCACGACAATAATCCCCACTTACAGACTATACTTATAGTGGATGATATCAACCTCATCATCAGAGTTGTATTAGATAATTTCGAGGAAATTTTGCAGCAAAGCGAAGCCAAACAGGAGACAATGTATGACAGGATCGAGGCAGAGCTCCAAAGGGTACAACAGGCTCTTTATTCGAGCCATGCAAAGTCCACTACATCGTTGCCATCAGGGGCATAGAATTAGGATATGAGCTTGCCCAACTACATAGAATAGCAAATTCAACAAAGGCTCACCTTCGTCGGGTCCAGGAAGAAAAACAGTAGGCCACAAAGGCATTGAAGCAAGCAAAGTAGGAATCCCTATAGCAACATTGGGTTGTGCAGCAAGAGAAATATGACCTCCAGGTGAAGTTTGCAGAGGACAGAGAGCAGCTCCAGAAAGAAAAAGAACAATTGTTCGAGGAGTGGATTGGAGTTAAAGAAGCATTTGCTAGAGCACTTCACTCTGTGTTAGGCTTGGAATAGATGGAAGAGGAAACAACTAAGAGCCAAGTGGGGAAGCTCACTAAATCCATTAAGTAGCTCCAAGCAAGAGTAGCAGAACTAGAATTGCAAGCAGTGTTGAGAACTCCACAGGAAGTATGAGATCAGAGGGAAGAAACTGCCTAGAGCGCAGTCGAAAGAATCAAAGAATTGGCCTTATAATGCAAGAAACTCAACAATCGAAGTGCACAGACCTATGAGTGCCTTGCAGAGGGCCCAAAACTAAAGAAAATGGAGTCACATCTCCAGGAAGAAAAGAAACAAGAAGTGACAATACAGGCACAGTTGAAGCTACTGTCAGTGGTCGAGAAGATGAAAAGGTCAGAAGAACAGTGCGTAGTTCAGTAGCAGGTCCATACCATCCAAAGTAAAGTCATGGAAGTGACCTGAATCCTGCACACTTTTTGAGGAGATCGAAGGACAAGGTGCACAGCTAGAACAAGTAGTCACCATAGTGGAACAACACTTGGAAGGACATGTCACTAAGAAAATAATTCAGGAGTTCGTCGAGTAGGAGGCCCTGGTGAAACAACAAGTCGAGGCAGATCGAGCCAAGCTCGAGGCCTTCAAAGCAGAGTTTCCTAGATCAGAGTGACTCAGGATGAGTCACAGGTGAGTGTTGGGGGCATGTTGGCCCTCGACCAAGTTTTGGAGAACCTTGGTCGTGTTTGACCATTTTTGGGACTTCGACATGTTGATCGAAGATGGAGCGCCTAGGCAAAGTGGAGATCACGGGATCTCGCCCCCTTTTACATGATTTTTGGGTTTAGGGTTTATGTAATGGGTATGGTATGTCGTCCCATGGGTTTACCCATGCTTAGGATCCATTTGTAAATGTATAAATAAGTATCTAGATGATTTAATAAAGGGCCAATGTGCATACTGTGTGTTAAGACTTGCAGAGCTAAGTGCAAGTGATTGTAAGAAGCTTAGTACATAGACTATGTAAGGCTTTGTACTGTGACCTAACTCGGAGAAGGAGGATCTATCAAGTGCACACCTATCTCCTGTCCTATGCGGAGTTGGTTTTGAGGCTATTTGCATGTAAAAAGATTGAAAGAAGATAATAAAGAAGACGAAGAGTTGGTGGGCGTAGCCCCACACTGGGGGTGAACTGTTGGATTACTGAGAGGGGGGGTGAATTAGTAATAACATAATTATAATCCTTTTTCTTCAAATGTTATATCAATGTAGAATTATTATCCAATAATGAGCAGTAATAAATAAACAATCACACACATACACAGTACACCAGTATTTTACGTGGAAACCCAAATCGGGAGAAAACCACGGAATGCGTTTTCTTTTATGTCTTGAAGAATTACATTCATTGGAAGCACCAACTTCCTTTGTTTTCCAGATGCAACTGGAAGGAGGCTCCAACCCCCTAGTTTCTCAAGCTACAACCTGAGGGAAGCTCCAACTCCCCAAATCTCTGGCTACAACCCCCAATGTTCTCTGGCTACAACATCCTGTCCTTGCCCTGTCCTGCCACCCTGAAGTAGAAGTAGAATGATGGAACCACTGTCACACTATCACTGTGAGATATACCACTATAAACCTGTACCAATAAATATGAACCATGCATCAACCTGTACCTCAACCTATAATCAACCTGTACCACAAACAAGTGCATCAACCATGCACCAACCTGTAATCAACCTGTACCATAAACAAGTGCATCAACCATGCACCAACATGTACCATAAACAAGTGCATCCAACCATGTACCAACTATTTTCCAATCATTTGTCAACTACTCATCAACTATGAATCATCAATATGTACCAACATCATCAACTATACACCTCATGTATGTGCGCCAACTCATCAACTACTTGTCTCAACCATGTACTCAACATGTACCTCAACCAAAAGCCCT
>ML779300.1:106545-159940 GCA_009831015.1 Picea engelmannii | reverse complement strand
TTCTAGTGATGATATCTTAGGGTCAAATATCATAGGAAGAGATCTTAGTACCTTTTGAACAATTACAGATTCTTCAATTTCTTCTCCCAATCCTATGATTGCATTCACTCTTTCATCAACTCGTAAGAAGTAGGCTGCAATATTCTCATCTTCCTTCATATTTGGTTGTTTGAACTGACCTCTATAAGTTTGAAGCTTTGTTGCTTTGACTTTTGAATCCCCTTCATAAATATTTTGAATCTTGTCCCAAATCTCTTTAGTGTATTTACAATGTGCAACTTTGGTGAATACCGTTTCACTGAGACCATTCAAAAGTGATTTTGTGGCTTTGGAATTATTCTAACTGAGTTTCATTGCTTTTTCATTTGTTGGTGGAACTGTTGGTGTTGTGTATCCATCTACAATTGATTGTCAAATTTCAAATCCATGTGCATGTATATATGTCTTCATCCTTATGTTCCAAAAAGCATACTTATGTCCATCAAACTGTGGTATTCCATTTTTATACAAGTTGTTTCTCTCCATGATCTATCTTTCAATGGTTAAACTGATTTCTGAAGGAACCTACTCTGATACCAATTGTTGGATTACTGAGAGGGAGGGTGAATCAATAATAGAGCAATAATTATCCCTTTTAACCAAATAATCCAAGTGTTATATCAATGTAGAATTATCATCCAATAATGAGCAATGAAAAAATGAACAATAATACACATACAAAGTATACCATTGTTTTATGTGTAAACCCAAAGAGGAAGAAAACCACAGAATGTTTTTTCTTGTATGTCTTGAATAATTAAATTCATTGGAAGCACCAACTTCCTTTGTTTTCCAACTGCAACTGGAAGGAGTCTCCAACTTGAGGGAAGCGTCAACTCCCGAATTCTTTGGCTACAATCAAAAGGAGGTTACAACCCCCTATGTTCTCCAGATAAAACCAGAAGGTGGCTACAACCACCTGTCCTTGCCCCGTCCAACCACCCTGAAGTAGAAGTAGAATGATGGAACCACTATCACACTATCACTATGATATATACCATTGTAAACCTGTACCAATAAACATGAACCATGCATCAACCATGCATCCACATGTACCATAAACAAGTGCATAAACTATGTACCAATCATGTGTCACCTACTCATCAACTATGACTCATCAATATGTACCAACATCATCAACTATATACCTCATGTATGTGCCAACTCATCAACTACTTGTCTCAACCATGTACCCAACATGTACCTTAACCAAAATCCCTCATCAATTTCATAATCCAAATGATTTGTACCTCTATAATAGACCTGGTGTATATGATCACATACCTGCAAACCTTTCTTAACTTTAACAACAAGAGACTAGAATTTCCATCAAACTTTTCTTTAGTCTCACATGACTAGTTTTGGGTTAGTCAACAACCCTAACTTGAAATAATCATAACTATGTACCTGTAATGAAAAAATATCTGAAACTGACACACAATGTTATTCAATGTGTTTTATGGAATTACTCCAGGTGCCACTACTTTAAACCTCTCAAAAAAGGAGTTATAGCAAAAATGACATACCTTGTTGAATTTTGTCTTATTCTATAGAGTTACCTTGTAGAGAGTGCCCCACACGGAATATTTGTTGAATCGATATGAAAATGTTAAAAAGAATACTAAAGATTGTACTCTAACCAACACATTTGGTATTACTGAATTTGGATCTGTTATGAAGAATTTATGACGTTCGTTTTCCGAAACACCTGATTTAGACTAGTTTCGGGACTAGCCACAAACCCCATTTTCCACAGAGTGTAACTCCAAAAATACAACGACCCACAAACTTAATTTTTTACCATAGATACTTGGATATGTTTCATCAATGTGATAGAAATTTCACGGTGTGAAGCATTCTATAAAAAAAGTTATTGCAAAAATGGTGAGATGCCCTGTAAATAACATACCTTAGAAAGCATCATCAAAAGAATTTATCCTCCCTTGAATTCCGGCCTTCTTTTCTTCACCTTCCCTCTGAAATTTGGCTTAGATATCCTTTGGTTAACTCAGACACCTATATATATTCAATATTCTCAAGTGTGATTTAAAATGATAGATCCTTGCCTCTTATTTATACTCTCCAAGTAGCTTCCTTAAAAACATCTTCTAGGTCACTTTGCCCACTTTCCTTATTTTAGGGTTAACCCACTTCTAATTTCTCCATTAAATTTATCATTTAAATCATTCATTTTGTATTCACTTTGAATTATAGTACACTCATAACTTTAGTTTATTATTTACCTTCTAAAATATTTTAAACCACTTTGACTACTTTGACCTTTTGGGGCTTTTATATGACATATGAGAGTCCTCCAACTTGATAAGGCCATAACTCTCAAACCGCGAGGAGTTATGTGATGTTCCACATACAACCATATATGGAATTACATGTAATATCCATATAGAATAGTATGACCTACAAATTTATTGAAACGCATACCATTATCCATCAAACAAACTTGGGTCCATTACCCAAACCTGGGTTCTCCAACTTCTTATGGCCATAACTCTCTAACCGTGAGGATTTATGTGATGTTCCACATACCACTAGAAATATCATGAGAAGAAATATCCATATAGGATGGTTTCACTAGAAAATTCACTAACCTTCATCTCATTATTCCATAAATAAGCATGGGTTCTCTAACCATACTTCTAGAATAATTCAATCTGCAAAGCGTCTTCCCGTGAGGGATTTCACCATAAGGGGACCACTTTGGAGTTCACCCATTTTTAATTATTATCAACCATGACAAGAAAATAATGAGTCATCTTTAAATCAAACAAACTTGGGTCCATTACCCAAACCTTTGTGCTACCATACTTTCTTCAAGGGTTTACATCAATGACAACCAACCTTAATCAACATTGACTGCCGACTTTTGGAGTCTCTGCTACACAGTGGGCGTCGATGTACTCTTATATTTTCATTCCGCTCCCTGCTCCTCGTGATTTGAGGTTTACAACCTCTCCCCGACATGATAATCTAGTTAAAAAGTAGATATCCTCTACTTCAATCATCAATGATTTCCCATCGAGGTTGAAGCTTTCATTCTTAGGGTCCCAGTAACCCACAAGCATCTCAAGCAACCTCACATGGACTCTCATCCCTTTGAGTGCCCAAAATTTATATAAGCCACATCTTTTAAAGGCCACCTGTCCCCCCAAATCTTGGTCCACAGCAGCATCAATCTCCTCCTGCTCTCTTTCCCTCCATTCAAGAACCATCATGCCAGATGAAAGTCAAAATTTGAGTTAGCAACCATAGAAATCATTGATTGCATGCTTGTACACAATTTGATTCACTTATTGTTGCATATAGGGTTGGGTATATGCACCCTGTAGTTTGCACAGTTGCGTATAACCCATCCTATATGCAACCCGATAAGAGACAGCCCACGTACACCGAATTTCACAATTTACGCCCTAAATTACTCAAAAATTGGAACCTAATTTAATCAATTGGAAATGAAGAGGAAGGGAAGAAGAGTTACATGGTTCAGACGGTTTCCGATTCCGTTTCTTGACGCTCCCGCAATCACGAGTTGAATCTCGGAAGTATTTTTGGTCCAATTTTCACTATTTGGGTAAAAAGTCAACATGACATAGACATTTTTTGTTTTGTTACTATTTATAAACAGTTTTTACCCACTTTCTATATTTTTGAGTCATTTTTCGCCTAATAGACTAATACAAAAGTGGATTGAGTTGGTTTTTGTAGTTTTCTCCAGGGATTCTTGCATATTTCAACGTTATGTTGGTCATTCGTCACCACAGGCAAGTATTTTCATTACCCAACATATAGGATACGTATCCATTCCATCATGCATTTTTACATTATTCTATAACTATCACTTTTTGCCTTAGCTACGAACCCATTTATTGCGACAAAGAACCTTCCATCTGCTATAAGTAGTGTCGTTATCAAGTGGTAGAGACTTATCGAACATGGGTGCCCTAGTTAGATCCTCTGCTTCATTTGGTGCCCACGCAAAGGTTTTTCCATAGGACTGGGAGTCCCTCATATCTAGTACATGAATTTATGTTGAGCCTCATTCCTCACTCATAAACACACTGCCTTATACCCCAAGGACTCCCAACTGATTTTAATTTAAGCTCTTTTCCAACTTGTCTTCAAAAAGAGAAAAGATTGTTGAGTGAACTTATCTCTTTCACACTCATAAATCGAATTTGAAAGGACGTCTATTTGGCACAATTTTATCCCTTTTTCACACCAAGTAGACTAAATGACATAAAAAAGGAATTTTTTTTGGCGTTAAGTTGTGATTTCATCTCATGCCCTTGCTTGCAGTATTGAGCCTATAATCGGTTCTCGCTTTGCGTTATAAACCGTTTGCCTCAACAGTTTTTGCATCCTCAACCAAGCAGAGCCTTGTTTATATCCTTCACAATTTGACACCCTATACCTAGGAGGGAACATTCCCCTGAGT
Source organism: Picea engelmannii (assembly GCA_009831015.1). NCBI lineage: Eukaryota > Viridiplantae > Streptophyta > Pinopsida > Pinales > Pinaceae > Picea > Picea engelmannii. The sequence goes on along the minus strand of ML779300.1, from coordinate 155,448 downwards.
GTCCATATCCTACATGCATCTCCTTGCATTGAGTATAGGTATGTTCCATTGATGGAACTAGTTTTGCTTACTTGCAACACTCGTTTCCTCCTTTGTATCATAGCATTTATTTGTCTTTGAAAAAACCAAAAAAGATGGGTGGGAAAAGAGTATTATCTTATATTGGTAGCATTCGTGACACCTTTGAACATGGCACAAAGTTATTAAGTCCATTTATCATCATAATTTTGGGATTAGCATGGCCTTAGGAGGATGAGCTTGTTACAGATTCTTCTCTACCAATTGGTTCCTCTTCCAATCCATATAGAGAGTTTTATTGATGTCTCCTACATCTCATGGTTTCATCATTGGGTCTATGCTTTCAGAGTCCTCCATATGTCTCATGCTCTTGTTCAAAGGAAGTCTATCAACCTGTGTCGACCACTTCTCAGAACTCTTGAATTTGCATGTCGTCCATACCCTCAGTTTTCCCCAGAATCACATGATACTGTAGTCCTATCATGCACCCTGCTCCTACTTTCATCATTGGTAGGTAACCTTGAACCCAACAATCGACATTTCATAATTGGTCATTGATTTGATGGTTTCCCTTGTGTTCGATGACAAGACATATATTCACACATTAGGATTCGTGTAGTGTCTTGGATTCCATTAGCCTTATTGGTGGTTTCCTTGCCTTTGTCATCATTTTTCATCATTCGCTGCTATTCAGAGGGTATTTTTTGTGTACTGCTTGCACTTGGCACGTGCAAAAGACGCACAGGTTCGTTGGTTCGTGAACATGTTCTTCGTCCGATTTCCTCCAAATCATGAAGCTCATGCTTTGTACCTCCTGCTAACTGATGAGAGATGCCTTAATCCTCTCCTTTCAATGGGTCTCCTTCCATCGACTTCATCTCATCTATTCTGGAAACAGGACCTAGAGTCTTATAAGTACCTTGAGGCTTTCAATCATTAAAGGAAGGTTCTCTTGCCATCGACAGTTGGGAATACATCAATGTCTCCCGATCAATGGATTCTTTAGGTGTTCAACACTGACTCCTTTATTCACACTTGTAAGAATGTACTCGGTGCCTTGATACCCACTTTCATTATCAGTAGGTTGTCTCGCATTTGTTAATGATATACCTCAATGACCAATAATCAAATGATGTCTCATTGTGTTCGACCTCAACTCCTTTATTCACATGATGTAGACTTGCACCCTTGAAAGATTGTGTAGAAGACTTGAAGACACCAGTATGTGGCCGCAACTTTCTTGAGTTGTTGCTTCTTTTTCATTGGACCAATACCTATTTGACTTTAGTGATCATGGGATATCATATTGTACTCCATTATATACATATGTCTTCATATTGGTTTTGAGATTGGTTCTACCGGGCCTTATTCATGACTATGACATCCATTGGCATGTAACCGCATTTGTATTTTCCTATTCATGGCCATAGACACTTGTTTGGTATATTTTCACATAGATCTGCAGTGTAATTCTATTGGCAGCCATGTATGCAAAGTCAATGCAGAATGTAATGAGCAACTAGTTCGTCCAACTGGTTCCCCATCACTCCACTTCTAGGTCGTTTATAATGTATTTCAGCCATCACAAATACTCCTCTGACCTCACACATTAGGGGACATCTGTTATAGCAAGATTTTCCTCACCCTATGCAATCTTGCACAGAAGGCCTTTTTCCATTTCCCTATACAGACTTATCATCCCTGTTTGTAAAATCCAGAGCTAAAAATACATATTTTTCTACATGTACGCATCTTGCCTACTATACAACATGCATATACATAGGTTGCTCCACTACAACCCATGTACATCGAGATTTGCACCAGAAAATGAAAATTAATGTTGGGTTTCCATGTCACAACAGGAGATCTATGATCCTTTGCCTTCCATATACTGTAAACATTCTGACTCGACCCTTTAGTTCCATTTTGAAGGCTATAAAAGGGCCAATTCCGAGCTATGGAAAGAAAAGAAAGAATTCAACTTTGATAGCAAAGTTACTCTAGAGAAATTATTTACTTCATATTGAGTCTACATCCCTTTGTCCCTTAAGTTTGAACACAATGTTCAACCCCCAAGCTCTTCCCTTATTGATTGAGAACCTCATTGTTTCTCTTTTATGAGCTTGCCTTTGGTGGAGGATTGAAGTGGTGGACGCCCAGCTGGAAGGAACTTAGTTTCTTGGTTCTGAACCGTGCCGACACGTAAGTCTGTAACATTATCACTTATGTTAATCATATATTAATAGAAATACTCATTTCCCATCCAATTGATATCTTTCAAATATTTGAATTATTATTCCATGGGCGTATTTGTCATGTTTATTAATGGATTATGTTATCGAATGTGCTAACATCATTTATTATCACCGTATGCTTTCTTTTCTTGGTTGTTGAGGACTAGTTGTAGGTATATTGATTTGGGTCAAGTGCTCAATGGTGGACTTCATCGAACGTCCAGACGAGGTAGGCCTTTAATCTTGTCTTGCTAGCATATTTGTTTATATAGCATATTTGAGAAGAGAGTTGATTTCTGTAGTCATTTCCGTCTGGTGTAGTTTACCCTAACCATAGAGAGATTTTCCTCGTAACACCTCCTTCATTGACTTTTAACAACTTAATCTAATGGTTGGAAAAGTTTCTCCTCACATGAGTTTCTACAGTGGAGATCCACTACGAAACTCTGACCTTCATGGTTTTTTCACTTCACATTCTGAGTATGTTCCACCCGAATCGTTGAACCGTCGAAGAGCTGAAGATCTGATGGCTTACACTTCCCTTAGATCGACGGTTTTCATCCACTCCAGAGTTTGGAACTCTAGGAATTCATCACTTTTTTCAAACAACCACTCCTTCCCTCTGGAGTGTCGAACTGTTGAAACCTTTGAAGGACTAAGACTTGAATATCTACGGTCCTTGTTGTTCGCCAGATCTATGGATCTCCTTTACTCTGGAAGATCGAAACTATAGGGTCTTCGTAACCCTTAACCCTTACCTCTTAACTCAGTTGGATAACCAAATCTTGTTTAACTCAGAGATCAACGGTCCCTTTACCTTGCTTCGATCTGCGACTATAAGTGGTTTTGGAGATCCGAAAATTTGGAGAACTGGATTTACTTTGGGTTCAAATCTCCCAGAGTGAAGTGGAAGCCATGTTGTTAGTTTGATGAAGTGTCACAAAATGAGAGTGACACATGTCACGTGATTTAGCACAAATGATGTAACCCAAGTTACCTTAAATGAGTTCCATGTGTAACCTGGAATTAGTTGGCAGGTGGCATTTGACACATTAGCAGACAAGATCTTTGAGAAGGGGCTTCGACACTTCAGTACTTCGGGGCTCCGAGCTTTAGAAGATTTAGCTTTGAAACTCTGGTTTTCCTCCGAACTAACGAAATCCAAACCCTCAAATCTGATAGTCCTTATTTATCTGTAGGCAACAATCAGGATTAAATTCAGACTTTGGGAATTTGGGACCTTTCCCGCCTTCACAAATTCAATACACCTCCCAAACGGCCAAAACCCAAATAATCAGATCTACAAACATGTGTACCTAACATTCGACGGTAATGATGTACTTCAGGACTTCGAGGGTCCCTTATCCTTATTTCCATGACTCTTTTTCTGAATTATTGAACCTTTGAATATGAAGGCTCCTAGATCCAACGACCCTTATTCGATCAACATATCTACAATTTCTCTCCACTACGGGACTTCAGAGATTCAGGGTTTTTTTCACTCTTTACCTTTATGAACCTTTTAAGACAATTAGTCAAACCCTTGGGTATCCAATGGCTAGTATTCCTTCACCGATTTATGGTGTAGATCATCTCGTGACTCTGGGCTTCAAGGCTCTCTTAAAACAAGTGACTCGGATCCACCGAAGTGACAAAGCCCGAAGGTCTTAAGGATTTTAACAAGTGTGCATCTTTGTCTGATCATATGGTCATGGGGATTATGATTTCCTCGTGATAAAATCATGTCCATTGGTTCCCTTCAAAGGGATTTCAACCTATGGTTCCTCATTGAACCCTATACATGATGTCCCTCTTGATATTTTCCTTGATTTGAACTCCAACGCTCTTAGCGCATCCCTCATGAGCATTAGATTTTAATTGTTGAGTGTGTATTTTGTGCCTCCCTTGTGTATGTTTTCACTGTCTCTCATGAGATTTTACTTCCGAAAGTTTTGACCTCTTCTCGACTTAAGAGGGTCTTTATGCACTTCAGGTGTTGTATCTTTTGAACCTTGGGCCTTCAAGGAGCCATCTACTCACTGTTGGAATTGACTCTGGAGGTGTTGCACTGTGTTACTAGAACAGAAGCTTCAAGATTATGATAGAACTGTTTAACTCGTTCTTATATCATACCTTCTTTTGGTTACAGGTTTATTTTCTTCACAATTTTTGTGGTTCAAAAAAGTACAGAGTAGGCCTATGGTTTCTACCTTGTGCTGAGAGTCCTTCTCTGTTTTTCTTTCTCCTTTTTAATTTGTGAGGTAGATCTGACGCCTGTCTATTTGGTTGTAACTTGAGGGGTGTCACACATTGAGGAAAACTTTAGTAATTGAAATTGTCACAACTGATAGATGGATATTAAGGGACTCTATTTTTACTGTTAAGTTTTTGTCATGATTATATTGAATTCTTCCTAACATTTAATTAGTACGATGATGATTTATTTTGTAATATAATACCCGGTGTTATGAGGTGTTGACTAAGGTATTAGATTCTCTGTGTAAATTGAAGAATTTGAAGAAATGAATGTTGAGATTTTATTGAAATTTGAATTAGATAAGGATATGGGAATTAGATACTTCCTTGTTCCTCAGAACAGTTGCTAGTCTTGAGACCTTAAATGGTCAATATCAATCGGACGAATCCTAGACTTGAACGTTGATTATGTGTCTTGGAATTCCTAACCTTGCAGGATAGGTTGGGTGGGTAGTTTGTATGTCATCTTATGTGATGTGGTTGATCCTTCATGCTTAAAGTGGTATCTAAATCTAGTTGTGCAATGGAATGAAAGAAACATAATGTGTACCATTGATTTATGTTACTAATGCTTCTCCTATTCTGATGAGGATTATGAATGTTTCTCAAGTACTTATTGTTTCTCAAGTACTTATCGGATGTAACAGAGGGTTTGTTACATCATGTGCCTCCATATTTCCTTGGGGTTCAAATTCTGATGCCCCTGTCAGAATTCCATTTACCAAATCAAACATATTGCATCAAAAGCATTTGTGTAGTCCTTCCCTTTATCCCCTGGTGCAAATGATCCCAAAAAATAAAAACGAGTAGGGTGAACATCCTCAACAACATATCTATCATGTACTAAATTTTTTCCAATAATGCATCTTTTTTTCGTCTCTTTGGAAATAATGGAGATTGAGGCCACCCATAAGGCCAATTTTGTACCTCCTTTATCATCTATAATTTTGAATCTTGCCACAATAAGAATGGGTTAGTCTCTCTTGATGAAGAACTAAGATAAATGAATATTGGGCCAAAAATCTTTTGCCATTCTTCTCTAGAACAAAACTTAGGAAATAACTCTTCACCCACATAATGAGCACTATTAAACATTGCAAGTGACATTGGCCCAACATGGGATGTCAAGTTTTTTTTCATTGGACCTTCATTACGAAATTCATCACTAGGAGTGATGACCCATAACCCAAACATGGGATCAAAGTTAATCCATCCATGGACTCTATTCTCCCTATTATCACATGAGTATTGGTACTTATCATCTACCTCACCTTGAAAACTAGGGTTCCTAGGCCTTGAGAGAAAAACAATTTCAAGATATGCAAGTATGTTTCACTTGTTTGGCATCCAGTGATCCAAGGATGGCATCAATCTTTGCTTGTTATCAACAATTTCCATGTATTGAAATTTTCCTTTCTGCGATTTGAATGTAACATGTGTTTGATTGAGATTGAAATTTGGCCACCCCGTTGGATGATCATATATCACATAGGTGTAAAATCCAATGCTTCCTAAAAAAATAAAAAAACCTTTTGTCTATATTTAGTGGCACCATCTTCCAACTGCTTGAAAGTTTGTATGGCACGATGAAAGGGACTTCAACGTTATCCTTGTTAGCCTCAACCACATTAAAGGATGTCACACTTGGCACATCAAACATATCCTTTCCTCTAGGCTCATTCCAATTGAGATCCCAATATCCTATGTTTCTTTCATTGTTGAGAACTTTGAGGAGAGTGTCAATCCATCCATAACATATGCTTGTAATTACCCCCTAGTTTTGATATGGTGACTCACACAATTCCATTATCTAATGCAATGTGAAGACCCTGATCCACAAAAAACACATCGCCCCCTATTTTTCAGAGCCTATCGTCAATCTGAAGACATATTCCCCCTCTTTTTCTTCTTCCATCATCTCCCCCCTTCCTACCCTTTGAGCCTCATCACACCAGGCCAAGGGATGTCTCAACCCTTGCCAAGTCACAAGTTCCTACTAGTACTAGATTACAAAATGTTTGTACTAGCTACACACAATTTATGGTTTAAAAAATGGTTTTGTAAAAATAGTAGATAATAACGGAAGAAAAAAAAAATATGGGTAGTCGTGAGATAGGAGGAAATTTTCCACATTACGTGATTATGCCAATCTCACTAGCACAATGTTATTAGGCCTTTGCTTTGAGTCTCCTTGGCAGAGCACAATTTAAGTGGGCACGATTGGAGTTACAATAATTTCCAAGCTAAGAGATGCTCAATCCAACAAGCAACAGGTTGAGAAAATCTCAAAAAGTTACCTACAGGACTTGGCCATGGATTTCTAAGAAACAAAAGAAACCAAATATTATTGGTCATGGGTTGTTAATGAGCAACAATCGACTAAAGGCTTTGACCATGAGTTGTATATGGGAAACTCAAATCCAATCGTTATCATTCTCAAAGAAAACCACAAGCGTAGGGGAAACTAAGAGAAAAAGAGATAGAAAATTGCCTAGATTTGAATGAAAACAACTTTCTTGCACTCGGGACTAAATTTCACACAACACAGAGTCTACATAAACTTTTCGGGATGAAAGAACACAAAAACACCTAGAAAACTAGGAAATAAATCAAATTTCTTCCCTAGTGGAGTCACCCATTCTGTTAAAGGGAAATTGACCCGCAGATAAATAAATCCCCTCATTGGTTGCACATAAACCAATTATAGACAACATGATAGATAACATACCTCTTTCACCTAGAGATAATCATATAGTTTCATAAAAAAATGAGAGGGATAAGGAGAAACATACCTTAATTCAAAACAATTGTCCTGCATATCTACAACTTCTTGCTAGATCCAACTCCAACGATGCTCCGTCACCTAGTTATCTGCACAATCATCAGGCAAGAAAAACCTTCCTTATTCCTTCATAACACAAGAAATGAAATCTAGCATGAACAAGCTCTAATCTAGTACCTCAAGCTTACTTATATAAATAAAATCCCAACAAAGATACATGAAAGATCTATAACATTGAGATTTTTTTTTTATTTTTTTTTTTTTTTGGGGGGGGGGGGAGTAGATCTATATTGATGCCCTCACCTAGGCCCTAATCACACTAGTGTTGATTCCCAACACTCAACAATCTGCTGCAAATTGCAAATCATTTATCTACTAGCATAAGTATGCTCTCTAAACTCTTCAATATCAATTCTGAACTAGCCTCATCCCTTAGCTTTGGCTCATTCTTATAGATTCTTTGAGGAGCTAAGAATAGACTTAATGGCATGTGAACCAAGCAAATCCAAGTCATATATAAGTTCCATGCTCAATTATGAGCTTTTTCCAACCCACTGCTTGTTGATCTTGTCATAACTATCTAGTTCTAGAAAGAATAAGGGGTGGATGCAGGTTTTGTTTGGGAAAATTGCGACCAACCATGCTTGATCTATGAGGAATGTGTGATCGATTTCTGTTCTACTAGGATGAAGTGCAATTGAGGCTCTTTATGGATTTTTATGAGCAATTTCATTGGTACACATGTAATTTTAGCGTCTATTACATCTAATAACTTCCTTACAAGGCCTATGGTGACAAATACAAGTATAGCACACTTTCACATATGTTGGTAGGGATTTATTATATGGAATAAAATATCATGGATGTTATCGATGAATTTCATATTGACAAGGCTCAAGAAGTAAGGAAAAATAAACAAAGAGTATAGGAAGTTCAAACTGCACGAGAAGAAACACATAAACAACAAAAAATGATCTTTAGTAGTCTAATAAGGTTAGACAGATCACATTTAAACATTTAGTGACCCAAAACGAATATGATGTTGACATTGGTGCTAATTAGGTTGCCACTTTTTCTCAAAAGAAGAAGAAACAAGAGAAATGAAAAATAAATATGCCTGGGGATATTTCCATTTCTTTTGATGATGAACAAATTGTTGACTTAGATGAAACTCCTTTAAATTATAAAAGGAGAAAATTTAATGTTGTTCAATGAAGAAGTGATGGTTCACTTTGAATATGAAATTGAAATTTCTGGGGGAAGCGGGGAAATCATAATACTAGTGCTAATATAGAGGATGGTGTTATTAAAACAACACAAAATGCCATTCAAGGTTTATTGAGGAGGAATAGTTTGCTTGACAATGGCTATACATTTCAATTGATTGTAAAGTAACTTTATAGACCCCCAAAAATCCAAGAGAATTATCAAATTAGAAAGTTGCACCCTTGAAAACATTGATAAGGTACAATCCATATGCACATGTGGTTTATTATTTGGTTCTTGTTAACCTAATGGAGGCTTATAATATGGATGCATTTGATCGAACAAAATGTTTTCACTATAAATATTATGTAATTGGGGGGAAATCGTTTTGTAGAGAAGTGAATTGATGCAAGGGTATCCCAATAATCCTCTTTTTGAAATAGTCAAATGTGGCATTTATGTTGGTTTAATAGAGACATAAGAAAATTTATTGGCATGGGATCATAACATAGATAATGAGTATAGGATGTTCATGAAGTTCATTCATAGGGTGGGATTTAACCATAATGAATTTCAAGAAATATGTCATGGGGACAAATAAACGGTTGTTGCAAGTTTTCAAAAGCAATGTTCTATGCAAATAGGCTTCCCAATTGAGAAGGATAGTGTGAAACAAAAAAATTACAAAGGAAGTGATGCATTCATAGCTTCAGATAGGACTTTTCAATTCGTATTTAAAACTAGACAAACATGGGATTCGATTGATGATATCTTTAGCTTGTTGGAGAATATTGGTAGAAAAAATCAAAAGGTTAAAAAGTGTAAAACCTTAGCATGTAGCATTGGTAAGACGAGTCCTAAGATCAAGAGTCTACTATAAGAGATGACTATAACACCTTGGAGATCGATGCAAGGAGTGAAGGATGAAACACTTTTTATAGCCATACTATTATGTATAAGGTTGGGTGAACTATCAATATAAGAAATGTCTAATGAGTTTGGAAAGTAAGTTTGTCAAGAGTTATTTTTTATTGATGTTAGATTTATAAAAAATAAATCAATTTAACATATTAATGCTCTAAATATTTTAGTATAGATATTGTCACGACCCCACGTGAGTCAAGACACCTGTTCATATCTTGCAATCATTCACCTCCTGAGGGAATACAACATTGTGACAGTTCTTACTTGGTTTCTTGGCACACCAAGAATACTTCATCCGAACTATGCCTCTTCACCAAGAGCATACCCATACTTCGTTCTAGGCTACCAATGAGTCACAGTCCTACTCTAATGCAACTCTTGTATACTTAGAAAATTGTTAACAATTTAACACTTAGTCATATATAATCATGCATTCATGAAAACGAGAAACAAAGAGAACAACTATGGAACAAACGAAAGGCAAACACAGAAATAGTGTGGGTGACACAAAATGTGCCTAACACTCGACTATGTCTTTGTTATTGCAAAATAGTTACAACATGAGCACCGCCAGCTTGGTTTACAAATTCGGCGGAGTCATATGACTCGCCTCACCTTACCAAGACACTCATACACAATTTTTTCACACCAAGAATTTATGTTGCAAATGTCTCTGCAACCTCATGTGATGCACCTCATATGTACCCACAACCGCAAGCTTGTTGTTCCTTCATTACCACAAAATTTCACCAACCTAACACATATTTCGATTCTGCCTCACACATGTCTCCAACAAAACTGTGTTTTCAAACTTCCTCAAAACCTCCCAAAGCATCCCACCCTTGGCTATTTTTCTTCCATCTTGGCAACTCTACCTCAATCTATTGCCTCAAAATTGTTCTCCAAATCTCTTTCCAATCATCCATGCCTTCCTTTGGTTGTAAACCCTTGCTCTTATAAGAGCTCCAAGGGTCACTTGTGCGAAATCTCATGTCTTTTGGGTGTGTGTCACCCCTTCATGAACCCATACTCAAATGACTCATCATGCCCCTTCGCTAACCCACACTCAAACGACTCTTTGTACCCCTTCATGGACCTAATGTGCCCATCCAAGTCTGCGCTCCCATTAACCATCATGTCTCTTGGACCGACGCCTACCCCTTTCCTTGTGCGTTATCTCGTGTCGATCATTGTGAGTCCTTATGGGTGTGTCAATGGGGTCGTTCAATCTTTCTGACGCATCCATGTTATCGAGGGCAGACAACTCCACTCCTTGGGCATGCTCACAAGTTTCCCCACCCTTTCCCAAACACAACCCAAATCTTTGTTAGTCGTTCTAAGGCAAGGTGTGTACCCCCTTGGTGCCACACATCACCATGGTGCACCCAAGGTGCTCATGCTCACACCCAAATGTTTTCATTCATCCAACCGATCACTTCCTCCTTGTGTTATTCGTTTGTTCTGTCGTTGAATCTGCCCAATGAGCACATGCACTCAGTGGGTGTCATGGGAGACCTTACATATATCATTATAACATTATTTATTTCATTTATATAGTCACAAGGTTTATATGAGAATGCAATAACAAAAAGTCAAAATGTTGAATGAAAAGACTTGGGATGATGTTCTAAATGCAACTATTAAGACTCGAGATCTACAACAAAACTGAAACAATTTTTTGTTGCATTCAAAAAGGTATGTTAATTTATTGTATTCATTTGTAGTATAGTTTATTTCTATTTCAATCTTATAAACATATAAATATATTTTTGTAAATTCTTGATAAAACATATCGAAGAAGAATACATATAGAGTACCATAAACCTTTAAACGTTATGGTAAAAGAGCTAAATTTGAAAGATAAAGAAGGCAATGTCTTGAGAATGTTCAACTTGATTACGCCCTTGATCACTACATTTGGAATGGGCTCGACACTATACAATATTAAGTAATATTACATGACTATGAAAACATTCAATTATTGTTCCTAAAAATGAGTACTCATAAGTTATTGTACATATCCCTTGTGGTTACAATACCCAACACATTGGTTATGATTGTGAGCTTTATATTTACCAAGCATTCAATAAAGTGGTTATAAGATTTTTAGAGGTCACAACGTTACCATTTTGGAGATTTGTGGTTTCATTCAAACAAACAAACAAGATTAGTGTTATCAACCTTCAAGGGTAAAATGAATTCAAGAAAGCAAGTTTATTGGTAAGATATTTAATGTCTATTATTTAGTTTTTAAAGTTAGAAAACAATTTTAATTATTTACAAGTTAATTAGATTCTTATTTATTTATGTACAAGTACAACCCTAATCTTCATAGCTCTAACAATGATCCATTTATGAGAGATGTTGAAAGTACACATTTCCATATTCGACAAAAGGTAATACTTATGATTATGTTCATATTAGTGAAAAATATGGAGGTAAATATAGTCAATTATTGATTTATAATGTTGTAGTTAGAAAGCTAATACACGAGGAAAATGACTTGAAATGAGAGATTGTAAACATTTATCAAAAGCCATGAGTATTAACTGATTATTATAGATACATTTTCAAGTGAAGGAGGTTTGGTTTTGGATTTGTTCTTGAGTTCAGATAAAATTTATGATATAATATATATGAAAGCATACTTCAATATTTATCATTTTTATTTTATGTTTGTTTACACTATTTCACTGAATTATGTTTCCATGTTTGGTTATTAGGTACAACACTAGCATGTTGCTTACATAAATGAAGTAATAACATATTCATTGAAAATTATACACTACAACGCAATTTTATTCAACAAAGAATTAATGCTATTAAAACTCTTCTAGATGAAATGAAATAACTTGGTTTGAAGAAAGGAGATATTAATGAATCACAAGTGGCAAAAATGTCAAAGAAGCCTCAACCACCATTGAAATGGTTGTTTGGAAAATATCACTTTGTACAACTTGTAAACATAAAAGATCCAATGGAAAAAAATAATGACATCTAAGAAAATGATGATGTACATGTTGAAAACGATAATGATTAGTTTTAAGATGTCATTGAAGAACATGCTAAATTTGACAAATTAATTATTGATAAGCTATATTGTAATGTTTTTTCCTTTGAGATTTAACATTATATATATATATATATATATATATATATATATATATATATATGTTTTTATGAAGAATCCTTTTAATATTTTCTTTACCATATTATATGGTTTACTTTTTGGCTCTAATTTTTGTGTTAACTATTACTTTATTAAAAATAACATTAAATATTGTCATTTTTATACATGAAGCCTATAAAAATATGTTTAAAATATTTCTCTCTTAATTGTGGCTATAAAAATGTTTTATTTGAACAAAACGTTTACAAAATGTATATGTTTTTTCATTATAACTAACTTTTAAATGTATCTTCTTTTGATAAATTTTTAAAACTAGTGTTATTTAGCTACAATTATTAGCTATGAATCGAGTTGAAGTTAATAGTGTTAAAAACAATATTTTTCATTGTATTAAAATGTATGGTATCCTAAATTAATTAATAACACATAATCAGATGAAAAAATATAACTTAAAAAAATGATACATATCATTTTTAATATTGTTAAAAATGACAAATTTTGTATAATTTTTTAACAACATTGAAAAAAATAAAAACAAGAAAAAACACCATTCAAAAAAATAAAATAGACATTTTAGACAACAAATGAAAAATGTTAAAATGACATTTGGAAAAAAAAAAAAAAAATTTAAAAAAAATGAGATTGTATAGTTAAGAAGATTTAAAATGTCAAAATACTACCTCAAAAAAGAGAGTGCTACTAGTAGCATAACATTTTGTAACGAGAGTAAAAGTAGTGGCTAAATGCAACCTCTAAAAAAATGAGAACTATGGAGAGTTCTCCTTAAGTTGATAATTTTGTTATGAATGAATGATGATTGTGTGCATAATATTTCTTCCATCATGTATGTTCATTTAAGGTAATTAATCATGAACGCTTTGGGTGAGACCTTCCTTCTTTGAAGGATTCAATATGTTGGCTCCCCATACTACAACTTTTTTTTGCTATATAACCATGCAAAACTTGGGTATTCAAATTAGTGCCAACAATTGGTTTCACTATTGGGATTGATGACTGGACGATGAGGAGAAGGTAGGTTTTGGAGGTTGATATGATAATATATTCAATAATAGTTTAATTGACACTTGGAATTATTTGTGTGCATGCCATGAATCTAGATTTATGAGGCTAGAGGTTAAGAAATTTGGGGACCGCTTCTTTTCTATGATGCCCATGAAATATTCTATACTAAGTTTCCTATCATTCTGCATGAGGGATTGGAGTTCTCTATGGAAATACCTTGTCACCACTAAAGGGGTGAGAATAAATCATAACGTTTTGAAAATATATTGAGGTTGGCAAGGCATGACCATGAAATTACACAAGCGGTTGAATTTAGGTTCAGGCATGTGCGTAAGGGTTATGTGCTATAATTTGTTGCAGAATATTGGTAATCTTTCTCCAAGGCATAAGATAACTTTTTAAAGGTACCTTGAGGATGATTAGTAGGGAAATTCCACTTTGGACCAATGATCCAGAATCAGATCTAGGAGCTTGATGGGGCTTAGAAAGGCCTAAAAATCAAGTTCTCGGAATGGCTTCAAAATGGACATGTGTGTAGGCCTCGTTGATACGAACCCAACTCAACTTGAACAGGCTCAAACAAACGTCGTATGCTCAAGTTATGATGATCTGTTCGTTTTTCCAAATAGGCAAAAACTGATGATTGTACAGTCTGTATAGTGCCACGTGGTAGCTGATTCTACAAGTTGTACGACCATACAAATGACGTGGCAACATAGTTGGCACAGACGTGGCAAGGTCTGTACAAATGATGTGGCAGATACAGGTGGACCAACAGGGAAGTGACACATGTCACCACTGTAAGGGTGACACGTGGCATGTCCGTACAATGACATGTGGTATGTTCGTATTGTCACACGTGGCATGTCGTATGAAGACACGTGGCTAACAGTGACTGGGCAATGATGTGTTGACAGGGCCGATAGATGGACGAATAGAAAACTGACATGTGGTAGTTATGATGACGTATGGGAAGGTGCCACATGGCACCCCGACATTGGTTTGTTTCATTGCAAAAGTTTTTGGCTTCCTGAGTTTTGACCATGTGACCTCTGGCTTGGGGGGAAGTGACTTGGGGTAGGCCGGGTTACCAACCCGCCTATTGTAGTCCTTATTAAACTATGTCATAAAACTTATATTTAAGTTTAAATATTGGTATCGTCTGACAGAGAAAGGGTTGGGGTCTAGCCCTAGCCCCCGACGTATCATTTCCGTGCAACCAATGTGGTGTAACCCTGGCTTTTGATCGTTGGGCGTGGATGGAGTGTAGCCCCCGATATATACCATGTGACTGTTGGCGGGTGCATATATATTCACGTGGATTATGGTTAGCCCCCATTTTTTGGGCTATACAATATGCCCACCATAAGACCCGGTTCCAAACAATATTCATGTGGGTTATGATTAAGCCCTCAGTCTTGAGATTCCACCATATTATGCCATTTGACCTAGTATTACGAAGGAGGGGCCAGCACGCAACCCCTATGGGGCTGGAGCTTGTCCATATGGCCTCATGTGACTGTGTAAAGGGGGAGCGCGCCCAAGACAGAGGGGCTTATGCTCAATTTTTGTTATAAAGTGGGTTTTATCACTATATGTTAGTGATTTTTATTGATTTTGTATGAATATTTGGAGATTTTTGGCCCTTTTTGAGGCCAGATCTTGGGGGGAAGTTGGGAGATAGTTACCAACTTCAAATCTGTATAAACTAGGCCTTCTTCAGGCCATGAGGGGAGGTTAAGAATAGGTTTATGTTGTCGTATTGTTGAGCCAAAGCCATTGTCATGCAGGGAAGCTATTGAGGAGCACACCTTTGCAAGCCATTTCTGGGAGCCTCGTTCATTCGATTTGGGTGCCGTCAGTTTTGATGGGTTCATGAGATCTGGTAGAACACGACTAGCTCATTTTTGTAACCTTTTGGCACTATCATGATGTACTTGTAAATCTTCGAACAAAAATAAGCAAATCCCATTGAGACAAGGCCCGAAGATGTAGGCGAGATTGCCGAACTTCGTTATCACATTGGTGTTATGGTTTTCTATTGTTATGGTTTGTTTCAGATCTTCATATGTGTATATGGTTGGCATACTTCTTCCTCTTTCTTAAAGCTTCCCAAATGGTTAATCAAAAATGCTTGATAACTCAACCATAGTCATTTAAAAGATCTTTTCGGATCAACCAAGAAGAGTTTTTTGTTCATTAAACCCAAGATGGTGGTATCTCAAGAATATAATGCAAGGGTGGAATCGAGTGGATGGACACAAAAATTGAGAATATTAAAAATGGATCATCGAATGTGCACAAGATAAGTGTGTTGAGCATTAAGAAATAGAAAGTGAAGTGTGGTGGGATTGAAGAAATTAAAAGGGGAGCCCATGCACAAAAGCAAGTTGTCATGAGAGAGTTGGAGAAGGGAAGAAGAGATTGGACAAATGATGGAAAGTAGAGGTTAGAGATGAAAAATTTAAGGTTTGGAACAATGGCAAGGCCTTGGTAAGGAAACTCTAGAAATAAAAGCATAGCAACACACATAATGCCTATGTGGGCATTGAAATTACTGGAAGCATAAGAGTTAATGATAATACTTAGGGAGATGATGAGTTTATAAGAGAGTTTTCTTTGTGTTGGGATGATATATCTATTAGGAACGATGGAGGGGAGGTTGATGTGCAAGGTTATCAAGGAAATGGGGAAGCTAGTCCAACTAGGTATATGCCCCTTGCACCTTTTAATGATATTGATATATTTGTGAGTTATAGCGAGCTAATGAAGGTAGTGAGCAGTGGTTTGTGGTTCAACCAAGAAATTGGGATTTGTATTGTACTTGTGATGTAGATTCAATGGAGTTGGAGGAATTTTTAACTAGTGAGGTTATGCTTTGCACTTTCCTTTGTTTCGTGAGTGAGGTGACAAGGATGTTGAACAATATTGGAACTTTAAGTGTGATGTTATTTGGAGTGTTCAGGAAATTGGACATATTATGTACATTGTAGACTTTCAAACTACCCTTAAAGGTAGGTTTTTCCAATGGTATATGAAGTACCAATAGAGTACTTGTTAAGGATATTCAAAGACATTGAATCTAATAAAGGAGGATTTCATCAATTATATTCAAAATCCAAATTCAACACAGTGGAGTATCACATAGATGTTGAAGGAGATTAGACAACATCCTAGGGATATTGGTTGGGAGTATAGTTAGAAATTTTAGATATTTGATGAGAAGATTGACCTATAACATTTAAGATGGTAGGGTAGCTCAAGTTGTTGATTGAGTTGAGCTTCATGTGACAAGCCTTGGGTTGATCCTTCAATATTGTTGCCTAATTTTTATACCTTAATTGACATCCCTATCGATTCAATAACTATAATCAACACTAGAAAATTTTCATTGGGCACAATTTACGAATGCAGGGAAGTGCCTAGGAGTTTCTCCATGAGGTTTTCCTTGCAAAAAAAGTTTAGGATGTTCACCATAAGGAGAGGTTTATTGGGGGGTTGCCTCATATTTTCACTCCTTTGTTGCAATAGTGTATAAAATTTTAGTGCAAGGCTCTATAATTTGTAATGCAACTGGATTCAATTGGAGGACTAACATATAGTATTGTGCCAAGGATAGTTCAACTAAAGTATCAATTATCTACACTCTCAAACTTGTAGATATAGGAGTTAATGAAAGGGAAGAAAATTTGCAATAATGTGTGGTGCACTGTGTGTAGCACTAAAGGACATATGCACAATGATTGTTCAATGGTGTTTTACACTAATCATGTTCCTGATCCATTTGTGGGAAGTGATAAATTTGATTTCCATGAGATTTGTACACGGTTGGGTCATTATCTTCATCATTTCCCATTGTTTTAAAATTATAATTATAGAATTAATCCCAATGTGGTTTACTATGAGTTCTAGAGGTCCAATGTGCACAACAAAGATGATTGTAACTCTCTGCAAACACTCACTAAGAGATTTGAGAAGAGCACCTTTATGGTAAGAAGTATTTCTAGTGGATCACATCGTCAATGGACGAATAAAAAAGGTGGCAAGCAATAGGGTGGTAGAGAACCTCATCGCTACGATCACTACTGAATGAGATGGGGCACACCACATGCAATTATCTAATTCCTAGACAACGTCTTTGTGGTCACTGCCATAAAATATGACATAGTTCACCAAGGATTATAAGGAGATAATTGAGGAATGGGAAGCATGTGATACGTAGAAATGTGGTACAATTTTCATTTGGTTGGACCCTAGGGAGTTTGGGAATTCTTATTATGTTGGATTTTACATCATTACATGTGAAGTGCTCCTACTAGGACTGAGTTTGGGGTGATCCCTGTGAGGAATACCAAGAAGGTCACACATATTGCACCTACACTCAATGTAGTAAGGGAAAAATAACATATGCAAGATGCCATTGAAGTGATATGTGAGGCTTGTGAGGCTCCTTAAGTGTATAATGTTTCTCCATCATCACTTTGATGTGCACTTAACATCCAACATGTTGAAGAAAAATGAGTGGCGTCTATGCTACACACTTTTATGAATACATTTAACGATAAAATATTGTCTTAGAGAGTGCACACTCTACTAAGGAAACAAATAGCAATTGAGTTTTCCAAGCTAGATATTAGTGCACTTACACCTAATAGGAATGTGAACACAATAAAAAAGAATCAATTTATTGTAATATAGCTAGGGTATATTACCAATAAGTGATAATGTAGAAATATTTATTGTAATAGTAATCATGTAGGTTAATATTATCTTAACGTTGTAATGATGATAAGTCATTCCCTTTAAAAAGTACATGACTTATCACCCATGTATTTATATGCATGTCCATTGTATTCATTTAAGCAATCTCTCTCTCTCTCTCTCTCTCTCTCTCTCTCTCTCTCTCTCTCTCTCTCTCGCACACATGTACAAATACATATATGGGGTTTCTCTATGCTTTCATGAAGTGAACCATCAAGTTCACTTCAAGGGGTATCAAAGTGGTTTTTCAGTAACTCGTGGTCAATTTATTTTGTCAGTGGCAACAAAAATTTTAGGATTGTGGCTCAGATTTATGATAGAGTATTTTGAAAAGAAAATTTAAATTTTAGGTTGGTAGCCCACTCTTTATACCTAGAAACGACAAAGGAAATCATTGCACCTTACACATTTGACTCATCAAGCATGTGCATAACTATAGTTGAAGTCACCTTTGTTGAACAAGATTGAGCTACATCAATTTCAAGACCTCTTAGTTATTCCCTAGTTGTTGATAAAAGGGTATCCATATGCATTTTACAAATACCAACTCACCTCTTAACAGTTCCACCAAGAAGTACCAAAAGTACTCAATAACATGCAAGCACACCACTAGAGGACAATATTGGAATGCACAAAGGTGTGCATTGTCATTGAAGAGATTAACTATAACTTTACTTCCAAAAAAAGATACATGCATAACATTGGATACAAAAGAGGTTAGTCAAATTTGGGAATTTGTGGAAGCTGCAATGTATGTATTACAAATTGGCCAAGCCAAAACCACCTTCCTCCAAAGAATATCAAAATAATTCCAACGAAATAATAATTTGCATCATGAAACCCATGTTTGTGTTGGTTCTCGTAGTCATCGAGAGAATACGAAATTAAAATTTATATTATATGGTTTTGATAGTATATAAGGTACTTCTCAAAATTCTACTTCAAAATTATAGAGGTAACAACTTAAGTGCCCAAATATATTTTCACCTAATAGCAAAGAAAAGGGAAAATCAATTAAACATATCATATTCAAGTCAAAGGGTAGGATAAAAGATACATTGAATGAAGCTTTTTTTAAAACCCAAGTCAAGTATATCATTATTAGTGGGAATCCTTGTAATCGATATGCTCAATTAATTTCATCTTGACGACCAAAGGTTAAAATCTTAAATGGCTTAAAAATGGATTTTAATAACAATAGCCAAGGAAGATTTTGTTGATTTGTTAGAAAAAATGTTCACCCCCAGCTAAAAATTAAAGGGACTATTCAGGGAAAACAAATCAACATTGGTATTTGTGTGAGCGTTGTTGATGTTTGGATTGGTCAAGATCCAAACAACAACTTCCGAGGATAAAATATCCCCCTGCATTTTTATAGAGGTGGTACTCCTCTGTGATAATATGAAATATATATTTTGATTCTCTTGGATTGGGGAGAATGCTAAACAACAAACCCCAAATACTTATTGCTTTAATTTGTATATGGAATAGTTCTTGATAACCAAATTTGTTCTTTATGTGCAACAAGTATCCTCTTAATGATAAAATATTGAAGAAAGACTTGAATATAAGAATAAATGTATGCTCAACATCATTTATACAACCCTCTAAATCTCATGCAAGTAGAGGATACATTCATATCTTCTCACAAGAAAAACGATGAAGTCATTTTGATCATTTCAAAGAACTTTGAATGAGTTGTGCATTCAAAACTGAATAGAATTTGATAAGCACGCTCCAAAAATGTCACACTCATAAATCCAAAGATCTGAGAAATCATTAAATCTATGCCCCAAAACAGTTCTCTGTGGAGTTTATTAAATGAAATATATTTCTCATTACAAATCATTTAGTAAACCAATGACTAGTGCTTCAAACACAAGGACTACATTTCCATGAATCAAATAGACAATCCCAGCTTACATTTTTCAGTCACATATATGGTTTCAAAATGATCCATGACCTTATAAAGAAAAGTCTTGGAAGAATACAATAAAAACACTCCAGAACTCAGCCTTATGCTTAGTTCAAAAATACAAGCATAAAGCCTTGAGAAAAATAGTGTAGAAGAAGGAGGAGCAAGAAAAATGGAGATGTATGTTTTTCGATCAGAGATTTGGTTGCATGCTGATGGTTGGACCTTTCTATTCTGATCTTCCAAATTCCCTCTCACCTTTCTTTGATGGTGCTCTGTCTCTTTTAAAATCTGCTTCTAACGCTTCTTGAAGTAGTTAGGGTTTGGGTCTTCTTAGGAACTTCCACGTTCTTTTCTTCTTGGAGAAAAAAAATAAATTAATGATTTATTGCAGCATCATTAACGAATTTATGTCATTAAAATTTGTGCCTTGAAGTGGGGCCCATTTCATCTTTAATAAAAGTTTTTAAATAAACTTTTATTTTGAATTTTTTTAATTGATTGTGTTTTTAAAAGTGGATTGTGTTTTAATTTTCTGAGCAATATATTTGACCTTTCAGCCATGGAAACCATTCTAGATGAATTTTTCATCATTCCATATTTCCAACGAGTCCTCTTGAGAGATATTTGGAGTTCTGGATCTCAAGTTATAAGCTTGGGAAGTCGAGGTTCCAAGCAAATTTATCAGCAAACCATGAAAACATAATTGACTGTTCTTTAAATTTTTGAAACAATTATGGCCAATTTCAACTCTTGAAACCATTTTTTTCATCTTCCTTGTCGAATCACCTTTTCAACGAGGTATAATTTGTCCATAACCGACATTGGAAACTCGAGATATGAGCCTGAGAATTTAGAGACTCGACCACCGTCCATCAATTTCGTGGATTAATCTTGACCCTTCATTTAAATTCGCCTTTTAAAAATTCAAATCTGGCATGCATTTTTGACATTGACAATTTAGTATTTATATAGAAAACTCCTCCATATAACATATGTGAAACAAAAGGAGACTATGGATATTGGCCCTTAGGAAATTCATGACTTTAAAAACATTTTGATTTCCCACTTGCCCAATCAACGTCAAGTCAGCATCCAATCAGTGTCCATGTCATTGCCCATTCATCACCGATTCATCACCCAATCAGCACTAAGTCATTTCCATGTGTCTCACTATCACAGGTTTCCATAGGATGCCACGTGTCATTGGATAACATAGGCTTCCACATGTCTTGATTTGATTGGGTAGCATAAAACTTAGGAAAAGTTTAAGTATGGAGAATAGGAGGGCAAGAAGAGAGGGGGAGTAATGGAGGGTTTTAGGGTTGTGAGGGTATGGAGGGTTGTGAGGTGGTATAGAGAGATAAGGAGAAGGAACTCACAGAGGAGGTATAAGTGAGAGGGGAATACTAATAGAAAAAATTCCAAGTATAGAAGAGAAGAGTGAGGGGGAGTTATAAGAGAGGAGAGAGAGTGTGAAAATTTTTTGTAAGTATGGAAGAATGTATAGGGAATATGGAAGTGAAAAAATTCTAAGATTCGAAGAGTGGTAGGTTAGAGGAAGAGTGTAGAAGGGAAATGTTGAAATAAAACTAAGTATGGAAGAGTAGAGTAGTGTAGGAAGAAGTGGAATGGAAGTGGAATAAGAAATAAGCCTAAGAAATTTATTAAGTCCTAGGGTGGAAATTTATGTTTTTCCAAGAAACAAGTACTAAGAATGAGTGAGACTAAGTATCAAGAATGAGACTAACTATAAGAGTGGATACTTAGCACCGAGAGAGAGATCAATTGTGTTGCACATGAAGAAATGTTCTTTTAGACTAAAATATGGATATCTTGAGCATACATACTCGGATTTTGAATCCGAAAAAATGTGGGACAAATTTGAGACTAAGGGCTACACCATGAGATTATAATCGTTTACAATTTCCTTTTTCTAATACATTTTTTTTATTATTCCAAAGAGCAGGAAATCAAAGTGACCAATTTTTTTATCAACAAGCGCAAGGGACAACAAGATTAACATCAACTTGGCCAATCAATTAGTAATTCCACAACTAAATATATTTGAATAAAATGATTTTTTAGATAAAAAAGGATATGGGATAAATAAGCTCCCACTAACAATTGATGACTCTATTGTGATATGCCAATTCAATGTTATATATATATATGTCTAAATGAGGCTAAAATAAATTTGGGTACTAACTCGATGGACACATTGGGGAATTTCATTCTAAACATAAAGAATATTTTTTTGTCATTCTCCTATAAGAATAAGAATATAGCATTACAAGACTTCATAGTGGAGTCATGCACATAAGATATAGACGATGTGCAACACGTTTCAATTCAATGTGACTAGGAATCACAAGAGAAGAAGTATGTCAAGAAACATTTTGAGAAGATTGTGTCACATAAAGTCGAGGAAATTAATCATTTAAAAAACCATAATCAAACCCTTCTTATAGAAGTAAACAAATTGAATGTAAATATATATCAATCCTAAAAGTAGATAAAGACGCATCCATGGATGCAAGTGAATCAAGGAAGTTCTTAGAAGTTGAGACTACAAATTAAAAAACCTTAATCGATATGATTGAATTAAGAAAGTTCTTAGAAGTTGAAACTCCAAATCAAGAGACCCTAACAAAATTGATCAAAACTAAAAATCAAAGTGTTATTCCTAACAAAGTATTATCAATGAAATACCATTGAAAAAAAGAGTTCAAGAAACAATTCAATGACCAGTCAACATCTATAGATTTAAAGATGGTTGACATTGGTACAAAATGGAGACAGGGTGAAGTGGAGAAACATACTGATAGTGTTTTTAGTGATTAGTCATTAAGTAATTAACTATAATATATATTAAAATTAAAAGGGAGACATTGTCAAATGTAACGTCCCTATTTTGTGCACTTTTATAAATAAGGCCGTTATATGTAGCCTAGATATCATTTGACAATGGAATAACAACTTTTATTATTGTTTAGCTTCTAGGTTATTCCATTCCCTATAAATTGGTATCAAAGTAGGTTTCTCATTATACATTGTCTTATGGTCGTATTTTGTTTCTTTTCGTGAAAGAATGAGATGAGATTGTGGCCAAACTTTTCAAATATACTATCGACACTATGGAAAAATAAGAAGTAATTATATCAAAAGTCACAATTATTGAAAGATTGTTGGGCATCAATTGTTAAAATTGACAATGATATGGACACCAATTCTCTCATTCCATCATTTTTGTCACTTCCACTGCCTTTGGCCATTAAGAAAAAGAAAAACCTTAGGGAGTCCTTTACACACAACTACAATGGAAGAAGAACGACCCAATAAAGGTGGCTTAGGGAACATTGATTTTACACATGACAAAACGACAATGTCTCCCGAGACCAAGGAAGGAGAAATTGTAAACATTGGCCAAGCTATTTTTGGTCAAGACATTCAAGTTGGAAATGTTTTTTCATAGGAGCAGACAACAGATGGAATAGTTCAAATCAAAATTAGAAAGAAGAGAGCAAGAGAATAATTTTTTTGAAGAAAGTTGATAATGAAATAGGGACCTACAATGAGAATACTAATTTTTTTTTCAATTTCACACTCGAAGTAGAATCCTTGCTCCATGCAAGAATCCTTTCCCAAAACAAGATGACTTGATATTTTCCTTTTTCAATTTTTCACTTGAAGTAGAAGCCTTGCTCTGCATAAGAAGACACACATATATGTTGGTACCATAGGGCATAGAACCCTTGTTCCTCAATCTTCCATAATTGCTTGGGACCCTCTCCCTCGATATCAGGCCTCTAAATCCCTACAATCACATTCTCGTTGCTATAACATCTCTCCCAAACTAGGAGTACTGTGGGGAAATTATCCAATTAAACTGAGAGGAAACGATACACAAACTAAGACAATACAAAGTGGAGAAGCATAATGATAGTGTTGTTAATGATTAGTCATTAAGTAGTTAACTATACTGTATATTAAAGTAAAAAGGAAGACATGATCAATCACAACATCCATATTTTGTGTTCCTATATAAAGAAGGCCATTCTATGTAGAAGATATCAAATTTGACAATGGAATAATAAATTTGTTTATTGTTTAGCTTCTATGTTGTTACATTATGTATCAGATGTTCCATAGATCACCACTGATAAAGCCATAGATGCACTAGTTAATACAAAAATATCAAATATCAACATGATGACTCAAGTGTATCATGAAAAGATTAAATTAGAGATTAAGAAGGATAAACTTATTGGGGTATCTTATTAGCACCAAAATTACAAAAAAAGTAGCACACACAAATTGACATGCTAATCTCAACATTGTTCTTACACACCAAACCACCAAAAATTAATACAACTTGAAGTCAATGACAAAGAATATCATACCTAGACTCTTATCATTGGAGAGTTCCATAAATCATTCATTTAGGTTGGATTGATCCTTTTTCAATGCAACAACATTGTTCAAATATTTGAAAGTCATGTTTTATTTTATCCTCGGCCTTATCCAATAGGTGAAGTTACAAGAAATTGGATCATTCTATCATAATAAATGTTCTCTTCCCATGCTTTGGGGACAAAACATTTTAAGAGGGATGACTTGTAATATACCTAGGGTATATTACCAATACGTAACAATATATAAGCATTTATTGTAATAGTAGTCATGTAGGTCAATATTATATTAATGTCGTAATAATAATAAGTAATGCATTTTTAAAAGGACTTGACTTATAACCCCCTAGATGTGTTTTTTTCCTCAAGAAAAAAACAAAAACAAAATAATATAAATAATAATAATATTGCAAGATCTAGCTGATATAGACCTAGACCTCCTTGAGGAAGCATACAATAGGAAAGAGCTACAATCCCTCCCCCCGAAACAACTCTATAAATTTCATAAAGTCTATATAGACTCCACTGTAGGGGCCACATCCAGATCTGGAGGAGCTTTGGGGATTCATTCGAACCCCAGCAATGATAATCTAAAGATACACAAAGAAGTTAAATGAAGAGGATGCAAATCCGCACAACAACTCATGCGTGAAGTGGGTAGTTTCTTGAACAATTTCGTCCAAATCCAAAATCTCATTGAGGGCTTCTTCTTCCCTCCCCCCACCTTCTTCCTCGTGAAGATTATCTCTTGGAATGTAAGAGGCCTCAATGGGAGGACAAAACAAAGATTTCTCTCTGTAACTGTATTATGACAAAACAACCAGACATAATACTACTTCAGGAAACAAATGTGCAGGCACCAATGCATAGGAACTCTTTGCATGATGTTGGTGGCGCAACAAGTGTATTTTCAATGACTCAAATGGAGTGGCAGGAAGCCTTGCTATTATTTGGAACCTGGCCACAATCACTTTGTATAGATTATATTCCACAACCTAGACATTATCAACACAGTACAAAGCTATGGGATCCAACAAGGTAGGAATTATAACCAATATATATGCCCCACAGTCACCCCAGAAAAAATATAGTTTCCTACAAAATCTTAAATAACTAGGCCACCTCATCGGTCAATAAAGATGGATGATTGGAGGGGACTTCAATATTATCCTCTCTCTGGATGAAAAAAGAGGGGGAATAAGAAGATTGGAAAAAGACAACGAAAATTTTCAAAATCTCACGGTTGATTTGCGTCTAATAGATATTGAATTGCAAAATGGAAATTTCACATGGACTAACAAAAGATCATGCCACATTGAAGTATCTTGCTGGCTAGACCAATTTTTGATCTTAGAAACTCTCATGCTGGAAGGGCCCTCTTTAGAATCAATCATTCTTTCCCAAATAAGGTTTGGATCACTGGCCTATACAATTTTGGATTGACACCACAAGTGCTCCAAAATTCAAACCCTTCAGGTTTGAAAATTTATGGATAAACCAGCTAGACTTCCAAGAATTATCTCATAAATGGCGTTCAGAGGCTGTTGGCACATACCAAACCAAGATTTTTAGGTTTCAACAAAATCTGAATCATTTTAAGCATTCGATACAAGATTGGAACAAAATTGAGTTTGGAAACATCTTCCAAGTCCAGAGAGTAATCGAGAAGCGACTCAAGGAGATCCAACAGGAAATCATCCTTCAAGTTCCAATGAATCCCCTACATGTAGAAGAGGAGCTTCTGAAAAAATAGTTGGAAGAGAGGCACCAACAAGAGGAAATCCTATGGTGGAAAAAATCAAGAGTGCAATGGCTCAAAGACGGTGATAAGAACACCAAATTATTCCACTAAACCATGATCCACCAAAGACATATAAATTTCATCACTAGACTGGAGAAATATCATGGCCAGACTCTCATGGATCACGAAGAAATGGAGAATGAGCTTGTCAACTAATACACCAACTTTCTTTCTGAATCAACTCTTGATTTCTCCCAAGCTATCAATAAAATTACTCAAGACATACCCAACCTCATCACACATGAACAAAATGTAGCACTCATGAGGCCTATATCAATGGAGGAGGTGGATCAAGCTATGAAGGAAATACCTTTGGGAAAATCTCTTGGCCCTGATGGTTTCACAACAAATCTATTTCACCATTGTTGGCCAATGGTATGGGAGGAGGTTTGGTAGTTGGTGGAGGAATATCGCTCCTCGGGTAAGGTCCTTTCAACACTCAATTCCACCTTCCTCATGCTATTTCCTAAGGAGGAACGAGTAACCCATCCGAAGCAATTTCGGCCTATTGCTTTATGCAATGTAATTTATAAACTCATCACAAAATAAAGTCATTGTACTAAGAGTCAAGGCTATTCTACCCTTCATATATCCAAGGAGCAGTCGAGCTATGTTGAAGGGTGAAAAATTATTAACAACATCATCTTCGCTCATGAGGTGATCCACTCCCTCAAATATTCAATAACTCTAGGTATGCTCATAAAACGTGGCCTTTCAAAATCCTTTGATTGCTTAAGCTAGAAATACATCATATTGATCGTCTATGCTTTTGGTTTCTATCAGGATTGGGTAGATTGGATCATGAATCTCACCTTTACCACTCTATTTTTCATTCTTGTCAATGAAGTCCCTTCAAAAAATTTCACTCTCACCCATGGAATCCGCCAGGGTGACCCTCTCTCTCCCTTCCTCTTTATCATCTTGGCGGAGGGGATCAGTCATTACATCAAAGCCTTTATCATGGATGGCTCCCTACAAGGCCTTCCTCTACATGATCTCCAGCCAACAGCTTCTCACTGTTAGTTTTTGGATGATACCATGCTCATGGGAACACCCACTTCTCATGAAGCTCAAAAACTAAAAATCATTCTCTCGAAATTCAGTGAAGCTTCAGGCACCTCAATCAACCTAGAGAAATACCAAATTTTTTTCTTCAATACACTGCTGGCTATTCAAATCCACATCTCTCATTTGTTAGGAATTCCCTAGAGTTCCCTTCCTTCCAATTACCTTGGCATCCCTCTTTCTAACTCAACAAATAGAAACATTTCCTGGTCTAGTCTGCTCAACTCTTTGGCCCAACGTCTAAATTCTTGGACCTTTCGAACTCTAAATTTCACCAGTCGCCTAGTCTTAGTTAAATATTTCTTACAAGATCTACCTACCTATATGTTTTTAGCTCAAGCTGCTTCCAAACTTGTACTCAATACTATCATAAATTTACAGAGAAACTTCCTTTGGCAGGGAATGAAATCCAAGTGAAAATAGGCTTTAGTCAGCTGGGAGAAACTGTGCAAACCAAAACTAAATGGTGGTCTAGGACTCAGAGATCCATGTCTGCTAAATGAATTTATGGGTGTCAAAATCTGGTGGTGATAGTTAAAACGCCCCAAAGAGTTATGGGCCAGGCTTTGGAAACAAAAATATGCTCTAAATATAGAATAAGATCAACTTATCATAATGAATGATCAAATCCAAGGATCCAATATCTGAAATGTAGCTTGGGGAAATAACTCCATCATACAGAAGCATGCCTTCTGGGAAATAAGAGGTGGACAAGAGGTATAATTTTGGTTTGGCTCCTAGAAACAACCCCCTCCAATTCAATATTTAGAAGGCTTGCAAAAGATCCAAGCACATTTTCCAAACAACCACACAACAAAGGTAATTAACTTTTGGAAAGAGAAACCACATGAATCCCAATGGAGAGTTTGGAAAACCACACACATTGATATCCATCTTCCCAAGGTATGAAACTTAAGCCTTTGGAAGGAAATTGCCTCCCTAAGAAATATTTACTCGCAAGAAGGCTGGGATATTCTCCGATGGGGTCACTCGTCAGCGGACACCTTCACAATGAAAGAGGTATATTACTAACCGCCAAATTTAATTTATTTCCTAAAGACTTGATATGGTCTACTATCTGGAAATCACATCTTTGGCCTAAGGTCTCTACTTTTCTCTGGCTTCTTGTCCAAAACATAATCCTAACCTGGGATAACTTAAGGAAAAAATGTTTTGTTGGGCCTTCAGTTTTCCCCCTTTGTTTGCAACAAGAAGAAACACTGGAACACTTAATGAATCAATGCTCCTTCAGTGCATAACTTTGGGACAAAGTGACAATTATCATGAGGAAGACAGATCACAAAAGAGACAACATCATTCACACCATAGAAGGATGGAGATCTAATTCTTTCATCAACCTTGTTCTCAATAG
Source organism: Picea engelmannii (assembly GCA_009831015.1). NCBI lineage: Eukaryota > Viridiplantae > Streptophyta > Pinopsida > Pinales > Pinaceae > Picea > Picea engelmannii. Next base: position 126,549 of record ML779300.1, on the reverse strand, counting down.
ATTGTGGCAAATGATTTCTGGATTTGTGATCTGGAAAATATGGAAGGAGCGTAATCGAAGAGATTTTCAATCAAAATCCCCCTCCTCGAACTTTTTTTGGGCCAAGATCTACAATATTATTCAAGAAACGGTGAGACTAAGGCATTGGTCCAATGAAGATATGAATCGCAATCCCTATGAGCATATCATTCTTTCACAATGGAAAATCAATCTTAACCCCTCCCTCTCTGCCACTAGAATTATCCCTAGGTCCACTTCCACAGTCCCAACTACTTAGCAGTGTCCCCCTTTTGTCTTCTACAAGATGAATTTTGATGGAGCCTCTAAAGGTAACCCAGGACCTACAGGATATCATGTCATAATTAGGAACAATTAAGGATCCATCAAATATATAATGGTAGGAAATCTGGGCTTTGACACCCATAACTCGACAGAACTCTGGGGCTTGATTAAAGGTAGCCAGATAGCTTCTCATTTGGGCCTCAAACAACTCATCATTGAAGGAGACTCTCATATTATCATCACTATCGCCACCAAAATCTTGCACGGATCTGACCCTACCAAACTCTCTCCTAGCTGGCATCTACTCAATTATCTTGATCTCCTCAAGTCCCTTCTACGACCTAGCCTCATCCTTATCGCTTCTCATGTGCATAGAGCAGCCAACAAGGTGGCAGATAAACTGGGAAAAAAAGGAGAACCTCTTACGGACAATGATATTTTCATAGACACTCTCTCCCACCCCTCTCATCCCATTCTCCAGCAATTCCTAGCTCTTGCAGATTCAGACTTTCCCTCCCCGGATGGGGTGCCACGCGTCCCAACATGAAATTAACCACCACCCCAACATGTCGCCTCTCCTCCCAACTTCATTTAACGAGGAGGCATTTTAATGCAGACTGGTGTGATGGGAGTTTTCACCACATGAGGTTAATGGAGATCTGGTTCAGAAGGTCATTGGGAGTAATTTGGAAGTGTACCGCAGAGGAAAACATCCCCTCTGTGGTAATTTCACTCTTAATTCATCAACTCACAACTATTTACCTATGTCGCTTAGAATTTCAAGACATGTTACTTCTTTTGTCCCCTTCTGCGAGCTTGTATCCTCCTCCAGAGAGATCCTTTTGTGCCTTGCTTCAACCTATCTTTTTTTCTCTTTCCCTTGCCTTGGGCATTGGAATCATGCCACGTGAGTGTGGTCGCTCCAGCAGGGGACATGGTTACCAAATACATCTTACCGAATGAGGGTGTGGTGCCATTCCTTCTCCAAGTGAGCAAATGCAGGCCCCCACTCTAGAAATTCATTCACCAATTACGCAAGGTATTGGAATCATTTCCACAAGGGAGAATTTGGGTCATGAAGTCCTTGAGGAGTATTCCTATGTTATGAATCATTAGTACATAATGCCTTCGGATCTTCCTCATTAGGAGAATTTAGTGGCCACCACGGGCCAAGGTTTCTGGAACACTCCACCAACTGGACATTGGGGATATCCCATAGCTAGAGAAGCACCCCCACTAATTCCCCCCCAGGAAACCATTTGTATCCCAGAGGTGACTCCTGACTCCTCTCAAACTCAATTCTCTGAGGATCTGCTTACGTTGATCATGGATATTTGAAAATATGTGGTAGACATGTTGTTTTGATAGAAGCGTCTCAATCGTCCGCTGGACTTTCTCTATAATGCACTGTCAGGTGAGCCTGCCTCCAACCACTGTCTAGTTTGTCACCAACCTTTCAATATTGTTCCAACCTGGCACTAGAATTCTTCTAGAGGTGATGACGCAAACACTTCTTATGCTTAATCCCTCTAGTTTTTCCTTTGGTTTTTGTTGTTTACATTCTTATCAACAATTTATGACAGTTTATATGGCTACCCAACCCTCCTTGAATTTTCGAACACAGAGACATAATGATCTTCTTTTTTTTCAAAACCCTGGAGATGACTCTGGTTTCCATTTTTTGGCAGGCCGATCCCAAGGCATCCAATACTATGTAATCTTTACAATTTCTAAATGCATTAATGCAACTTTTAATTTACAAAAATAATAATAATAATAAAATTTCACTTTTCAGATACCTTCCAACATTCATTACATATCCATATATATATGATTGTAATGAAGTGCCACATCATATTTACTTTGTAAATCAAACATAGTCCATGATGTTAGAGTACAAAATTCCTACAATCCACGAGGAGTCAAACCTTACCTAAACCCTTCAAAAACAAATATTTGCAAGTATACTAAACAAATCATAAAGTAGTCTTTATGGTTCCTACATACAATCTTCCAAATAACCAAAACTATACAAAAGTTAAGATTATTTAGGTATATCTACACATAAGATAAAGAAAAAGAAAAACTTCAACCCCATATTCAACCCTTAGCTAATTAAGTGAAATCCACATTGGTTGAAGGGTCAAATCTCATGAGGAAACACATATATTGAGAAAAGCAAAGGAGATAAATTGTCATAAAATAATGTAATTGTTTTTTTTTTTTGAAAAAATATTTTATTGTAAACTTGAAATGGGCAATCTCTTAGGCAAGAGGTTAAATTGCAAGTGGGGGTAATATCTAGTTTTGTGTATGGGACTAAGGTTAAATGTTATTAGTAATCTTATGATCCCACTAGAGGCGACCTCGATGGTGACCACAAGAGATACCAACTTTGTTGTGGATATTGTCTAGACTAAAACCTCCTCCTTGATCTTGGAGTGCCTCTAATTGGCTAAGAGATCATCTTCCTCTAATGTAAGGAAACAAGTTAATAACCCAAGACCCATAAGCATATGGAAAGAGTGAAAGTTCACCTCCTGATGGATCACCAATAGGTCATTTAAAGGGGCGTTGTTTTCCTTGAATAATGGAAATGAGTAGGCCTACATTTGTGAATAACAACCAGTGATGGTTGTCCTCACTTCTAGTTGACAACTAAGTTATGCCACTTTTAGAGAGGGGGAAAACAATTTAATGGGAAAGTTGATGGTGGTCCAGAATTTCAACTTTACAAATCATTTTTTGGAAAAAATGAGACTCTCACTTACAATATTTTCCCTTCCATATCATTACAATTGCAATATTTTATTAGAAACTTGGTCCAAATAAGAAATTTAAGTAAGTCAATATGTAGATTGTATTTTTAGGCAATTTTTAAAGTTGAATTCAACCAAATTTTTAGGCATTGTGAGAGTCTCACCGTGATTCAAATTCCATGTGTGTTGGGACTTTCCCCATAGATCCTGCCCATTCTAAACCAACCTAAATGCTTGAAAATTTTGATTAAAATCTTAGATCAATTGAAACTCTGAATTTTTTAGATCATCGAATTGCAATAGTGAAGGGAATTGATACCTAATGTGATGTGATGAGATTGCTCCACAAGAAATTTTCATTGTGACTTTCCTCAATTTCTCAAAAAAAATTGTCCCTCAAAGGCTAAATTTTAACATCAAGAAGAATATTGAAGGCAACAACAAGTTTAATTTGTGGCCATGAGAACTTTAGAGATCATTTTGGAAGTATTTGGGGAGCTATGAGGTTAGAATTTGATCAATGATCGAAGTTTGAGTGTTAAAGGGAGAAAAATTGAGGAGAAGAGAGGCATGGTATAGTTTAACCTGGAGTGCTTTGAGGTCTAAAGTTTGAAACATCTAAAGGCATGTTTCAGAATTTTATTGGAGTCTAAAGTTCAAATCAAAGCTTAAATATTGAGAGTTTTGTTTGAAATTTACGTTCAAAATTTCCAATTGAGACAATTTGAAATTTGAATCTTTAGGATCGACCCATCACCAAAAGGCATTATCATTCATAGAAAATGTTGACGGTCACTAACCATCACCATATATGTTGGCCTTACGGATCCAAACACACTAAACAAAGTCTTTATCTTTTCCCAGTTGGAGAATTTATACTCTGCAACCCCAAATCAATTCAATTACCAATCACCAACAATACTCATGCAAATTCATGGGAATTTTATTTTTAGAGTTAAGCTTCAGAGTTCATAGTCACCATTGATATTCTTTTGAAGATGACAGACAAATCTCTTCCACGTGGCCGAATTAGTATTTTGAGGTTTTAAAGCTTTGGGCGCTCCGACGGACCACTCTGAAATACTTTAAATCATGGTCGTTGATTATTTTCTCACGAATGGTCGGATCTCAATATCTGAGTATATGCATGGCCCAATCTACAATTGATCATCACCATTGGTTGACGTTCCGATGAACAAATTTAATCTCTTGTTATATTCGTTCATCTCTTAATCCTTGCCATTGATCATCACAAGATGGACAATCCATATCTCATTTCATAATGTTATGGTTGGAATGGAATTCGAAGTGAGACTCTAAATTGGCTTTCCGATGGACGACATAGATTGCTCTTCAGAGTTGGTTCGATCGTCCAATCTCTAATGTTGATCCTTTTCCTTAATGAACGGTTCTAACTCAGCGTCGAAGTACTATAGTTGGAATTGGTTATGTGATAGGTTTTGGTGATGGTCCGATGGATAATAGATCTTTATCAATTATCTACTCTGATGGATAGTCAGATCATGTTGTCACAGTCTTGGTGTCGGAGTGAAAATTTGATAGGATATAGAAAGGATCTGAGTCAACACACTCAACCTCTCCTTCTCGAGGTCCGATGGATTATCAATATGATTCATCTATCTGATGAGGCTCTCTCCTAGATATAATCTTAACCGTCGGTTTCTAATTTCTATAACTCCTATATTTTATAGAGATAGAATTTGAATATGCACTCAATCGCCAGCAAATATGATCACCTGCTACTTTGATCACAAGATAAAATATAGAATTAGACAAACACACAAATGGAGAACATAATTTCATGAACACAATATTTATTTAATGATCGAAGGAATAAAATAAAATAGTGGCGTTATGTTCCTTCATGGTCTCTAAGACCTTTTCAAACACACAGTGTCACACTCCCTCTTCTCACACTTTCTTACTTTTCTCAATACAATAATAATCAATAAAACTTAGAGCTCTTGGGTATCTCACAAACTAAAAAAATCTTGAGCTATCCAAACCAATTCCAAATATAGAATTCCATTTTGAAATATCAACAACAAACCAATAACAATCTAAACTAATTGATAGAAGATATCTGTTAAGATATCTTCTTGAAATATCTAGCTATTACAATTTAAATGGAATATTTAGGGAATCAACTCCCTTGGTAAATGTTTGTGACCCATTAGGTCAATCTCGAAAATTACTGGCAGACTCTCGGGAAGAAAATAATTGTCCATGAGATCTTCAACACTTGTCCCATACTTGGAAATTTATGTTGTTTTCATCCAAGTAGCATCCTCCACTGGTTGATTCTTCCACTTAACCAAATACCGAAAGTATTCCTTACCTCTGGTTTTTTTTTTCCACTATCTTATCCAATACAACATCAATCTCCTTCTAGACTGCCTTAAGAAATTGTTGTTTCCATCCAATGGTATGATATTCATCACTTACAGGTTCATCTGTTGAAACATCCTCTGTCCCTCTGAAGGAATACAAATCCACAACATTAAAGATTGGAGAAATTCCAATATCCTTTGGAAATTATATTTTATAAGCATTAGTAAAAAACTTTCTTAAAATTTTACATGGCCCAATATTCTTAAGCTTTAATTTGTTATATGTGCATGTAGAAAATATTTCCTTTCTCAAATATGCCATCACCAACTCACCAATCTAAAAATCCACTGGTATTTTTCTCATGTTTTCTCTATGTTTGTACTTTCTACTGTTTTCCTGCAATTTCTGCTTGACTTGTTCCTGTAGTTGATCCTACATGTTCACTGCAAAGTCTTCACCATCAACACTTCTCATTTCCTGTTTTCCCAAATTCCTCAACTCAAACACACATATTGGGTGGATTCCATACAAGATTTGAAATGGACTCATGAGGTGCTTCTATTGTTGATAGTTTGGCTGTCATTGATGTCGACAGCCTTGTCGGTATGGTTTTGGTACCCGTAGTTGAATGAAGAATATGGAAATAAACAATAGTGTGAATGCATGCAAGATCCTTGTAGATGGATGGTACTTGTCGTTTCTTTTCCAGTGATATGTGTAACGCCACATAGTTCATCATGGTTAGGGAGATATGACCTTGTGAAGTTGGAAGCCCCGAAGAATGGGCAAGAAGCCCTAGTTGGTTACAAGTCAATGAATGAAAGGGTAAAGTGGTTGCAATAAGCAATATTTGGTTTCAATAAGAAATCTCTAGAAGCCCTAATTTTAAGGGAGGAGGTTACCTAGAAAAAGTATAAATAACCCTCAAGGAGTCATTCACAAGTACACTCACACACTCATTCATTGATTATATTTCTTTTGAATATCATGGTCTAGTGTTATGATCTCTTCGCTAGTTTGTGATGGAGAATTTTGAGGTAGAAAAGAGGGAGAAGTGCGAGATTTTTGAGCTTGCAGAGAAGAGAGGGGAAATATGAGGAAACCCTAATTTAGGGCATAGCCGTGGGTCAAGTATAGGGTGTACCTCAAGGCACTCACTGGTTGCAGTATTGACATCACGTGAGTACCCTCTTGACAACATGTCTTAGTCCCGCGAGACCAAGACAAGTTTAGGGTAAATGTTGGTACCATGTCCCTGAAGTCAGAAGGAAGTCTACAGGTCAACATCTTACAGTTTCAGGTCAGATACATAGGTATTGGTATGGTTGTATGCTTGTTTTGTTGATTACATTTGATCATGATATGGTGTATGCTTGAGGCATACTTGGTATGATTGGTTGGGCACATGGTTATGGTACATCTTGGTTGCTTGGTTGAATGAGGAGCACTCTTATATCTGGTTCAACATATGACATGGTTCTTATAGTTCATATCCTTGAGTTGATTGTACATGGTTGAGGCATATTCATGTTGAATGGTGGCATATGCATGAGGGACATGCACTGGTTCATTGAGATACTTCATTGATGATATGTTACAGATATGTATATGGTTGATGGTATGGTATATGGTACAGGTTACATATGGTTGATTGTAACACCCCTGGTTTTCAGCCCCATATTAAATAATGTATTTGTTAAACTATTGAGAAGATAGAGTGCCCAAACAATCAAAAGAGGTCAGTGTGACTAAGAAATGTAATGTTTTGATCCTTATTAATAATAAATACATTGTTGGTTGCTAGATGGACAAGGACTAGAGTTATAGGGGGCTATGATTCCACAAGAGAGGGGGGATTGAGGGGCTAAGTGTTTATTTCATTTTTTTTTAATTACCCATTTTGTTTAATGGGGGGAATCAGTTACATGAGCTTCTTAGGGGAAGGCCATGAGGTTCTTAATTCCCAAGAATTACATAAACTTGTCCCTGGTCTGTTGGCGGGTTCATTCTCTCTCTCACTCTCATTCTTTTTCTTATTGTTCTATTGGTTTCCTCACTCACGCATTCATTCATTCACTCCTTCACTCACTTGCTCATTGTTCACCCCTCTTGTGGAGATTGTACTTCATTATTTCCCTCACTCATTCATATTTCTTCATGTGTGTCTTGGCTCGGAAAAGGAAGACGAACTGTTGAAGTGAAACCATGGTATTATTGGTTGTAGATATTGTTGGTGTAATCCATCCATGATTTGAGACCTGCATGTCTGAGATGCATGGTCTATGTCCAACTTTGCTCACAGCTGGGGGTCTTGAGAGTCCCAGCATGGAGATTATGGACCAGCTACACTGGAGCCCTGGAAGGAGAAGGAATTCCTAAGGGATTGCATGGCAAAGAAGGGTGGGGGTCCATTCTCTTGGGTTGTGTAGGCTAGGTAGAAGATAGTTGGGTACTTGGATTGTTGTGGGTGCTAGGAAGCGTATGCGAGATTTGAGCCCCATATTGGGGTTTTTAGACCCATATTAAATAATGTATTTGTTAAACTGTTGAGAGGACAGAGTGCCCAAACAATCAAAAGAGGTCAGCGTGCCTAAGAAATGTAATGTTTTGATCCTTATTAATAATAAATACATTGTTGGTTGCCTCACTCACGCATTCATTCATTCACTCCTTCACTCACTTGCTCGTTGTTCACCCCTCTTTTGGAGATTGTACATCATTCTTTCCCTCGCTCATTCATCTTTCCTCATGCATGTCTTGGATCAGGAAAGGAAGATGAATTGTTGAAGTGAAGCCATGTCCAAGAAGGGCGGGGGTCCATTCTCTTGGGTTGTGCAGGCTGGGTAGAAGATAGTTGGGTACTTGGATTGTTGTGGGTACTAGGAAGCGTATGAGAGATTTGAGCCCCATATTGGGGTTTTGAGCCCCATATTAAATAATGCATTTTTTAAACTGATGAGAGGCCAGAGTGCCCAAACAATCAAAAGAGGCCAGTGTGCCTAAGAAATGTAATGTTTTGATCCTTATTAATAATAAATGCATTGTTGGTTGCTAGACAAACAAGGAATAGAGTTATAGGGGGATATGATTCCACAAGAGAGGGGGGCTTGAGGGGCTAAGTGTTTATTTCAATTTTTTTTAATTACCCATTTTGTTTAATGGGGGAAATCAGTTACATGAGATTCTTGGGGGAAGGCCATGAGGTTCTTGATTCCCAAGAATTACAAAAACTCGTCCATAGTCTATTGGGGGGTTCGTTCTCTCTCTCACTCCCATTCTCATTCTTGTTATTTTGTTGGTTTCTTCACTCACACATTCATTCATTCACTCCTTCACTCACTTGCTCGTTGTTCACCCCTCTTGTGGAGATTATACTTCATTATTTCCCTCACTCATTCATCTTTCCTCATGCATGTCTTGGCTCAGGAAAGGAAGATGAACTGTTGAAGTGAAGCCACGGTATTATTGGTTGTAGAGATTTATAGTGTAATCCAGCCATGATTTGAGACCTGCGTGTCTGAGATGCGTGGTCTGTGTCCAACTTTTCTCACAGCTGGGAGTCCTGAGAGTCCTAGCATGGAGATTCTGGACCAGCTACACTGGAGTCTAAGTGTTGAAGGCTAAGATCCTGATTTTTGTACATGTAAGGATGCACATTATTAATATAAAAACATCTCTATGTGTGGACCGACCACGATGAATGAGTGATGGGGGACTAAGCTTCCACAAAGCCTGGGTAAGGGAGAGGGGGTTGAAAGATTGGGAGAAAGGATAAGCTTAGGAGCTTAAGTCCTTAAGAATAATATTTTATTATTATTCCAAAACCATGTGAAAATTATGTTATATCCTAAGTCCTTGGAGGGACAGGTGACTCCCAAGGAGGAGGAGCGTGCTTCATGGGCGACATGTGTCGACCCAGGAACATGCAATTTAACCCAGAAAATGAACCGTGTTGGGGGTTCGACCTCCCATTCTCCATCCTTCGTCTAAACTCGTGGGTGCCCATCATCGACCTCTATTTTTGGTGTTTTGTGATGGATCCTTCACCTAAACCATGTAAGTCTCTGTGTGGAATCTATGTACACCTTATGCATCTCTGAAACCAGAGCCGTGAGTCTGTCCTTTATTGTTGGTTGGGAAAACCGAATGTCCCATAATTGTTGAACCTTTCTATGTTGTAGCGTCTGTCTGTCACCAGTTTGGGAAGCCTGTGTCTATGTTCCTAGTTGGCTATTGCAGTTGCGCAGTGCTTGACTATGTCTGGCTTGCTAGACAATGTATGTTCGTGTTGAACCTCGTGGTTTACCGACTGTGTTGGAAACCGAGTTGAGGAAAACAGGTTTCCAAGCCTGTGAGAGATTCTCTCCAAGTGAGAGAGCGCACAGAGGAAGTGAGAACTCCTGGATGGGGTCTTGTAGCTTCCACATAGCTTGGAGACTTCTGGTCCGATCTATTTCTGAAGCCCAAGGAAAGGGAAGTTTAGCAGCCGAAGGATTGTCCGGATGACATAGAAGGTGTATACTCCTGGGGTGGGACATGCATGTGGGGAATGAGAGTCTGTGAGCAGTGGGAATAAGTGGCTCCTGGGAAAGAAACCTTCCACTGTAACTGTGTGACTGCCCTATTGACCTTGCCTAGCCTAGGAATCCCTTGCCCAGTGGAGCTTAACCCCAGCTCAGGGGTGACCTACTACTGAGAGTGATGACCAGCATCGTCTAAGGCTGGGAGATTCATGGAAAGTTTGCATGTAGTTGGTGTGTTACCATCATACAATTTCAAAGATAAGTATCAGTTTTTGTGTAATAGTATGTTATGTATGTCTGTGATGCTTGCATGATTATCATGTGTTATGTTACGCATATGAATTATTGTTAATGCCATTGATTATGTATGCTAGCAGTAATTATGTTCTTAATCTATGTTAATGCATTTGAATTCATTAAAATGCATATTATATAAGTGTTATTCCGCAGTAGCATTACTCCTGGCGTGGGTTGACAGCCTGAGGATGTTACATTTTGGTATCAGAGATTTAAAGGCTAAGTGAAGGTTGTGTTGGTAGCATTGCCCGGTCTTTGGAGGGTCGAGGATGTTAAATTTTGGTATCAGAGCCCATGGTTTCAATGTTGAACCTGGAGGGGCCTGATAAGTGGTCTTTGGATGCAAGGGTTCAAGTAGAAATTGTGTTTGGAAGAATCAATTTCGGACCCTAGAATGTTCCCGAGTGCCAAGAAGTTACCTTGGCTACGTTACGAAGCTCGGGAGAAGTAGCGGTATTGTAAAACCATGACATAAGTGGTATTGGGGCCATAGAGTAATGTGGGCCATAGGATATGTTTGGAAGGAAGGAAAACCTTTTTCGACCGTCAGATCTGGAGAAGGTGCGGGAAGGTTATCCTGGAAACCTTTCGAAATTTCGGCAATCGGGAGAAACGAGATAAGAAAATGCACGAAATCCCAATGCCCGAAACTCCAAAATTCCGAGAAAGATCTACATCGTATATCATAGGAAAGGAGCTTAATTGTTGGATCAAGCAGGTTAGTAGATCGTAATTTCATAATTTCGACAATCGAGAGAAACTAGGTGTGTTGATGCATGAACTCTCGATGCCCGAAACTCTGAAACGAACAATGAGCAGGGTGGGACCCGATGACATTGCCGAAAGTGACGTGGACCTTCCTAGATCTACCATGTTCCACCACCTTAGTTGGTGACAGTTGTACTATGTGGGTCCGAAGGGTAAAGTAGATGAGAATTTCATATGTTGGAAGATTGGGAAGAAGCAAGTGTGGGAACTTCCGAGGTCCAAAGTCCCGAAATTTCGAGGTCCGAAATCGCGAAGTCCAAAAAAATTCAAGGACGGAAATACCACAATGGATTTCAATTGTTGGATGATGTGTAAGTGTGGACCATTGATCCACTCGATTCCGCAAATTTGGTAATCGAAACTCCGAGAGATAGTTGTGTGTGCTTTGAAATCTCCGAAGGCCGAAAGTCCGAGTAGCATCTAGTAGTTTAGCATTTGGTCACGACCTGTGATCTCATGGGTTGGGGACTAATAAAGAGGGGGATATCACCCAAAAGTTACAGATCCGAGAAGAGCTCGGAAATTTCATGAAATCGAAACGTTGTTCTTAATCGGATTGGTTTTGAATGTGGGGATTTTGCTAAGGAGAGATTGCTTGACAAATTTTGGTTGTCTGTAGGTTGTGACTGCAGAAGTTTGACTAGTGCCATAACTAGTTAGAATTTCCACGGAGTGCAAAGAAATGGAAGAGATACGGATTGCCTCTAGTTCAGAGAACGAAAGAGAAGGAATGGACGTCAACTTGGGAGTCGAAGGATTGAACTCCAATGGGCACGAAAAAGAGATGGATAAGGAAGGGCATATGATGCAAATCATTGAAAAATTGCACAAAGATGCCCAAACTCGTCGAGCAGATAGCAGAAAGCTCAGGAAAACTCAAGAAAAACAAAGTGAATTCAACGTAAAGTTGTTGAACAGTTTGGGGAGAATCGAAAAGAAAATGGAAAAAGAGAGTGACTCAAGAAAAACAGGAAGTCGCAGGACCCCTGAGAGGAAAAGAAGATCGGTAAGTGTTAGCAGACATCGTTGTCGCTCCCCGAAGAATTCCAGTAAGGAACCACACAGTAGTTCAAGCCCATCTCCTACTAGAAAGCACAGGAGATCTGGAATGGATGAACTGAAGGGAGAAATGAATAAGATTAAGCCTCCAACGTTTGATGGAGAACATAAGAAGGAGGACGATGTTGAAAAATGGTTGCTTGGCATGAGGAAATATTTCCAACTGCATAATTATTCCTCTCATGCAGAAGAAAGAATTGTGATGTATCAATTGAAAGGAAAATCATATATGTGGTGAAATCATCTTGTGCAGGTACAACACATTAGAGAGAAAGATATCACTTGGAAAGAATTCAAGAGGTATTTCGAGAAGAAATACTTGACTAAAAGATACTATGACAGAAAGATGAAGGAGTTCTTCGAACTCAAGCTGGGCAGCATGACCATTGATGAGTATGAATGAAGATTTTTGGAACTATTGAAGTACGTTCTGTTCATCAAGGAGGAGACTGTCAAGATTCACATGTATCTAAGTGGATTTCCACCTTCCATTGGGGACAAGATTTAGTATGATGACCCTAAGACTATGTAAGAAATGATAAGAAGAGATAAATGATTATATGAACAGCAGAGAGAAAATCCTACCTTCCAGAAGGCTTGGGAAGGCAAGAAGAAGTTCAAGAAAGAGCAGAGATAGAAAGGAAGCAAACCTTCCTTTTTTATAAATAGTTCTCAGGGACATCCATATTTTAGAGAGCCCAAAAAGGATGAAATGGGTGGACAAATGCCATGACAGACACCTATGGAGTGTTGGGGTTGTAAAGGAAACCATAGGTATAGATATTCCCCCCACAGAAGTGATAAAGTGAGAGTCATCCACAATGCTCAGTAGGTTGAAACTGTGGAGGACATGGGCAGTAGAATGCCAAGGATCTACGCAGCCCTGGACAACAAGAAAGTTGAATATCAGTCGCACATGATTGAAGTGGAAGGTATGATCAACAACTATGCCTCTACTATTTTAATTGATTCGGGGGATAGCTATATTTATATAGATCCTAGAGTGGTGGAAAGTTTGCAATTGTCGAGAAGAAAACATGAAAAATCTTGGTTAGTGCATCTAGCTATAGGAACCAAGAGGAAAGTCATTGAGTTGGTTAAGTCATGTCCAGTGGACATGAATGGACTTAGCACAAAGGTTGAATTGGACATTCTTCCTTTAGGCTCTTATGACTATTTAATTAGGATGGACTGGTCGGACCAAGACCATACCATCTTGGACTGTCATAACAAGGCATTCACTTGCCTATAAGAGGAAGGGAATCAAAAAACAGTCCAAGGAATTCCCAGAGTTGTTGCTATCAGAGAAATCTTAGCAATGCAACTAAAGAAGTGCTTCAAGAAAGGCTATCAATTATTTGCAGCCCATGTGGAGGAAGCATCTAGGGATGAAGTCTCAAATATTGGAGATCATGCGGTACTAAAGGAGTTTGAAGATGTATTCCAAGAGGTACCAGGGATACCTCCAAAGAGAGATATTGATTTCTCTGTAAACTTGATGCTTGGAGCATCTCCAGTGTCGAAATTTCCTTACAGAATGAGTACGCCAGAGCTGAAAGAGTTGTAATTGCAGCTTGAAGAGATTATGAAGAAGGGGTATATATGCCCAAGTGTGTCACCTTGGGGATCCTTGGTTTTGTTTGTGAAGAAGAAGAATGGAACATTGAGATTATGTATCAATTTCAGATAATTGAACAAAGTGACTGTAAAGAATAAATACCCTTTATCGAGGATTGATGACCTCTTCGATCAGTTGAAGGATGCGAAGATATTTTCAAAGATAGATATCAGGTCGGGATATCACCAGGTAAGGATAAAGGATGAAGACATCATCAAGATTGCCTTCAGAAAAAGGTATGGTCATTACGAGTTCACAGTGGTGCCATTTGGGTTGTCAAATGCACCCATTGTTTTTATGTGCCTGATAAATGGTGTATTCAAGGACTATTTGGACAAGTTTGTCATAGTATTTTTGGATGACATCCTGGTGTATTCCAAGTCAGAGGAATAAAATGAACAACATATGAGGATGGTGTTACAGGTGTTATTCCACAGTAGCATTACTCCTGGCATGGGTTGACAGCACGGGGATGTTACATTTTGGTATCATAGCTTTAAAGGCTAAGTGAAGGTTGTGTTGGTAGCATTGTCCGATCTTTGGAGGGTCGGGGATGTTAAATTTTGGTATCAAATCCCATGGTTTCAACGTTGAACCTGGAGGGGCCTAATAAGTGGTCTTTGGACCCGAGGGTTCAAGTAGAAATTATGTTTGGAAGAACCAATTTTGGACCCTAGAATGTTCCTGAGTGCCAAGAAGTTACCTTGGCTACGTTACAAAGCTCAGGAGAAGTAGTAGTATTGTAAAACCATGACAGAAGTGGTATTGGGGCCATAGATTAATGTGGTCCATAGGATCTGTTCGGAAGGAAGGAAAACCTTTTTCGACCGTTAGATCTGGAGAAGGTGCAGGAAGGTTATCCTGGAAACCTCTCAAAATTTCGGCAATCGAAAGAAACGAGATAAGAAGATGCACGAACTCCCGATGCCCAAAACTTCGAAATCCCTAGAAATATCTACATAATAGATCTTAGGAAAGGAGCTTGATCGTTGGATCAAGTAGGTTAGTAGATCAGAATTTCGGAATTTCGGCAATCGGGAGAAACTAGGTGTGTTGATGCACAAACTCCTGATGCTCGAAACTCTGAAACGAAAAGTGAGCAGGGTGGGACCCGATGACATCACTGAAAGTGACATGGACCTTCCTAGATCTGCCATGTTCCACCACCTTAGTTGGTGACGATTGTACTTTGTGGGCCCGAAGGGTAAAGTAGATGGGAATTTCATATGTTGGAAGATTGGGAAGAAGCAAGTGTGGGAACTTCCGAGGTCCGAAGTCCCGAAGTTCCGAGATCTGAAGTCCCGAAGTCCCGAAAAATTTGAGGACAAAAAGACCACAGTGGATTTCAATCGTTGGATGATGGGTAAGTGTGGACTGTTGATCCACCCGATTTTGCGAATTCGGTAATCGGAACTCCGAGAGATAGTTGTGTGTGCTTTGAAATCTCTGAAGGCCAAAAGTCCAAGTAGCATCTAGTAGTTTAGCATTTGGTCATGGCCTGTGATCGCATGGGTTGGGGACTAAGAAAGAGGGGGATATCACCCAAAAGTTACAAAGCCAAGAAGAATTCGGAAAGTTTGTGAAATCAAAACATTTTTCTTAATCGTATTGGTTTTGAATGTGGGGATTTTGTTAAGGAGAGATGGCCTGACAAATTATGGTTGTCTGGGGGTTGTGATTGCAGAAGTTTGACGAGTGCCAGAACCAATTAGAATTTCTATGGAGTGCAAAGAAATGGAATAGGCGTAGATTGCCTCCAGTTCAGAGAACGAAAGAGAAGGAATGGACGTCCACTTGGGAGTCGAAGGATCAAACTCCAATGGGCATGGAAAAGAGATGGATAACGAAGGGCATATGATGCAAATCATTGAAAAATTGTAGAAAGATTCCCAAACTTGTCGAGCAGATAGCAGAAAGCTCAGGAAAACTCAGGAAAAACAAGGTGAATTCAACATAAAGTTGTTGAAGAGTTTGGAGAGAATCGAAAAGAAATTGGAAAAAGAGAGTGACTCAAGAAAAACAAGAAGTCGCAGGACCACTGAGAGGAAAAGAAGATCGGGAAGTGTTAGCAGACATCGTTGTCGCTCCCCAAAGAATTCTAGTAAGGAACCACACAGTAATTCAAGCCCATCTCCTACCAGAAAGCACAGGAGATCTGGAATGGATGAACTGAAGGGAGAAATGAACAAGATTAAGCCTCCAATGTTTGATGGAGAACATAAGAAGGAGGACAATGCTGAAAAATGGTTGCTTGGCATGAGGAAATATTTCCAAATGTAGAATTATTCCTCTCATGCAGAAGAAAGAATTGTGATGTATCAATTGAAAGGAAAATCATATATGTGGTGGGATCAACTTGTGCAGGTACAACACATTAGAGAGAAAGATATCACTTGGAAAGAATTCAAGAGGTATTTCGAGAAGAAATACTTGACTAAAAGATACTATGACAGAAAGATGAAGGAGTTCTTTGAACTCAAGTTGGGCAGCATGACCATTGATGAGTATGAACGAAGATTTCTGGAACTGTTGAAGTACGTTCCATTCATCAAGGAGGAGACTATCAAGATTCACAGGTATCTAAGTGGATTTCCACCTTCCATTGGGGACAAGATTCAGTATGATGACCCTAAGACTATGTAAGAAACAATAAGAAGAGCAAAATGCTTATATGAATAGCAGAGAGAAAAGCCTACCTTCCAAAAGGCTTGGGAAGGCAAGAAGAAGTTCATGAAAGAGCAGAGATAGAAAGGAAGCAAACCTTCCTTTTTCAGAAACAGTCCTCAGGGACATCCATCTTTTAGAGAGCCCAAAAAGGCTGAAATGGGTGGACAAATGCCAAGACAGACACCTATGGAGTGTTGGGGTTGTAAAGGAAACCATAGGTACAGATATTTCCCCCACAAAAGTGATAAAGTGAGAGTCATCCACAATATTCAGCAGGCTGAAATGGTGGAGGACATGAGCAGTAGAATGCCAAGGGTATACGCAGCCCTGGACAACAAGCAAGTTGAATATCAGTCTCACATGATTGAAGTGGAAGGTATGATCAACAGCCATGCCTCTACTATTTTAATTGATTTAGGGGCTAGCCATATTTATATAGATCCTATAGTGGTGGAAAGTTTGCAATTGTCGAGAAGAAAACATGAAAAATCTTCTCTATGTGGACAAATTAAGTGAAATAAAGTGTAAATGAATGTATTAACCAATATCTAGTAGTCTAGGCTAGGTATAAACTAATGTAATTTAGGGATATGCTCCAACACCCCCCCTTAATCCTAATTGTAATGAAAAAAAAATTGAGTCCCGACAACTTGGCCATTTTAGGTACTCATTACATAAAATAATTCCTCATGAAAAGAGGAAATAGGGAAAACCTTGTGGGAAACCCCCCCCCGAAAAAAAAAAAAATAAAAAATAAAAATAAAAAATAAAAATAATAATAATAATAATAATAATAATAATAATTGTTGAGTGGCCAAAAGTAACCTACTTAGTTGTCTCCACCACTCCAAGCATAGCTCTCAGTTCTGAAAATTTACTTTCAATGAAGGACTTAGTGAAGATGTGTGCAACCTTAGAGTGTGAATTTGGATCTGAACCAAGTGACATATAGAAATGTATGGGAAGAAAATTTTTTGTGGCAGCCAAGGCTTGAGGAGCCCCAAAAAACGGTGATCTAGTCCTTCTTGTATCTGCAGGATCACCGACTAGTTCACCCGCATCTTGCAAGGTTTTCTCTGCCCAAGTTGGAAACTGAGTTGGAGAAGCCATGACCTGCTCCTCATCCTCTATATCAGACCTGAAAGGCTTCTTTGATGGCTGTTATGAAGTGCTCAAAGAATTTTATGACTCCTCCTCATGAGTGACAACAAGCGGTTCCTCGGCAGGGTCTTCTGAAAAATGATGTAGTGATTCTTCTTCAAACTTCACACTTCGAGCTAGAATGAACTTTTCAGTGTGAGAGTCCATAAATATATATCCTTTGACACCTTCAGGATATCCAACAAATATGCATTCAACACTTTGAGGCTCCAAAGCCTTCCTCTTATCTGTCAGAATGTGAGCCCATGCTCGTGAACCAAAAATATGAAAGTGCGACACTTTCGGTTTCTTACCGGTCCAACATTCAAAAAGAGTGGTTCCTTTGMGTGATTTGTGAGGAACTCGATTCTGAATTTATGCTGCACAATTAATAGCTTCAGCCCATAKCTTGGGAGCTAATTATTTCGAATGTAGCATACAATTTTCCATCTCTTTTAAGGACCRTTTTTTCCTCTCCGMAACATTGTTTTGTTGTGGTGTATATGGCACTGTGTGTTGTAKTTGTATACTGATTGAAGGMTGCGGGAATGGGCCCATAATGTCACTATGAATCATCCCAAGTGGTGAAGAATATCTCTGTGCCTTCCCTTTGTCAAACTTTTTTCTCTGGATGCTTGCCAAGAATGCATCCTTGACATACACCGCTTGTGAATTTAATAGYTGGCAATCCTTCTACCATGTTTTCCTTGCTGAGTTGATGCAAGTACTTATAGTTTAGATGGCCAAATATTTCATGCCATAACCTGTTGATATCATTATATTGTGACATAAATATAGTGCTAATAGATTTAGGAACAAAGTCGGAGAAGAAATACAAAYGAGAACCGTGATCTGCAATTCCATGTGCAGGCTGTGAGCCTGTGGAAATGTCGGTAATCACTGCAGASTCCGAAGTGAACTCTAMCTTCCTTCCAAAGAYGAAATGAGTGATCTGATATATCGAGAGAATATTTTCAGACAGTGAGGGTACATGAAGCACATTTGTGAAGCAGCCCCCTTCAAGATAAACAATTCCTTTTATGCACACCTTTGCGGGTGTGGCATCTCCCAAGTAAATTGGGGATCTGGTGCTTGCTTCGATGGAGGAAAATTCATCTTTTGATGCAGCCATATGGTTCGATGCACCTAAATAAAGGATCCAATCTGATGGAGTGGATGTGACATCCATTAAATCATGACCATCTCGTGCTCTCCCTCCTGTTCTGTTATCATCTTTCTTCTTTGCATTTTCGGGCACCGTGAGATTGTGTTGTTGCAATTGCTTAGCCATCTCATCGATAGTCTTCCTCGTGAAATTTTCTTCGGGATGAAAACCTTTGGAATAGTAGCTGCAAAGTGTTATTTCCTTCTTCTTCTTCTTACCCTTAGTCTTAGAAGAGTTCTCTGAAGATTGTGCGAATCTCTCCTTCTTCGATTCAGGAAATTTACCCGTTCCTTTTTCCTTGTCTTTTCCACTGCTCTTTGGAGCATTAGTAGTCACAAGTGCTTGGTTCTTGGAATGCTTGATGGCACCCATTTGGACTAACTTATCTTTCTCTTGAGTCAATGCTGTAATGAAATCATTCAATGGAGGCATTTTCCATTTTTCCTGAGTCAATTTAGATGCTTGAAAAGATGACACAAAATGGAATATTCAGGGCCTAGTTTCGAGAGAATTGAAAGGATGAGTTGTTCTTCCCCTTTCATGACTCCATGTGAATTAAGTTCAACGAGTAGGGATTTGAACTTGGTGAATAATTCTTCCAGGTTGCTAAGATGAATTGGACTTAGGGATATGAGTTCATTCTCCATTTGATGCACTCTCATTGCATCCTGCTTGTCGAATAGTCCTTCCAATGTGGTCCAGACCACATCGGGAGTAGTGGCTCCACTAACATGAAAGAGGAGATATCTGGAAATTGATAGGCATATCATCCCAATTTCTTCATCTAATTTATTGAAATACTTTATCTTCTCCGATGCAGCAGTCGATTCTTTCTCTGTTCCCATTGTTACCTGGTAAAGCCCTTTTCTTCGGAGGAGTAGAGAGATCTTTGTCTTCCATTCGAAGTAATTGAAAGGATTTAGAATGAGTTTTGTGGGATGAGAGAGATTATCCATTTATTTTTGTTGCACCTCCCGATGATCTACACCTGCAAATAAAACCGTGTACAATCCACTAGATTCAATCTAGCTCTGATACCATGTAGAATTTCTGCAGAAACCCCGATAGATCTAGAATTCTAGTTAAATTGAACACATGCAATTTGTTGATATTCAAGAGATGAGAGAAAKTTTTTGCTCCATAAATCAGAGAATTATATTAATCAAAAATGAATATACATGAGMAACCATCCTCAAAAAGAAGAGAGGAGGTGAATATATAGAATTTCCAACATAGAAATTCTAGTCAAAAAAAAGATAGAAATAGCTAAAATAGGTGTCATAAGCTAAGGGAGATCACATAGTTTGACCTAGACCACTAAAGATACATGTCACACACTCATTAATTTCCACAAGATTCAAGTGATGCACATTA
>ML779300.1:83513-103764 GCA_009831015.1 Picea engelmannii | reverse complement strand
CCAGGTAAGCATGTGTGGTGCAATTTAGGGTTATAACAGTGTTGGAAACTGAGTTGAGGAAAACAGGTTGCCAAGCCTATGAGCGACTCTCTCCAGGTGAGAGAGCATGCAGAGGAAGTGAGAACTTCTGGAAGGGGTCCCGTAGCTGCCACAGAGCTAGGAGACTTCCATTCGGTCTGTTGTTGAAGCCCAAGGCAAGGGAAGTTTAGCAGTCGAAGGACTGTCCGAGTGACAGTGAAGGTGTATACTCGTGGGGTGGGACAGGCATGTGGGGAATGAGAGTATGTGAGCAGTGGGAATAAGTGGCTCCTGGGAAAGAAACCTTCCTCTATAACTGTGTAACTGCCCTATTGACCTTGCCTAGCCTAGGAATACCTTGCCAGGTGGAGCTTAGTCCCAGCTCGAGGGTGACCTACTACTGAGAGTGATGAGCAGTGCGGTCTAAGGCTGGGAGTTTCGTGGAAGGTCTGCACGCAGTTGGTAATTTACCATCATACAGTTTCAAAGATAAGTATCAGTTTGTGTGTAATAGTATGTTATGTATGTCTATGATGCTTGCATGATTATCATGTGTTCTGTTGCGCATATGAATTATTTTTAATGCAATTGATTATGTATGCTAGCAGTAATTATGTGCTTACTCTGTGTTAATGCATTTGAATTCACTAAAATTCAAATTATATAAGTGTTATTCCGCAGTAGCATTACTCCTGGCATGGGTTGACAGCCCGGGGATGTTGCATTTTGGTATCAGAGCTTTAAAGGCTAAGTGAAGGTTGTGTTGGTATCATTTCCCGGTCTCTGGAGGGTTGGGGATGTTACAGGAGTCCTTCGTACTTTGTGGATTTGGAAAATGTCAAGTCTTCGTGAAAAGGGAGGTGAAAGCCCCGAAGCTCTGAAGTCTTGGAGTGAATCTACGTCGTAGATCACTGGGAGGAGTACCCAACCATTGGATTTGTCCAAGGACAAATATGGGTCATTGGATCAGGCACAGATTAGGATGTGAGGCATAGTGGATAAGATCAGTTCATAGTCGTCAGATCTACACATGGTCGAGTGTGAGTCGTAGATCTCACGACAGTTCGGAGGTTCGGCAGTGCAGAAGAAGTGAGTCCTTAAGCTGCCAGGAAGAAAATCTCCTGAAGTCCTGAACTTTGGAGTAAATCTGGAATTTCCGTTGTCTGGGACACGTGTGTGCATATTATCAAAGATTTGACATTCAAGAGCTTTGATCCTTGTGTTGCTTGGAGAATATTTCTCCAAAGTCTGGAACCAATCCATACCGTTCATATTCGGGGATTGTAAGTTTTAAAACTGTGAAGTAAAACAATGCATATATAGTCTTAAGAAACATAGAATTTAATCAATGGCTCATACACAGAGTACACAAAGATTTTATATCGGAAACCCTCAACTGGGAAAACCTTTCTTATATTCATTCTATCGAATTTCACCATTCACCATACAATATATATACAATGTTTTTAAGTATTCTGTAGATACCAAAACCCTAATCCCTTAATCCGGAATTAATTTACAAAACCGTTAAAAATAGCAAAAACAATCCAAAATCCGATGCATCTGAGGGATCATTAGACGCAGTTGTCATATCTGATGTGCCCACACACACACATGCAAAGAATATAACACATACCCAACATTATCCCACTTGTTGTTTTCTTTGCATCCAGGGGTCCAGGGGATTATATAGTGAATAATCTAGGGAAACAATGCCCATTGTTACTCTACACCTTCTTTTCCTCAACCATGTCTCTCACAAAGTGATACTGAACATCAATATGATTTGTCTTCAAATGATAAGCTGGGTTCTTTTCCAAGAAGACTGCACTCTGACTGTCACAATCTAATCTCACTGCTTGTTGTACCAACCCAATCCCTAAACACAATATTTGTAACCATACTGCTTCCTTGCTTGCATGAGTGGTTGCCATGTATTCAGCTTCTGTAGTTGAAAGTGCCACTATAGCCTGTCTTTTGCTCATCCAACTGATTTCTCCTCCAAATAGGTTAAAACCATACCTACTTGTAGATCTTCTGAGATCCAGATCTCCAGCCCAATTTGCATCAACAAAGCCATGTATGTCCAGCACTCTGTCCAATCCTGGTCTTCCTTGGTAGCACAATCCATAACTAGTAGTGCCACGAAGATACTTGGAGACCCTCTTTACTATTGTCCAATGCTCCTTCCCTGGTTTTGAAATATACCTGCTCAAAACTCCCACTGCATGTGCAATGTCCAGTCTAGTACAAACCATTGCATACATCAAACTACCAACTGCATTGGCATACAGAACATGGGACATGTCCTCTTCTTCTTTCTGTGTCTTGGGACACTGATCTGTAGATAACTTTACACCTATAGGAATAGGAACCTTGATCGATTTACTTCCATTCATATTAAACCTGCAATATTGTCTCAACATATTTTCTCTGATTCAACCAGAGTTTCTTGTTTGCACGATCTCTTTTAATCTCCATTCCCATAATGAAATTAGAAACACTGAGATCCTTCACGTCAAATTTGGAGGATAGCTGCGATTTCACCTCCTTTCCTACCAACAACATGTCATCAACATAAAACACTACATAAATGAAATGATTACCAACCTGCTTGGAATATACATGGTGATCAGCCCTGCTTCTTACAAATCCCAATCCAAGGATGTATGTGTCAAAATTTTGGTACCACATCCTAGGTGATTGCTTCAGACCATATAGTGACTTCTTTAGCTTACAAACCAGCGCTTTTTTTCTCTTCACTACAAAGCCTTTTGGCTGCTTCATGTAGATTTCTTCTTCCAGATCCCCATGTAGGAATGATGTCTTCACATCCATCTGTTCCACTTCAAGATCAAAAGCAGCAACAATAGATAAAATAAATCTAATAGAAGTTAACTTTAGCAACATGAGAAAAAATCTCACCAAAGTCTAGAAGTTAACTTTAGCAACATGAGAAAAAATCTCACCAAAGTCAATTCCCTCTACTTGGGAATAACCTTTTGCTAGTAACCAAGCTTTGTATTTCTCCAGTTTACCTTGTGCATTAAAATTCTTCTTAAACAACCATTTTCTACCAACAAATTTTCTTCCATCAATCAATTATATCCCATGCCTCATTCTTATACAAGGCATCCATTTCTTCAACCATGGCCTTCTTCCAGAATTTACTATCCTCTGAATTCACTGCTTCCCTGACAGTTCTGGGATCATCATCAGTAATAGATAAAGCAAAATTGGAACGGAAATCAGGTGGACTATACCTTTCTAGTTTCTTTTTATCTCTCACCGGTCTCCTCAATACTGGGATATGAGGTTCTTCTTATTCTTCTTCCTCTTCCTCTTCTTCAGATGATTCAGATTTTGCATCATCCAACTCAAGCTCTATTTTCTCAAGTTCATCTTACATTGGTAGGAATTCCTATTTGGACACATATTTTATCTCTTTGAAAACAACATCTCGACTGTAAATAATCTTCTTGGTTTATGGGTTCCAAAGTTTATAACCTTTCACACCATCTTTATAACCAATAAAGATACACTTTTCAGTCTTTTTATCCAACTTACTCATATTTTCCTTTGGAACATAAGCATCACAACCAAACACTCTAAGATGTTGAAGAGAGGGTTTCTTTCCAGACCATATCTCATGTGGAGTTTTATCATCCAACGTTGATGAAGGCGATTGATTGACCAGGTAACATGTTGTACCCACTACCTCTGCCCAGAATTATTGTCCTAACTCAGCACCGCTGAGCATGCTCCTTTCTTTTTCCATCAGTGTCATGTTCATCCTTTCTGCAGCTCCATTCTGCTGAGGAGTGAATGCAGTAGTCTTATGCCTTGCTATACAACACTTCTTACAGAATTCTTTGAATTCATTTCCACAGAATTCTCCACCATTATCTATTCTCAATACCTTTATTTTATTCTCTATCTTATTTTCTACCAGAGCCTTAAACTCTTTAAATTTATCAAATACCTCATATTTCTTTCTCAGAAAATAAATCCATGTGTTCCTTGAAAAATCATCTATGAATGAAACATATTACACAGATTTACCTAGGGATGGAACAGGAACAGGTCGAAACACATCACTGTGTATCAACTCTAAGATCCCCTTTGCTCTTGTAGCACCAGATGGGAATCTTACTCGATTATGTTTACCATATATGCAATGTTCACAGAAATCAAAATCCATAGTGCAATTAGACATACCTTCAACCATACCTTTACCGTGTAGTGTTCGAAGGCCCTTTTCTCCAATATGTCCCAGTCTTTGATGCCATGGCATGGTCTTCTTTCCAGAGACAATATTGGTCTTGTCTTGTTTATTTCTCTGTTCAGGGACAACAAAACTATTACACCCATTAGTATAAGTGCTTCCCAACAACTTGTACAAAGTTCCACACTGAACTCCCCTCATCAACACCATTGCTCCTCATACCATCTTGCAAGTGTTCATCCACTCCTGCATCATCCATCTTGCTTACCAATACTAGGCTCTTGGCTAGTTTTGGAAAGATCAGAACCCTGGGGAGAGTTCTAATCCTTCCATCTTTTAGCAGCAACTTAACCCTTCCACGTCCCAAGATTTTTGTTGTCGAGTCATCTCCTAGGAATACATCACAACCATCGTATTTTTCATACTCAGAGAACCACTCCCTGTGAGGATTCATATGGTATGGTGCACCTGAGTCGATTAACTATACATCATGGTATGCATGTGTACTTGTAGATGCTAGGTAAACATCACCTCCTTCTTCAGTTGAGTTTTTCGCCTCTATGGAAGAGGTACTATCAGATCCCTTTGGTTTATCAGCCTTCTTAGACTTGCAATCTTTCTTATAATGCCCTGTTTTACCACACTTCCAGCATTTCCTCAAAGGTTTTCCTAGAGACTTAGATCTACATGTATATTTAGATCTCCCTCCTGAAGGTTTACCAGGATTCCTGTCTTGGGTACGACCTCTTACAAATAAAGCATATGTGCTATGACTATCCATGCTTTTCTGCCTCATCTCTTCAGATAACAAGGATGAAACTACATCCTCATACTTCAATGTAGATTGAGTGGTACTACCAATTCCTACAACCAGATTATCCCAAGAGTTTGGAAAATAACATAACAAATTAATACACTTATCTTCTTCTACAATCGTAATATTAACAAAGACAAGTTGAATTACCAGAGTATTAAAGGCATTTAGATGTTCTGTCACAGAATCTCCATCTTCCATCCTAATATGATACAACTTATTTCGAAGAAACAACTTGTTTACCAAGGAATTTGATTGATACAAATTCCCCAACTTATCCCATAGTTCCTTGGTTATATATTCTCCTGAGACATTCAACAAAACTAAATCTTCCAGGCAGAGTCGAATAATACTCCTTGCTCTTCTGTCCAACTTCTCCCAATCTTCCTTCGACGTACCAATAGCTGGTGTACTAGTAGTTTGTGTACTAGTAGGTTGTGTACTAGTAGGTTGTGTACTAGTAGCCTGTGTGCTAGTAGACGGTGTACCAGTAGGCTTTGTACCAGGATCCACAACGATCCATTGTTCTTTGTCTACAAGAAGTTCGATCATCTTGAGCTTCCATAGCTTAAAGTTTTTACCGTTGAACTTCTCTATCTCGATTCTAGATGAGCTCGCCATTCCTCTTTCTATACTCGAATACCGAATGCAAAATCTCCCACTAAACCCAGGTTTATCACAGACCCAAGATAAACTTGATCTATCAAGACCAAGCCAAACCCTCAACAACAAAGGCGTCCCTCTGAAGCCAAAAATGAGCTCTGATACCACATGTAATTTTTAAACCTGTGAAGTAAAGAAATGCATATAGATTCTTAAGAAAAACAGAATTTAATCAATGGCTCATACACAGAGTACACAAATATTTTATACCGAAAACCCTCAACCGGGAAAACCTTTCTTATATATATTATATCGAATTTCACCATTCACCATACAATATATATACAATGTTTTTAGGTATTCGGTAGATACCAAAACCCTAATCCCTTAATCTGGGATTAATTTACAAAACCGCCCAAAATCCGTTGTGTCTAAGGGATCGTCAGACGTAGTTGCCATATTTGATGCACCCACACACACACATGCAAAGAATATAACACATACCCAACAGGGATACGTGTCCAAAGATTAGCAAGGGTTCATAATTTTGGGTTTCGGTAGTCCAGGGGTGGGGTGGTATTCAGCAACAAAATCCGTCAAAGTTCCAAAGCTCCAGGAAGCGATTGTTCGATAGTTTAGCGTTCGAAAGAAACATTGTGTTGAACCAAGAAATCCTCTGAAGCCCAGAGCTACAAAGTGTCGAAACACAGATTATGATGTGGACCTCCTCTAGGCATGCCATGTGTCATCTTGTTTTGTAATTTTGACAGGACATGTTGTACCAATAGTGATCTGACACTTGTCACTCAATGGTGGGTCCACGTGTCACCACCTTAATTGATGACAATTGTACTAAGTGGACCCTGGAAGGTTCATAAGTTCGACGTTCGAAGGAAATGTAGGAAGAAGTTGAAAAATCCTCTGTATCTTGAAGCCCTGGAGTGCCGGAGTGACACGATGTGATGATGTCACCAAGAGTGACATGGACCGGTTTGCTAGTTCGACATTCAGGAGAATTGTTAAGTTTTGTTGTGAAGTTCTCCGAAGTTCGAAGCTCTAGAGCGCATAAGTGTTGAATCCCCAGAGAGTGACAAATCGGAAGTTCATTGGTTCGTCGTGAAATCCTATGAAGCCTAAAGATCCAGAGTGTCAGAGTTCTGAAACCCCGAAGGATCACCTATTCAGTACTTTTCCAGTTTGGCATTCGGTAAATATGATGTGTGGTATAGGTGAAACCTATGAATCCCGAAGTTCTGAAGCTCCAGATAGGCGCATATCAGCTAATCACTTGGTCATGGCCCTTTGTCCTATGATATTTTGGTCAAAGTAAAAGGGGGTGTAGTGGCTGAATTATTGTTTCCAAAGTTAGAAAAGCGCTAAGGAAGGGCTAAGCCCATGGTTTTGAGATATGGTCACCTGGGAAAGGGGTTCGAAGGAAGTGCCTGTGCATAATTGAACTATGTATCGACCAAATGATAACATGGAAGTGTTATATGATGCAGTCGGATATATATATATATATATATATATATATATATATATATATATGTTCTTCATGAAATGAAAGGACCTGTACCATTTTTTTGGAAAAGTTTTTTTATCATATGCTTAACTCTGACAAAATGGTCACTTGCACATTTTTCAGAATTAAGGGGTTTAAACATATCAGCTCATAATTTGTATTCGAGAAATGGAAGAAGGTGAGGGATCCTCCAGCCATGTTAAAGAGGCCAAAGGCCAGAATACCATAGTTGGTAATGCAGATACGGAATCCAATGGACATAAGGGTCAAGGGGAGCAAGAAACATTGATAGAAATTGTGAAAAGCCTGAAAATAGAAGTGCAGAGCTACAAGGTAGAAAATGAGAGGTTGATGAGAGTAAAAAGTCAAATAAATTCCCGAGTGTTTCATATCCTAAATCAATTGTAGATACAATCAAAGAATGGCCCAAAGCAATAGGAGGAAGGCAAGTATCACAAAATAAGGGATAACCACAGGAAGGTTGGCTATTTAAAAAGTGCTAGCAGAACTCATAGAAACCAGTCACCTCCTTACTCAACAAGAAGGTCTTATGCATCTAAAGATGCCATAAGTAGTCCAAAGGTGTCTCTCTTTAGGCACCAAAGAAGGAGACATGAAGTGGACAGTTTTCAAGGAGAGCTGAGGAAGCTTAGGCCACCATCCTTTGATGGTGAAAGGGAAAGGGAAGATGATGTTGAAGCATGGTTACTTGGACTCGGGAGATATTTCCAATTGCATAACTACTCATCAAACCTAGAAGCCATAATTGCCACCTATCATTTACATGGGAAAGATGTTATGTGGTGGGATCAACTGAAGAAAGTTGAACATATTAATGAGAATAGGGTCACTTGGAAGCAGTTTAAGAAGTATTTCCAGAAGGAGTACCTCTCAGATCATTTCTATGACAATAAAATGTAGGATTTCTTTGAACTCGGGCTGGGAAGCATGACTATGGAAGAATATGAGAAGAAGTTCTTGGGGTTGTTAAATTATGTCAAGTTCATAAATGATGAGAAGGTGAAAGTACAAAGGTTTTTGAGTGGGATGTCATCGTTTTATAAAGAAAACATTTGGTATGATGAGCCCAAGACCTTGATTGAGACCATTAGGAAGGTTAAGTACAAGTATGAGCAAGGATAGGGCAGAGAATCCATACAGAAGTCTTGGAAGGATAAGAAGAAGGAGAATTCTGATTAGAGGAAGAAGGGATTCAAACCTCCTTTCAATAGAAATGAGCCTAATAAAAATCATCAAGATCAGTATGCCAAGGATGAATCCAAGAAAGAAGACTCCTTTGGGAAAATGGGAAGACCACCAATCCAATGTTGGGGATGCAAAGAATATCACATGTACAAGGATTTCCCCCATAGAAACGATAGAGTTAAGACTGTGCACAACATCCAAGAGGCTACCACAGTCGAAGACATGGGAAGGATTTATGCAACCTTATATGATCGACAAGTAGACTACCAGTCCAATATGATCAAGGTGGAAGGTAAGAACATAAATCATCATGTCTCTATTTTAATTGATTCAGGAGCAAGTCATTGTTACATTGATCCTAAATTAGTGGATAGATTACATTTGGAGAAAACCAAGCTCAAGAAATCAAGTTTGGTCCATCTAGCCACTCGGACCAAATGGAGAATCCATGATATGGTCAGAGGTTGTTCCATAAGTCTTAATGGTGTGAATACTAGTGTTGATGTAAATATCATACCATTGGGGTCTTATGATATTCTAATTGGAATGGATTGGTTGGACAAGCATCATATCGTCCCAGATTGTCATAGAAAGACATTTACATGCCTTGATGGAGATGGAAAACAGAGCATTATGAAAGGAATTCCAAGACCCATATCTATAAGAGAGATTTCAGCTTTACAGCTGAAGAGATGTTTCAGAAAAGGATGTCAATTGTATGCAACCTATGTGGAGGTGCTAGAAAATACCAAGGGGCCCAGCCTTGAATATTTCTTAGTAGTACAAGAATTCGAGGGTGTATTCCAAGAAATACCAGGGTTGCCACCAAAAAGGGAGATGGATTTCTCTATTGATTTAGTACTAGGAGTTGCCCCGGTGTCAAAAACACCTTACTGAATGAGTACACCAGAGTTAAAGGAAATACAAATGAAGTTGGAGGAATTGTTGAAGAAAGGGTATATATGCCCAAGTGTTTCACCTTGGGGAGCACCAATACTCTTCATAAAAAAGAAAGATGGGACCTTGAGGCTGTGTATTGAATTTCGACAGTTGAATAAGTCCACAGTGAAGAACAAGTATCCTTTACCCAGAATTGATGACCTCTTTGATCAACTAAGAGGAGCAAAGATATTTTCAAAGGTAGACTTGAGATCAGGATATCATCAGGTAAGAATCAAGGAAGAAGACATCCATAAGACAACCTTTAGAATCAGGTATGGGCATTATGAATTTGTAGTGGTGCCATTTGGATTGTACAATGCACCAGTTGTTTTTATGTGCTTAATGAATGGCATATTCAAAAATTACTTGGCTAATTTTGTCATAATATTCCTAGATGGCATACTTGTTTATTCCAAGTCTGAAGAGGAACATGAACATAACATAAGATTGGTATTGCAAGTACTGAGAGAACGTCAGTTGCATGCCAAGCTGAGTAAGTGTTATTTTTACCAAGAACAGATCCATTACTTGGGAAATATTATTTCATAACAAGGCATAGCAGTGGATCTAGAGAAGATTGAAGCCACTAGAGGATTGCCAACACCCAGGATTGTTTCAGAAGTCAAATCTTTTATGGGGTTAGCTAGTTACTACAGAAGGTTCATAGTAGGGTTCTCTAAGATTGCTCATCTCATCACTTCTTTGCAAAAGAAGGGAATTAAATTTGAATGGACATCTGAATGTGAAGAGAACTTTAATTTGTTGAAGGAGTTACTTACTAGTGCACCTGTGTTAAAGATTTCTGACCCAAATGAAAGTTTTGTGGTATTTTCATATGCATGCAAGGAAAGACTTGGTGGAGTCCTCACTCAAAATGGACATGTCATTGGTTATGAGTCCAGAAATGTTAAGGAACATGAGAGGAACTATGCCACACATGGCTTGGAGCTTACTGCCATTGTTCACACATTGAATATGTGGAGGCATTATCTCATGGGAAAGAGATTTGAATTAAGAACATACCATAATGGTCTAAAGTATCTTTTTGAACAACCAACTTTGAATGCCAGGAAAACAAGATGGCTGGAACTTTTAAGTGAATACGACTTTGATATCAAGCATATCAAGGGAAAAGAAAATAAATTTGTCGATGCACTTAGTAGAAGAATACCTCTCATGCATGCTACAACTGTCAGTATGCATTACTCAAACTTGAAGAGAAAAATTTTAGATGATGTTGTTATAGATCGACATTACCTACAGGTAAAGGAAAGCTTGCAGCAAGAGGATGTACTTATGAAAGAGTATGAGATGAAGGAAGATGGATTACTTATGCATACAAATACAATTTATGTTCCTAGTTCCAGAGAACTTAGGAATCTGGTACTAAAAGAAATGCATAATGTTCCATATGTTGGACATCCCAGTTACCAGAAAACAATTACAGCAATAAGAAGCTAGTTCTTTTGGTCGACAATGAAAAAGGATGTTGTTGATTACATCGCTAGATGTATGGAATGTCAGAAAGTGGAGGCTAGGCATAGGGACCCAGCGGGTTTGCTACAACCATTACCAATTCCAAGGAAGAAGTGGGAAGTGATAGCCATTGATTTTATAACTAAATTACCTAGGACAACAAGGCAACATGATTCAATCATGGTAGTGGTTGATAAATTGACAAAGGTTGCTCATTTTGTTCATGTAAAAACAACTCATACAACAACTAATATTGCAGAAATTTATATGAGGGAGATTGCTAGGTTGCATGGGATTCCTAGGACAATTGTCTCAGATAGAGACACAAAGTTTACTTCAAATTTCTGGAATGGATTATTCAAAGGATTTGGTACAAATATGAACTTTAGCACAACATACCATCCGTAGTCAGATGGGCAGACAGAGAGAGTCAACTAAGTAATTGAAGACATGTTGAGAATGTGTGTGATCAATAAGCCATCTAAGTGGGAAGATTACTTGCACTTGGTTGAGTTTGCCTATAATAATAGGTATCAAGCTTCATTGAAGATGAGCCCATTTGAAGCTTTGTATGGTAGGAAATGCAATACTCCAGTGAGTTGGGACAACCCAATAGATAGATCGGTACATGGACTAGAGTTGCTCAAGGAAATGGAAGACCAGATCGTTAAGATTAAGCAGAATTTAAAGGCATCTCAGGATAGACATAAAATTTATGCAGATAAGAATAATACAACAAGAGAGTTTAAAGTGGGGGAGCATGTGATTTTGAAAGTAAGTCCCAAGCGGAGCTTTTTGAATTTGGGTAGTTGTACAAAGATGGTGTTGGGCCTGAGATAAGATCACTTCTATGACGGTTATTATACACTTTTGCCACATGTACATATGTGTTTTTCATATTTTCAAGGAGTTTTTTGAAGAATTTCATGATAAAACTGTATGATCGACACTAGGTACGTGTAATTCGTGTTTAATGATTATATTGAGTATGATTCATCATGTTTTATGATTACCAAGATCTATTTCACATTTTTCTGGTGTTACAGGGCAAAAATGCACCACGTTTCTGCGTCTGGCACTTGATCCGACACTTTGTCCAGCACTGCGTATTGCACAAAAACGGAAGGCGACTTGGCGGTTATGGTATTGGTGGCCATTGATGGGTGAATCGGGAATGCAGGTTTTGTTTATGCTTGCCCCCTCCAGCTACTGAGCTCCCGACAACTCAGTTTCAGTTGTTCAAGAGGGAGATTATTGGCTCGCTCTGCTTTATCAGTTAGGGCATCATTTATTGTAATTTTCCAAATTTAGAAGTGGTTCAACCCTCTTTTGGTCGACCACTTGGTCTGTAAGATTATAAATACCACTAGGATGGTCAGATGATTGTTAAGCAAGTAGAAGAACCAGTGTATTGGAGACAAACTCGTTTTTAATCTGTTTTGAGTTTTTACATTGCCAGATTATGCCAATACTATGTTTTTGACTTTTTTATGGTGAATTCGACCTACTGACTTCATGGTGTGCTTTTAGAGAGTGACCATGATTTTTTGGGGGGGCCACCAGCAATCTGTTAATTGTCTTCATGTTTGTTTTTTCTTTTCATAATTTGATTGTTCTCTTTATTTTTTGTACATGCATTTTTATTCTGTTAATTAGTCTGTTGTAGTTTAATTGTTGTGATTCTCTTTTGCAGGTTAGAATGATGAGATGTGTTAACATGCATTGATCTTGTAGATTAGGAATGGACTTGCAAGTCCCTAGACTAACCCCATGCGCAATTAGATGATAGATTATGCTTTGATTTATGATTTTATAGTCAAGTTTAAAATAGAGTTTTAATTAGAATAGAACAAATTTTGTATTTGGGTCCTCTTCGACAGGGATTTGATGGATGGATAGAATTAATTCCAGTTTTTAATTATATCTTTCTTATCTCATTTTTATATAGATCTTGTTTAATTAGTCGTTGTTTAATGTAGTTGTTAGTTTACTTTTCAATATCATAGTTTAATTTATGTTCTTAAGCATTTCCTTATTGCAGTTTGAATTATTAGAATAGATGTAGCATAGTTTCATTTATGTAATTTCCTTTCCTAGAATTAAATTGCAAATATATTTCTTAGTTAATGGTTGAATCTAGTTTTTATTATGTAGTATAGAAGTATAATGATGATCTTGTTATGTTGTTGATGGTTTATACATGAATATGTAGGTTATTTAACATTGTTTTGTCATGGCTAAATTCTCATTGGATTGTTTAATCCATACCTTTCACTTTGCCATTGAGATTAGTGTTGAGCTTATACCGCTTGAATTGTCCTTTGTTGTCAAGTGCCATCGAGATATCATCCGACACCGGAGACATTCACACAACCACCAGCATTATATTTAAATTTTTCATAGATTAAAGATAGTTTCTTGTTTTCCTAGATCAGAAAAGATAGTTTCTTGCTTTTGTAGATCAGAAGAGATAGTTTCTTGCTTTCCTAGTTTAAAAGATAGTTTAATTGTTGTTTTAGGATAGATAGTCTTTTGCTTTCATAGATTAGAGAGTAGTTGTTTATCATAGAATAAAATTTACTTGTTAATCCTTCTTCCTTTCAATTAAATAGATTTCGTTTCATGAATTAGAAATAGTTTTGAATTAAGAATTTAGTCCACTTGCCTCTTAGGCTAGATAGTTGTCCAATGAGAAGTTTTAATTTGATTGCTTGCAGTAGTTAGTTGTTTTTTCTTACTTGTCGATTTTCTTTAGTAGGTTAGTTAGTTGTCTTTGCTTATTTGTCAATTGCTTTAGTAGGTTAGATAGTTGTCTTTGCTTACTTGTTTACTTGCTTTAGTAGGTTAGTTAGGTGTCTTTGCTTGCTTGTTTATTTACTTACTTTCATAGGGTAGTTTCTCATTGAAAGTAGGTTGGCAAGTTAAAATAGTTTGCGTTTGTCATTTGCTTATTGATATGCTTAGATAGTTGCTTTTGCTTATTGTTATGAACTAGTTTTCTTTACATAGGGTTTTTACTTTTTTTCTTAGAACTATTCATCGATCCTTGGCCCAAAAGTACTTAGGTTACCTAGTTTCAATTTGCTTAGTAGGATTTTCTCATTAGATAGTTTTTCTTGAGTAGATTATCCTTAGATAGATACCTTCAATAGTTATACTATACTCCTACCAGCCCTTCTACCTTTGGAATATATTTTGCTACAACTATAATTTTACTTACCTCAGGTTGACAATTTAATTGAGGGTTTTTAATGTGTTTTTAGTGCATATATAACACCCATCATTTTTGGCATCGTTGTCAAGGAGTTGTCTTAAGGTAAGAAGTAGTTAGGAAATACATCATCCTTAGATATTACCATTAGCTTGGTGGCAGGGGAGCTTTAAGACGATAGGTAAGAACCTGCGCATCTGCTATAGCAAGTTCCCCCAAACCCAATAACAGTTTTTATTTTTTGTATTTGTTTATGAATAGACCTAGAAACCAAATGGTAGTTTTTTCTTTTGTTTTTTCTTTCTTTCATGAATAGGCCTAGAGACCCACAAGATAGATACATTAAATCAAAGTCATACCTTTCAACCAAGGTTCCTTCTGATCTCTTTGGGTGAAGGGACGTTCCTCTTATAAAATCCGCAAACCGATACCGAAAAATAGGAGCTAGCTCAACTCAAAGAGCTAAAATAGTCTTTGAAGAGACTAACACAGGGAGCACAATAGAACAAGAAATTGAAGCATCAATCATATTAGGTAAGGAGGAAAGACCACTCGAGTCTTCCACATAACCAAACAATACAACCTTTGCTTTTACACCACCACCAGGGGACCCTAATTTTAAGGACATCATAGACCCTAAACAAGTGAATCTTTTGTTTGGTAGTTCAGCCAATGTAATCATCTCTCAAATTGACACAGAAACTTTGGCACCGATAGTCTCAACCGGCTCGAGTAGAGTCCCAGACATCCAATCCATAGGAAGACCTTTCCACCAAGGGGAAACCTTGTTTTCTTCAAAGATAAAACCACCTAGGTACTCTCTTTTTGGAAATCAAGCCAATATGGATGATCAGGAAGACCATAACAATGTAAGACACAGGGAGGAAGAAGAAACTGGAAACCAAAACGAAACTACCTTCGGGTTTCCGATTTTAAACACCACTCCAAATGTCAACATGAAGAATATTCCTCTCTCAACACTGCCTACCTTTTATGGTAAAAACAATGAAGATCCATACACCTTCTTATTTGAATTTGACATCTTTTGTAGGAGCTACAACTACATACAAGATTCCCAGAAATTAAAACTCTTTCCTGCCACCCTCAAAGACTCTGCACTAAGATGGTTCATGGAGTTGGGAGAATCCAGTATTAGGTATTGGGAAGCCATGAAAGACATATTTCTTAAGAAATACCAAGACTACTGCAAGACCAAAGAGTCTCGTAATGACATATTTAAAATCCAACAATTAGAAGATGAGACCCTCGAAGATTATATGGAAAGATTTGGTTACATCTCCCATAAGTCAAAATACCATGACCTCCCAGAGGATGCAATTAGGGATCTTTTCCTTAAGGGAATTCCAGAAGAATATCTAGAGATGCTTAACCTGATGGCATCAGGTGACATCTCTCATAAACCTTTTTCTGAAATATGTGAAATGTGTAAAAATTACTCAAGGAGTAGAGCCAAAATAGGAAAGAATGTTTGGGACCCTTAAAATAGAAACCTAAAACCAACTAGTTCAGGTGGTATCACAAGAACATATATAGGGAACCTTTTAGAGAAATTCAAGAAACATATCTTAAACTAGGTTCCCAAGTGGACACCCTAAAAATAAAAAAGAAACAGGAGGAGGAAAATGCAACAATGAGCATATATTTCCCAAGATACAGGAGGAAGCATTCCTCAAGGGAATTCCCATCAGATAACATTTTAGTTTGTGGATTCTGTACAGAAGACCATGTAACTGAAAAATGTCCATCATTGCCCGGTTTATTAGCCATCTATAGGAGTGGAGATTATGGGGAGTATTCTTATGCACCTAGGAGGCCATAGCAGCCTAGAAATCAACCCACATACCCGGATCTACAATCTCAAGTTCCACCCTATTATAAACAACAACAATAGTGGAACTCACCAGGTTGGAAAAACTGGTCTACTCAGTACCAACATCCTTGATTTCAAGGATGGAGAGGAGGACATAGCCAAGGAAACCCTCAAGCTCCACCTATCCATATGTCCAACCACCCTTATCCTCAGTTCTCACCGAACACTCCGCAGCTTCTTCCAGGTTTTGTTCCACCACCTTTACCTCCTATTTCACAACAACAACTGCTACAATATCAAAATGCATGCTCCCCAAAATTAACACTATTACCAACACAGCCAGCTCTGAATCCTAATAATAACCCCCCTCAACCTCTTCACAATGTTGAGATGCAGACCTTCCCGACGTATGTTTTTACTCCTGTTCCATTACAAGAAATTCAACTAAGATCGGGAAAATTTCTAGATAGGCAGAGACCTTCAGTGGTCATCTAGGAAGAAGAAGAAGAAGAAACCACCAAACAACCCATGGATGACACTAGGTGGGAAGATGTTATTATCCCAAAGAATCAAGAAACCAAGCTTCTCCAAAATGAACCTTCACAAATTATGAAGGTCCCTCCTTATCCAAACCGATTGGTAATCGAGAAACCTACCACCCAACCGGAATTTGACATTTTGAATGAATTGAAAAATATTTGTGTCAAGATTCCCCTACTTCAAGCCATTAAAGACATTCCAATCTACAGTAAGGTAGTCAAATAATTGTGTATCAAGAAGCTAGGTAGGAAGCAAAAGGACCCCCCTACAGTACACTTGATAGGAGGACTTTCTGAATACATATCAGAGAAACCAAAACTAGCAAAATGTGGGAACCCAAGAAACCCCGTAGTGACTATCACTATTAATGAGGTCTCCATTGGAAACACTCTCATAGACTTAGGGGCAACCATCAATGTTATGACCACTACTACCTTGGAACAATTATAGTTACAACCTCTTCTTTGACCTACACCACCCATTTTGGAATTAGTAGATAAGACTAGGGTTATACCTAAAGGAACTTTAGATGATTTCATGGTTACTTTAGCCTCATGGGAGTACCCCATAGATTTTCTTGTCATTCATTCAAAGTATCCTACCAAAGGCCATCCCGTCATTTTGGGAAGACCTTGGCTAGCCACAGCCAATGCATTTATTGGTTGTAGAGAAGGAGAAATGACCATCTCAAATGGTCTCTCTATCCAGAAGCTCACCATTTACCCTCCAGCTCAACCTATTATGGAGAATCTATGGTGGCTTGAATGTCCATACGAGAACGAGGAYTGGGAAGAACCTGTATTTCAAAGTGACCATGCATGGGCACTTCAGGAGCACACAACAAAAAATGTGCTAAACCAGTTTATTTCTGCTATCACATGTGTGGATTTTCCACAGTCTTTTCCCCAATTTGAAAACATGTTTGGGGAAGAATTTCAAGAACAATTGGACCCATCCATTTTGTCTTCAACATATTTTATTTTCGAAATAGATGAGTCTTCCATGTCTTATACTATGCCCTACGAGATTAGTCCAGGGAAATTTTTACATATAAACTATGGGCTAGATACTGACAAACAAAAACAGTTAATAGATATCCTTAAAGAACAATTAGGAGCATTTTCCTGGGAATACACTGACATGAAGGGTATACACCCTAACACATGCATCCATCACATATATACCCAGGGGGAAGTAACACCTGTTAGGCAACCCTAGAGAAGGATGAACCCAGCACTTAAAGACGTAGTCAAGGAGGAGATCCAAAAGTTGTTAAATGTCGGATTTATTTATCCCATCTCCGAGAGCGAGTGGGTATCCCTGCTTGTAGTGGTACCAAAGAAAGTGACCGGGAAATGGAGAATTTGTGTTTATTTCCAGGAACTCAATAAAGCCACTCTGAAAGACTACTTTCCTCTTCCTTTCATTGACCAAGTTCTAGATACCTTGTCTGGAAAGAAGTATTTCTCCTTTCTAGATGGGTACAATGGGTACAATCAGATTCTTATAGCACTCGAGGACCAGGACAAGACTACCTTTACTTTTCCTTGGGGAACCTATGCCTATAGGGTCTTACCATTTGGATTGTGTAATGCTCCAGCCACTTTTCAATGAGCAGTATTAGGGATATTTGTTGATCTTATTCATGATTGTGTGGAGTTCTACATGGATGAATTCACAGTCTATGGAAACACTTACCTGGAAGCCTTAGACAACTTAGAAAAAATCTTCATCAGATTCCAAGAAATGAACCTATCTCTAAGTCATGAAAAATGCAAAATGTTGTTAACTGAAGGAGTGGTTTTAGGACATCATGTTTCATCTGAAGGGATAAAAGTTGACCCTGCAAAGATTGAGGTCATTGTTAGACTTCCACCCCCCAAGACTCAGAAAGAGGTGAGAATATTTCTTGGACATGCTGGATATTACTGGCGGTTTATTGAAAATTTTACAAAGATTGTTGCACCTATGTTTGGATTATCGATAAAAGATGTTGATTTTGTTTGGATTGAGCAGTGTCAAAATGCCTTTGAAACCTTGAAAGCTAAGTTGTCTATGGCACCAGTTCTTAGAGGACCCAATTGGACTCTCCCATTTCATATATCCATTGATGCCTCTGACACCGCAATAGGAGGGGTATTAGGGCATAAAGAGGACCAGCAGTCCTATGCCATTTATTTTGTGAGCAAGAACTTGTCCCCTGCTAAGTTAAACTATACGATTATTGAGAAAGAATTCTTGGCAGATGTTCGAGCTATTAACAAGTTT
The DNA here is from genome assembly GCA_009831015.1 of Picea engelmannii. Taxonomy (NCBI): domain Eukaryota; kingdom Viridiplantae; phylum Streptophyta; class Pinopsida; order Pinales; family Pinaceae; genus Picea; species Picea engelmannii. Next base: position 85,108 of record ML779300.1, on the reverse strand, counting down.
CGTCATTACATTACAGGTTATGAGGTATTTGTACATACCAATCATTCTCCCATTAGGTTCCTCAAGAATAAACCTATAACTAATGGTTGGGTGACCAGGTGGCTTCTGTTATTGCAAGAATTTAACATCATTGTGCTTGACTGACCTGGAAAGGATAATGTAGTAGCTGAATTTCTTTCCCGAATAAAAAATGAGGATGATGATATCCTGGTAGATGATAGTTTCCCAGATGAGAACCTATTTTCCCTTTCTGTCAATACCCCATACTTTGCGGATATGGAAAACTATCTAGCCACTAGGAAATTACCATCTCATTTGTCACCTCATGAAAAGCAGAAAATTAATACACAGAGTACTAATTACTCTTGGGTTGGTCATGTTGGATTTTAATGTTGTTCAATTACATTCAGTTATTTTATAAATTTACTTGAACTAAAGCATAAACCATGAACAATAGCAGCAGTAATAACCAAGATCACAAGAAGAATAACCATGCACAGAGACACGAGTACAATATAAAATGCTTATATTAAATTAATGTTATTACAATGATGAGAGTTTCATATATATAGAACATATGGTGACCATCCATGAAAGGATGTGTCACTTGGATAATAAGTAACTATTTATTTATTAAGTATATTTATACGTTGTATTATAAATATTACGTCATATTATATATATATATATATATATATATATATATATATATATATATGGAAGAATGTATTCCCAGTGTTGTCCAAACATCAACACTCCCTCTCAAAGAGGGAGACATTCTCAACCAAGGTTTTTCACCATAGGTACACCCCCATGAGTGAATGTTAGCCTGATGCTAACTGACACTTGGAAAACATCTCAAGCACCTCAAGTCCATATTATTCCTTGTCATGATCAAGGAAGGACTACGTCTGGACCCATTTATCACAAGTTCACCTTTATGGTAAACGAATCCTATCTCCCTTGGTCTGCAGCCCAATCTAGGAGAAGTTATGCCCGATGTTGAAACATCAACACTCCCTCTTAGCTAGGGAAGTATCTTTCCATAGTAGTACACAACTATTGTCCAGAGACACACAGTCTTTTTCAGTAGTACACAACCACCATAGTAGAAAAAGGTTTGCCACACATGGAACTTCCATGTGGACTTCTAGAGGCTACACCCTCTAGAAACACTATGGTCAACTCCCATAATTTGTGATGTCAAGGGGCAACTCCCTTGACATGTCCTCATGTGCTCTCCACATGGGATGTTGGGTTATAAGCCCAAATGAAATTATCCCTTCTCAAATAAGTGTCCCACTGATCCCTTCTCAAATAAGTGTCCTCATAGATCAACTCAACTCAATTCATAGAGGAGTACGATCCAGAGAATGTTTGTCACACATGGCACTCCCATGTGGACTTCTAGAGGCTACACCCTCCAGAAACACTAGCGTCAACTCCCATAGTGTGTGACATCAAGGGTCAATTCCCTTGACATGTCCTCATGTGCTCTCCACATGGGACGTTGGGCTATAAGTCCAAACCCACTTATCCCTTCCCGGATAAGTGTCATCATAGATCAATTCACTTCAGTCACAGAGGAGTACGAT
>ML779300.1:69606-83413 GCA_009831015.1 Picea engelmannii | reverse complement strand
TACTCTCAAACAACTTCTTCAAGGCGTCGTACATCTGCTTAGTTGTCTTCAAGTTGGAGATGTGAGGGATTAAATGGTCTCTCACAGAATAGATGATGATTTTTCTGGCTTTTGCATCATTCTTCCTCCATTGTGATTTTTCTATATCATCAGTTGATTCTGATACAACTTCTTCAACGCACTTCATTAGTTAACTCTCTTCTAGAGTGATGAGAAATCTAGATTTCCAAGAACTGAAGTTGGTTGTTCCATCAAGCCTATCTTCCACCAAAATACGGTTCACCATGGTTGTTGGAAGAGTGCAGAAATTTTAGCCTGAGTTGTAGTTGCAACAAAACAATGAATTGCAAGAAAGGTACGATGAGTTGTTGTAGAAGGTTAATGCATGTGCAATAGTCTTCTTTCAAGAATGTTTCTCTAATACCATGTTGGATTTTAATGTTGTTCAATTACATTCAGTTATTTTATAAATTTACTTGAACTGAAGCATAAACCATGAACAATAGCAACAGTAATAACCAAGATCACAAGAAGAATAACCATGCACAGAGACATGAGTACAATAGAAAATGATTATATTAAATTGATGTTATTACAATGATGATGATATATATATATATATGGAAGAATGTATTCCCGATGTTGTCCAAACATCAACAGGTCATGATCTTTTTCGCACAGGTCCTGATTTGATTATTCGTAGATGTGTTCGAGAAGATGAGGTACCTGAAATACTATGAAGTTGTCATGATGGACCATGTGGTGTCCATTTTTCTGACAAACATAGAACATATAAGGTGTTACATTCAGGTTACTATTGGCCTAAAATTTTTAAAGATGCTGCCAAATATGTGAGAAGTTGTGATAGTTGCCAAAGGATAGGAAGACCTACGTCAGTTGTCGAAATGCCTTTACTTGCCCAAGTTATGATAGAACCCTTTGAAAAATGGGCCCTCGACTTTGTAGGACCAATTTCACCCATGTCCCATAGGAAGAACTATATTTTGGTTTGTATGGACTATGTCACCAAATGGGTAGAGACAAAATCCCTATTTAGGGCTACAGAGAATTCTGTTGTCGAAATTATCTATGAAGACATCTTTACTCGCTTCGGTGTCCCTCGTGAAATTGTTACCGACAAGGCACTCAATTCACTTCTAAGTTGATGAAAGAACTAACAGAGAAATATGGCATTAAACATTGTAAATCTTCTCCATACCACCCGCAAGTCAATGGTCAGGTAGAATCTACAAACAAAGTTCTAGAAGCCATCTTGACCAAGATTGTTCAATTACATCATCAGGATTGGGTTGATAGACTCCCAGAGGCTTTATGGGCATACCGAACTACCTGGAAGAATACCACTAGGCATACCCCTTATGAGCTAGTGTACAAGAAACGAGTACTTTTACCTATAGAATTCCAAGTAAGGACCTTCCGTATTTCCACGGAATTAGGATTGAACCTGGATGAGGCTCAGAAGCAACGATCTCTACAATTGAATGAGTTGGACGAAATTAGGAAAGATGCCATCCAACAAACAATATTAGTCCAAAACCAGAGGAGCAAGTGGCATGACAAGTTTATCAAGAAGAAACACTTCCAACCTGGTGATTGGGCTCTATTGTTTGATTCCCGATTCAAAACCTTCAAAGGAAAACTTACCACCCGTTGGTTGGGCCCTTACGAGGTAGATACTATATATGACAATGGAGTTGTAAAAAATAAAATAATTGACGATGGACAAGTCTCCTTTGTGGTAAATGGACACCGACTTAAATTTTATCATAAGCCCATTTCCAGAGAGGATTTTCTACAGGTCATGTCAGCCGACAAGGCATTGGCCTTAGTAGATGGGGAAGTCCCCCCTTGTTCTTGAAATTTTTTTTGAATTTCCTACTGTATATATGTAAATAGTTTTTGAATTTTGTTAATAAGGCAATTCTAAATATTTCTGTAAGTATTTATTTCACCAGGAATACACAGTTTCAAGAATCTTTCTTCAAACATTGTTACACTTGAATTTTGTGTCTGTTAAAGCATCAAATGAATATTGACTTATTGTACTTAGCCATATTTTTGCAAGAATTCTCATTTTTTTGGCATTCTAAAGAAGTTGCTCTTGAAACTCTTCACCACGGTATAAGGAAGTGATACCATAACTATCAAGCCTAGTGGTCTCTCGTACATTTTTTCCAAGAAACCTCAATAAGCCAGTCAAGTGTCTTTATCAAAACATCACAATAACTACAAAGGAAGAAAGTAAGTTGAGCCTAGAGATACATTTTTGTTCTCTCTCAATGGTACCATCCACTACACACTAAATAGCTTGATTATATCATATATTTAGATAGGCCACATCCACTTAAGTACCCCTTACATCGGTACAATCACTAAGTAATTTAACGGAAAGTCATACTCTAACATAAATACCATCCCAATTGAAAAAAAAAGAGAAAGAAAAAGTTGTTTTCAAAGTTGTTCCCCCATCTTCTTGCATAAGCAATCTTATACTAAAATCTTAAAGGATGGAGGGCCAGTCTCTGAGGGTTTAAGAGGCTAACCCGTCGGGATACTGAACAGATTTGCTAGCAGCGGGTACCGGCCTATGGTATGACTAAGTAAACCCGACGGAGTACTGAACATGCTTGTTGGAAATGGGGCATTCTACCTAGCGAGGATGGTAATCTGAAAAAATAAATCATAAATTTAAACGTGTCCTGATGTACAACATTACTTGCACACAAAACTGACATGAAGTATGTGTGGTTAAGCTAAGGTTAATGAATCTCATAAACTTGCCATTGGGAAATAACTCTAAGACTATATTGAAACTCTCTTGCCTACCTCTTCTTATCTATATATAGGATCTCTTATCCTATAGGTGGGGCCATCTCCTAACTGTCTCTTCAAACCAATCTGTGAAATTTTATCTTTACACTTGACATACTATAAATCTTCGGCTATTGGGGGATACTGACTGGTTTCCTATACTTTTGATTGTGAGGTGTCACAATACTTAGGTGTCATTGCCTAGAGAAGTAGATATTTGCAAGAATTTTTGTATTATATCCATGATACAGGTTATTACATTAATAGTCATATTATGTTTGAAATGCTTAACTCTTGTGTGCTATAAATTACTAAACACATACTTAATAGACCACTCTTTATTGGTTTATCTTTCAAGATGTGCATTATAGGATTGACAATACATGTTTTTACTTGCTATAACCTGTTCATTGTAGGTTTTTTACATTATATGTCATATGAAAGAAGATTGAGTGAGCATGGAGCATTCTGCCTCTACTCATTAACTACTGTGATTGTCAAAAACACTTCAAATTTGCAGGCTATCCATTATAAGAGGTGAAAATGCACTTAACACAGAGGTACCAGATGAAGTATCATATGAGGTGACGTATGAGATGTCGTTTGAGGTGTCGAACGAAGTGCCATGTGAATTGCACACCAGTAATTGTCCTATATTCCAGGTACTTGGAAATCACTTACATTCAATTGAATTGGTTGCAGGCATTGATTGTAGATGCTTCATATGTTTATGATCAAATGTCCAAGTCAAAAGACTTGGACATTGATCTAACCACACATCATTACATGCCTCAAAAACAAGCCATTGAATTTGAAATTCCCACACATGGCTGCTCGTGCGCACATGTGGGTAACCTACTCCACTATAGATGCATTCAAAATCGGGTTGGGCACTCTATTATCTCAATTCTCCCTTACCATTTTCTCTCCCTTGCATTAAAAAATCATGCCCAACCTCTTCCATTTCGTCCCCTGTTCAAAACGCATTTGGTCTGTGCTCAATTTGTGCCATCTCTTGGCATGTTCGTGCCCTTGCTTGGTTAATTTCACCTCTGTCACAATACCTAGGAGATATGAACCTTCCTCCTATGCAGACTTGTGTGCCATTCTCGAATTTGCACAGTGCAGAAAAGTGTTTTTGCGCACAGACTGGGGGCCATTTTTGTCTAGCTTGTAGGGACACGATGATGGCCTCTCCATGCAATTTGCAGTTGGTTTCGATGGTAAGACATCACATGTAGGGTCTCTTACCTTTGAAGTTTCAGAAGAGTCCATTGCTGCTACCATGAAGCTCCCAAGAATGGGAGATGGATGGTTCAAAAATCACAAATTTCCACGCTCAAGTTATAACAAAGTCTTTAGGCCTGAATTCGAGAACATTTCAGGAGAAAAAGGGTATGCTAAGGAGTGGATAAAGGCGGAATTGATCAATCCCCTCATCGTCATCACAAGGCTAATTACATGTGAAGGTAGATACTCTACTTTCAAAGCTTGTCATTTTAGATTACTGGCTCATTTTTTGTTCAACAAACCCTTGAACTTCCCCTTCTATTTTCTCAAAAGCTTGGCAAAGATGTCCTGTCAAGTGAGGAAGAATGTGACTAACCCCCACAATAGTCTCTTCCACCATGGCTTGATCAAACTCCTCGTTCTTGCCGAACTAGAGAAATAGGGGAAAAATTAGGATGCCTTTATCTACCAATTTGCAAACCCTCACTTGATAATTAAGACCGACAAAAAGCCACTTAGCCTAAAAATTATCTCTCCATCCAAGCCTCGCTCTCCAAGAACTCCAAACACCCTTTCACAAACCCTCTCTTTTCCGGAACAATACCAAAAGCTTGTTGATATCCCTACTTCTTCATCGGGTTAAAAGACCAAGAGCAAAGACCAAAAGAAGCCTATTGTTAACCCCCCAATGCCTTCACTCTCTCTTGATCCTACACCTAAAAAGCTCCAAGCAGTAATGCAACAAGACTTTCCCATCATTCCCACAAACAAGAGGGGAGCCAACCGATTTGGTAAAGGACCCTTTCGGAAGAGTACCCTGAGCACAAGAGCCAAGCCTTATGCAAAACCTCCACCTGCTTCAGATCCTATCCAAGTGTCCTATGACCTTGAGAGCCCTCATAATAAACTTAGGGAAGTCTCTATTGATGGATTAGATCCACTAAGGAAAACAAAATCAAAACCTACCTCACCTTACCGATCTCCCATCACTCCTACTTCACCCATGCCCACTCTAGATCCTAAAACTAATAGATTTTCCACATCCTTCAAAGGATCTAAGCCTTCCTCGGAGATCACTAATTCTGCCCCAACCATGGAGGAGCTACAAAAGGAAAACCATCAGCTTCTCCAACAGTTGGAGGAAAGGAAGACAATACATACACACCTTCATCATGACAATGCAGTCCTTCAAACAAAAGTTAACTCTCTTCAACGATTGGTCGATGAGATGACAGAATCTAACCGCGGCCTCAGAGCACAGCTGAAGCAACATAAGAGGCACAAGGCTAAGTCTTCACAGCAAGAAGGAGAGGCTTCTAAAGCCGATCCTCCTCAACAAGCCTAGTCACGAGGGGTAACTTATTTTTGTTTGCAGTGGGACCTGTAAAATCGTAAGTGTGGGGGTAATGCTGGGCCTGAGATATGATCACTTTTATGATAGTTATTATACACTTTTGCCGCATGTACATAGGCATTTTTCATATTTTCAAGGAGCTTTTTGAAGAATTTCATGATAAAATGGTATGATCGACACTAGGTATGTGTAATTTGTGCTTAATGATTATATTGAGTATGATTCATCATGTTTTATGATTACCAAGATCTAATTCATGTTTTTTTGGTATTACATGGAAAAAACGCACCACGTTTCTACTTCTGGCACTTGATCCGACACTCCTTCCAGTACTCGTTCCAGCACTTGATCCGACACTCTGTCCAGCACTACATATTGGGCAAAAACGGAGGGCGACTTCGCGGTTATGGTATTGGCGACCAGTGATGGGAAAATCGGGAACGTGGGTTTTGTTTATGCTTGCCTCCTACAACTACTAAGCTCCTGACAACTCAGTTTCAGTTGTTCAAGAGGGCAATTATTGGCTCACTCTGTTTTATCAGTTAGGGCGTCATTTATTGTAATTTGCCGAATTTAGAAGTGGTTCGACCCTCCTGTGCTCGACCACTTGGTCTGTAAACTTATAAATACCACTAGGATGGTCAGATGATTGTTAAGCAAGTAGAAGAACCAGTGTATTGGAGACAAACTCGTTTTTACTTTGTTTTGAGTTTTTACATTGCCAGATTATGCTAGAACTGCGTTTTTGAGTTTTTATGGTGAATTCAACTTGCTGACTTTGTGGTGTGATTTTAGAGAGTGACCACGACTTGCTGGGGGGGCCACCAGCAGTTTGGTAACTGTCTTCGTGTTTGTTTTTTCATTTCATAATTTAATTGTTCTCTTTATTTTCTATACATGCATTTTTATTGTGTTAGTTAGTCTGTTGTAGTTTAATTGTTGTGATTCTCTTTTGCAGGTTAGAATGTTTAATTGTTGTGATTCTCTTTTGCAGGTTAGAATGATGAGATGTGTTAACATGCATTGATCTTGTATATTAGGAATGGACTTGCAAGTCCCTAGACTAACCCCATGCGCAATTAGATGTTACATTATGCTTTGATTTATGATTTTATAGTCAAGTTTAAAATAGAGTTTTAATTAGAATAGAACAGTTTTTATTTGGGTCCTCTTTGATAGGGATTTGATGGACGGGTAGAATTAATTCCAGTTTTTAATTATAGCTTGCTTATCTCATTTTTATATAGATCTTGTTTAATTAGTCGTTGGTTAATGTTGTTGTTAGTTTACTTTTCAATATCATAGTTTAATTTCTTTTCTTAAGAATTTTCTTATTGCAGTTTGAATTATTAGAATAGATGTAGCATAGTTTCATTTATGTAATTTCCTTTCCTAGAATTAAATTGCAATTATATTTCTTAGTTAATGGTTGAATCTAGTTTTCCTTATGTAGTATAGAAGTATAATGATGATCTCATTATGTTGTTGATGGTTTATACATGAATATGCAGGGTATTTAACATTGTTTTGTCATGGCTAAATTCTCATTGGATTGTTTAATCCATACCTTTCACTTTGCCATTGAGATTAGTGTTGAGCTTATATCACTTGAATTGTCATTTGTTGTCAAGTGCCATCGAGATATCATCCGACACTAGAGACATTCACACAACCACCAACATTATATTTGAGTTTTTCATAGATTAAAGATAGTTTCCTGTTTTCCTAGATCATAAAAGATAGTTTCTTGCTTTTGTAGATCAGAAGAGATAGTTTCTTGCTTTCCTAGTTTAAAAGATAGTTTAATTGTTGTTTTAGGATAGATAGTCTTTTGCTTTCATAGATTAGAGAGTAGTTGTTTACCATAGATTAAAATTTAGTTGTTAATCCTTCTTTCTTTCAATTAAATAGATTTCCTTTCATGAATTAGAAATAGTTTAGAATTAAGAATTTAGTCCACTTGCCTCTTAGGCTAGATAGTTGTTCAATGAGAAGTTTTAATTTGTTTTCATGCAGTAGTTAGTTGTTTTTGCTTACTTGCCGATTTTCTTTAGTAGGTTAGTTAGTTGTCTTTGCTTATTTGTCTATTGCTTTAGTAGGTTAGATAGTTGTCTTTGCTTACTTGTTTTCTTGCTTTAGTAGGTTAGTTAGGTGTCTTTGCTTGCTTGTTTATTTACTTGTTTTCATAGGGTAGTTTCTCATTGAATGTAGGTTGGCAAGTTAAAATAGTTTGCTTTTGTCATTTGCTTATTGATATTCTTAGATAAAAAAATTTTCTTATTGTTATGAACTAGTTTGTTTTACATAGGGTTTTTACTTGTTTTCTTAGAACTATCCATCAATCCTTGGCCCAAAAGTACTTAGGTTACCTAGTTTCAATTTGCTTAGTAGGATTTGCTCATTAGATAGTTTTGCTCGAGTGGATTAGCCTTAGATAGCTACCTTCATTAGTTAGACTATACTCCTACCAGCCCTTCTATCTTTGGAATATATTTTGCTACAACTCTAAGTTTACTTACCCCAGGTTGACAATTTAATTAAGGGTTTTTACTGTGTTTTTAGTGCATATATAACACCCATCAGTTGGAAACCATATTCTATGGTCCATTTGAGATATTGGACAGAATAGGACCAGTTGCATACATGCTTGCATTGCCTGTTTCCATGAATGTGCATAATGTATTTCATGTCTCTTTGTTAAATAAATATGTACATGATCCTAACCATGTCATTGATTGGCATCTGATTCAGGTGAAGACAAAAGGAGACTTTCAGGTCTAGCCAATGCGAATCGTGGACAAAAAAGTCAAAATGCTCCAGAATCGAGTTATAGAGCTGGTAAAAGTTCAGTGGACCTACTACAGTCCTGAAGATGCTACCTGTGAGAATGAAGATGCCATGCGGGCGGAGTACCCGTAACTTTTTGAATAAATTTTGAGATTTTGATATTTGTTTTGTATATTCACTCAGGACAGTGCCAAAATAAGGGGGAGGGGATGTAACACCCTAGGTTTTGAGCCCCATATTAAATAATGTATTTGTTAAACTGATGAGAGGCCAGAGTGCCCAAACAATCAAAAGAGGTCAGTGTGCCTAAGAAATGTAATGTTTTGATCCTTATTAATAATAAATACATTGTTGGTTGCTAGACAAACGAGGAATAGAGTTATAGGGGGATATGATTCCACAAGAGAGGGGGGCTTGAGGGGCTAAGTGTTTATTTCATTTTTTTAATTAACCATTTTGTTTAATGGGGAAAATCAGTTACGTGAGCTTCTTGGGGGAAGGCCATGAGGTCCTTGATTCCCAAGAATTACATAAACTCGTCCCTGGTCTATTGGGGGGTTCATTCTCTCTCTCACTCCCGTTCTCATTCTTGTTCTTCTGTTGGTTGCCTCACTCATGCATTCATTCATTCACTCCTTCACTCACTTGCTCGTTGTTCACCCCTCTTGTGGAAATTGTACTTTATTCTTTCCCTCACTCATTCATCTTTCCTCATGCATGTGTTGGCTTAGGAAAGGAAGATGAACTTTTGAAGTGCATCCATGGTATTATTGGTTGTAGAGATTTCTGGTGTAATCCAGCCATGATTTGAGACCTGCATGCCTGAGATGCATGGTCTGTGTCCAAATTTTCTCACAAATGCAAGTCCTGAGAATCCCAGCATGGATATTCTGGACCAACTACACTAGAGCCCTGGAAGGAGAAGGACTGCCTGAGGGACTACATAGTAGATAAGGGTGGGGGTCCATTCTCTTAGGTTGTCCAGGCTGTGTAGAAAAGAGTCGACTACTTGGATTGTTGTGGGTGTTGGGAAGCCTGTGAGAGCTTGAGTGTTGACTGGTTTGGAAAGTCGAGTAACACTTTGGAACCATCCTTATGGATTCATAGCCCTGGCTCGGGGATGACATTGTTGTTGAGACTTGGAACAATAGTGTCTACGGTTGGGTGGAACGTCCTTGGTCTGCAACCAATCGATGGTTTTCTTCTATAAAAGATAAGTACTCTATGTTATGGTATTAAGTACCTATATATGATTTATTTTGTTGTGTATTTATTTATTGTTGAATTCAATATATATTTAGAGTATGCATGTTTGTTTTTTATCGTTGTGCATTTCGTATGCTTCATTGTTTTTATGCTTAGCATGAACCATGATCAATGCATGTGAATATTTCATGCCTTCCCTATTATTTAAAGTTGAGCAGGGGTCGAATTAGTCCATAGAAGGGACTTGTGGTTAACGTGCTCGGCCTATGGGTAGCTAGGTACGTTACATTGATGCTCTAGTTCATGATTCACTATTCCTTATTGATGTATCTTTGGTTCATGATTGATGCATGAGATAGTATGTTTGTTGGTATACAATTGATGCATGGTATGGTACAGGTTTAGTTGGTTGATGAGAATATACAAGTTGTTGAGATAGTGACAGAGTGATAGTGACAGATACAGAGGCAGAGATAGAGTGGCAAAGACAGAGGCAAAGACAAAGTGACAGACACAGTGGAAAAAATTGTGATAGCAACAATTGGTCTACATTTGTATTTCAGGGCAGTTGGAAGGGGAAAGGATATGTGGTTGTATCCACCTTCTAGTTGGAGAAGGAGAACTCAGGGGGTTGTATCGTCCTTCTGGTTGGAGCTAGAGAATTCAAGGAGTTGTAGCTTCCTTTAGGTTGGAGCATGGAGAAGAATTAGGAAGTTGGTGCTTCCAATGAGAATATTCTTTTGATATATAAGAAAAACATTATGTTGTATTCTCCCATTTGGGTTTCCAAGAAAATTATGGTGAACTGTGTATCTATTGTGATGTGATGTTGTTTATGATTATACTGTCGATGACATATTGAATGCTAATGATAAACAATCGAATATTGTTGAAGAATATATTGTGGTTAAAAGTAATAAATTGCTCATTACTAATTCACCACCCCCCCCCCTCCTTAGTAATCCAACATCTATTAGGTGAATCATTTTATGCAAACTCAACTTGAGCAAGCACTTGGTCCCACTACTTGGGATTCTCACTTACAAGAATTCTCAAAATGTTTCCCAAACTTCTGTTCACCACTTATGTTTTCCCATAAGTCTATGGGTGATATGTTGAACTAAAACTAAGATTAGTACCAATTTCTTCCACAAATTTCTCCAAAAATGTCCCACAAATCTGGTGTCTATATCAGAAACAATATTGTTAGGAAAACCATGCAGTCTTACCACTTCTCTAAAGAACACATTTGCAATATCGGTTACATCATTGATCTTTGTACAAGAAACAAAATGTGCCATTTTTTAGAATCTATCAACCACAACATAAAGAGAGTCATTACCTCTTTGTGTCCTTGGAAATCCTAACACAAAGTCCATACTCATTGAATCCCATGGCCTATTTGGGATAGGTAGTGGCTGAGACAAACTTGCATTTTTACTTCTCCCCTTAGCATGCCAACAAATTTTGCATCTCTCTACAAATATTTTCACATCAGTCTGCATACCTGGCCAAAAATAAAAAGCAATAATCTAAGCAAAGGTCTTGTCCTTTCCAAAATTTCCTAAGAGCCCTCCATTATGCTTCTCTTTGATCATATTTTCCCTCATGGAACATCTAGGTATACACAGTTTATTATCCTTGAACAATAATCTTTCTTGTATCATGTAGCTCAACCACTGGCTTTTATTACTAGCAACTGGATTTTCACAGACTGCATAAGCATCTCTAAAATATGCATTTTCTTTATACATTTCTTCCAGTCCATCAAATCCTAAAGTGATGACTTGAAACTCTTCCAAAATCAAATTAATCCTACTCAATTCATTAGCAACTTTATTTTCCTTACCACTAGTATGCTTAATCACAAATGTAAAATTTTGCAAAAATTCAACCCACTTAGCATGTCTTTGATTCAGTTTTGGCTAACTACTTATGAATTGTAATGCATAATTATCAGTGTATAGAACAAATTCCTTGGGCATGAGATAATGTTTCCATTTCTTTGGTGCTTGGACAATTGCATAAAATTCCTTATCATAAGAAGAATATTTTTGCTTAGCCTCATTCAACTTTTCACTAAAATATGAAATTGGTCTTTGTTCTTGACTTAAGACAACTCCTATTGCAATTCCACTAGCATCGGTCTCGACTTGGAAAAACTTACCAAAGTTCGACAAAGCTAAAATAGGTTGTTCAGTGATATTCTTATTCAATAATTTGAAATTCCTATCAGTGGTTTCTGTCCATTTGAATGGTTGTTTGCTTTCCTTGATTGTTTCCACAACTGGAGCACATTTTGACTGAAACTTCTTATAAATTTCTATAAAAACTTGCTAAAGCATGGAAACTCCTTACCTCAAACACATTTCTTGGAGTAGGCCAATTTACTATTGCTTGCACTTTTTCTGGGTCCATCTTTAGATATCACAAATCCCAAATATATCAACTCAACCTTCATAAAAAATCATTTCCTCAAATTGATCAGCAACCTATTCTTCTGTAAATTACTCGAAACCATCTTAAGATGTCTCAAATGTTCTTCCCTTGTTTGGTTGTATATCCAGACATCATCTAAATAAACTATCACAAATTTCCCAATGAATTCTTTCAAAACTTCATTCATTAATCTCATGAAAGTACTTGGAGCATTTGTAATCCCAAAAGACATCACCAACCATTCATACAATCCACTATTAGTTTTGAAAGTAGTCTTCCATTTATCCCCTTCTCTAATCCTTATTTGATGATATCCACTTTTAAAATCAATTTTTGAAAAATATTTAGCACCACTCAAACAATCTAATAGATCATCAATTCTAGGCAATGGAAATCTATACGTTATGGTGATCTTGTTGATTGCTATTGAATTAGTACAAGTACACCACCCTCCATCTTTCTTTGAGGTGAGTACTGTTGGAACAACACATGGACTCAAACTCTCCTTTATCAATCCTTTATCCAAAATATCTTTCACCTGCTTCTTTATCTCTTCATTTTCCTATGGTGTCATTCTATATGTTGCTTTATTAGAAAAACTTGCTCCTAAAATTAAATCAATATGATGGATGATACTCCTTATGGGTGGTAATGCATTTTCTAAATCATCAACTATAATATCAACAAATTCATCTAACATAACCTCAACTTCTTCAGATAAATCATCCAAATTTGTACTTGTAAGTATTACCTTATGTTTTTGAATTAATGCAAAATGTACCTCTTATTTCTTGACTTTGTGGAGTAGTTCCTTTCCACTCATTAACAATACACTAGGACCAACTTCCTCTTTGGCTCCTTCATCCTGCAAAGGAAACAACACATGCTTGTTTCCATCTTTCTCAAGAGAATATGTACTCATCTTTCCATCATGAATGGCTTTTATGTCATACTTTCATGGCCTTCCCAGCGGAACATGGTAGACATCCATGGGAATCATGTCACATAACACCTCATTCTTGTAGTTACCAATTTGAATTTCCACATTACATTGTTCATTCACCAAAATCTGGTGTCCCTTATGCAACAAGGACACTTTGTAGGGAGTTGGATGCACGGTCCTCTTCAGTCCCAACTTCTCTACCATCTCTATGGAAACCAAATTATCTATGCTACCACTATCTATAACAACTTTGCAACACTTACCTCTTGAATTTCATACAATCCTGAATAGAGTTTTCATTTTCGTTGATTCCTTAGCTTCCTTCTCTGATTTGATCAGAACTCTTTTCAGCAACAATGAATCTCCTACCTCAGGAATTTCCTCTTTTGTGACTGCATTCACATTCTCTTCCTTGGATTCTACAATATGTGCACTTCTTTGACTTGCTAATTTGTTTTCTGGATAGTCCCATGACATATGACATATGCCTGGACAATCTCATGACATATGGTTAACACCTTATCTCTTTTCCTCCTCTACCTTTGCCTCTGGAGAAAAATATTATGCCTCTAAAGTCTCCTCCTCTTGATGACTAGCTACTTGAGATCGAGCTGCTCTCTTCATCTTTTGGAGTTTTAAATCTTCCTTTGTGATTGGATTTTCCATTGCCGCTTATTGGACCTCTTCCTCTCATTTTTTGGCTCTATTTTTTGGCCAGCTTCTCATCTGCTTTCAAAGATGCTTGGTAGGCATCCTCAATTGTTTTCAGGAAAAAAATGTTAAGTTCATCTTGCATGCCATGTAAATGTGTTGAACCTACACAGAATAGATCTAGCTAAACAATAATACACACATTTGCAGAGAGAATTGGATAAAGAAGAGGAAGGAGAGAAATAATGGAAGAATTCTCATTAACCGTTATGAATAATGAATAATTTACACATGATATACTCTGTATATCTCAATGAGTTCGACTTGAGGTGAACTAATGTGCCATAGTGGTGGTCTAGAGTGAT
>ML779300.1:37129-68021 GCA_009831015.1 Picea engelmannii | reverse complement strand
CCGATGAAACTGAATGCCCAACTCAATGAGAAAATGTTGTAGCCACATAGCCTGAATGGTTATGTTAACTACCCCTCTGTACTCTGCCTCGACTGAAGATAGAGCAATGGCAGCTTGCTTCTTGCTCGACCAACAAATAGGCTCAGAACCAAGACTGAGTGAGTAACTAGATGTGGACTTGTGATCAATGCTATTGTCAGCCCAATCGGAATCAGTAAACCCAATGAGATCTAATGTAGAGTCTGTTGCATAATGAATCCCAAAGGTGATGGTGCCATGTACGTATCGAAGGATACACTTTGCAGCTTTCCAATGTAGCTCATGCGGCTCCTATATGAACCTAGAAACTGCACCAACTACATAGGAGAGGTCTGGTCTGGAGTGTGTGAGATACAACAAGCTCCACACTAGCTATCTGTATAGTGTGTTGTCAACCAGTGGAGTCTCCTCGCCATATTCAAGTTTGAATCCTGATAGAAAATGAGTTGGAGCAGACTTATAGTCTGTCATGTGAAATCTCTCAAGGAGATCTCGTGCATACTTGGCTTGAGACAGTTTGATGCCTAATGCATCCTAACGGATCTTGAGTCCAAGGAAGAAGTGTAGCGAACCCATGTCCATCATCAAAAACCTGTCATGTAGAATCCTCTTGACTATAGAAATCGTTGAAGTCGAGCACTCGGTGATAAACAAATCATCGACATACAGAACTAAAAGTAGAAGTGAATCAACCGTCTTGAGCATGTAGACATTCGGGTTTGATTTACAACGTACAAAGTTATGTGACAACAGGTAGGAGTCCATCTTGGCATACCATGCCCTCGAAGCCTGCTTGAGGCCATAAAGTGACTTCTTCAGTCGACAGACCAAAGATTAGTCCTGCATAAATCCCTAGGGATGCTCCATGTAGATCTCCTCAGAGAGATCACCGTGAAGAAATGCATTCTTCACATCCATCTGATGGACTTCCCATCCCTTTGTTATTGCAATGGCAAGGGACAATCTAATGGAATCCATCTTCGCTACTGGAGTGAAGGTCTCATCATAGTCAGTACCATGAACCTGCTGAAAGGCTTTGGCAATAAACTTGGCTTTGTATCTACTGATCTATCCATCCGATGCTCTCTTGTTTCTGTAGACCCATTTGCATCTAACAAGTTTCCTCCCAGAAGGAAGGGGAACCAGATCCCAAGTCTGTTTCTCGAGGAGGGAGTTGTACTCCTCCTGCATGGCGGATTCCCAAAAGGGATTTCTAACAGAATCACCATAATACTGTGGATATGAAGACTGAACCAAGAAAAGATGTCTGGAAGGAAATGGTTTAGTGGCAGTGAGTGCAATAGGAGGCTCCTTGAAATCATATCGAGTCCTCCTAGTATCGGCTAGATCACCTACGAGATCCCCTGCATTCTGAAGAGTAGTTTGTGCCCACTTGGGCCTCTGCTCTGGCTCTGCAACTACATCTAGATGCTCTGACTCTGAATCTGAATCTGAATCTGAATCCTCTGAGTCCTATGAATCAAAACTCGTGTTTGAAGAAGAGTCGGAATGTGCATTCTCATCATCTCGGACAAGTAGAAGAGTGAAGGTGTCTGCATGCGGCTGCTGAGGTACATGCTAGACACTTTCCTCGAATTGGACACTACGCTCAATGATGAACCGATACAAGGAAAGATCAATAAGCCGATATCCCTTCACATCGTAAGGGTATCCAACAAAAATGCACTCAGTGCTCTGTGGATCAAGTGCCTTCCTCTTTTCAGAGGGAATCCAGGCCCATGCATGTGAACCAAAAATGCGAAAGTGGGTCACTTCTGGTTTGAGGCCACTCCAAGCCTCGTAGGGGGTTTTATCCTTGACAGATCTATGAGGAGATCTATTTTGGATGTATGTTGCACAACTAAGTGCTTCGGCCCATAGTCTCTATGGTAGTGAATTTGCATGCAACATGCAAGATGCCATCTCCTTTAGAGATCAGTTTTTCCCCTCAGCAACTCCATTTTGTTGCGGAGTATAGGGAACTATGTGTTGCAACTGATTCCCTACCTCATGGCAAAGATTATGGATCTCATGATTTACATGCTCTCCCTCGTTATCAGTTCAGAGGACTTTGATCTTCTTTTCGGACTGTGTCTCAACCAAATCTTTGAAATCTTTGAGGTGTTGAAAGACCTCGGATTTTTGCCTGAGAAAGTAGATCCATGTAAAACGTGAGAAATCGTCAACAAAAATGAGAACAAACCTTGCTTTGTTGATCAATGGATGTGGAAAAGGGCCCATGATGTCACTGTGGATCAAATCCAAAGGTGCAAAAGCTCGTTGAGACTTTCCTTTGTCGAATTTCTCTTGAGGGTGTTTCCCGAGAACACATCCCTCACACACTCCCTTGGAGAAATGGATGTCTGGTAGAACATCAACTAATTTGTGCTTGCTAAGTTGTTGCATGTATCTGAAATTAAAATTTCCAAACCTTTCATGCCATATCCTACTACTTTCATCAGCATGAGTAAGCAGTAAAGCAAAATCAGGTTCAATGAATTCAGAAAAAAGTATACAATATAGACTGATGATTTACCTCACCGGTAGCAACCCTGGAGTTGGTTTGCATGTCGTAGATGTCCACGGAATTTTGTGTGAAGATGACTTTATTTCCGATGCCGGAATTTGTCATCTGATATACTAAGAGAAGGTTGACAAAAAGTTTGGAAACATGTAGCACATTCTTGAAGCTTCCATTGGTGAGTTCAATCCTTCCTTTGTCGGTGACTTCAACAAAATATTTGTCCCCCATCAGAATAGGAAAACCTTTGCATGCATCCAATGAAGAATAGACTTCTTCTGAGGAAGCCATGTGATGTGATGCTCCTGAATCTACGATCCAAGCATCGAGAGAGGAGTTGATGGCAATCAAGGCATGGCTAGAATTGCCTTTCTTGGAATTCGGATCTTTTGGCTTCTTCTTCTTTGCACCCTCGGGGATGCGATCTCCAAGGTTGTTTTGTTGAAGTATCTGAGACATCAGATCTATTTGTTTTTGCATGCATGTAGATTCTGAATGGAATCCTTTGTGACAGTATGTGCATTTCTCTCATTTTCTTCACTTTTATCCTTTGGATCCGAAGGCATCGGTGAAGGGTTTTGTGTACCCTTCCTTCTTCGTATGTGCACGAACTTTCCACTTATCTTTATCTTTAGATTTCTGATATTTGTGGCTGCCATCATGCACAGTGAGTGCATGCGCCCTTGGGCCTTTGATTGCGCCCATGTTGATGAGCTCGGTTTGCTCTTGTGTCAAGGATTCGATAAAGTCCTCAAGACAAGACATCACCAAGGTGGCTCCAGAGGCGAATATGACATTATGGAATGTAGATACGAATACAGAAAATTCAGGACCAAGCTTGGAGAGAATGGTGAGAACCATTTGTTTCTCCTCCGTCGATTTATCAACCCCGCAAGATTTGAGTTGCGACAGTAAATCCTTGATTTTTGTAAAGAAATCTTGGATATTGTTGAATATTTTTGGATCCAATGTGAGCAGCTCCACCTCCAGCATGTGTCCCCTCATCTCATCATGTTTTCCAAAGACCCCTTCCAATATTTTCCAGGCTTCATTAGGAGTCTTACAGGAAGATATGTGAAAAAGGAGATCAGGAGAAATAAGACTGCAAATTGTTTCGAGTGCCTCATCCATGCGATTTAAGTACTTGCATTTTTCTATGGCTGATTTCAGCGTTGTATCTGTATTCATGGTTAACCTATACAACCCTCTGGATCAAAGATGCATAGTTATTTTCTCCTTCCATGCAAAATAGTTGTAAGGTGTAAGAATGAATTCTTTTTGGAATTCCATCTTTCCATTGTCTTCAATCTTTTGTACCTGCAAAAAAATTTGGTGTAGCTTTTGCTTAGTAGTCCACCGACTCTGATACCATGTAAATGTGTTGAACCTGCACAGAATATATCTAGCTAAACAATAATACACACATTTGCAGAGAGAATTGGAGAAATAAGAAGAAGGAGAGAAAGAATGGAAGAATTCTCATTAAACATTATGAATAATAAATAATTTACACATGATATACTATGTATATCTCAATGAGTTCGACTTGAGGTGAACCAATGCGCCATAGTGGTGGTCTAGAGTGATCTAGACACACACCAGTAGTTACGGGAGTGAACTGCCACCTATTCTAGTCTCTCAGGTAGTTACGAGAGTGAACTGCCACCTAGTTGAGTTAACTAGTCAACTAGTCTTCAGTTAACTGATTGAACATAGAGTAGTGAGGAGTTAACTCAAGGAATCAAGGCTAATGCACCACTCTGATGATGATACCAAGGCAAGGTCGAATTACCATGGTGATGATCCCAATGTTGCATGGTGATGATCCCAATGCAACATCTAAACTCAACTCAACTAGTCAAACTGAAGTGTCAACTGAAAGAGAATATTCTCCAGGTGGAATTTTCTCCCCTAAAATATAGGAGACTGGATAATGACTAATTATGAATAATAAACAAGGAATAACCTTAGGAAAAAGAAATCCTAGGTGTGTGTGAAGTAACCATACCTCAAACCATTAATGTACCTGACAACCTTTTCAACATCTTCCTCAATATGACCAGCTCTAATTGTCAATCTGTAAAACTCTTTTGTGTATTCTTTCACAGTCATACCCTTATGTTTGAGGTTTTGCAACTGTCTGAATAGGTTCAGTCGATAATCCTCAGGAATGAACTTGATTTTGAACTTAACAATCATTATGTCCCAATTCTTGATCTTGTTTTTCCCTTTTTTGTTTATGTTTGCTTGTAATTCATCCCACCATAATGTTGCATGCCCTTTCAACCTTGTCACATCATACTTCACCTTGTTCTCTTCATCTACATCCTCATAATTAAAATATTTATCAAGAGCATTAATCTATTCAATCAATTCTTCAACATTTAAATTACCTTCATACATCAGTACCTCTACCTTTGGCCTGGCACCGACCTTTGTGACCACCCCAATCAACTTTTCTTTTGTTGTTTCTTCTTCTTCTTCTTCTTCCTAAGAGGTTGTGGTCTCTTCACTTTCACTGATATCTCCTGTATCAAGTTCTCTCTTCATGGAATTCTCCATGTCTTCCATCCTTTCTTGGAGTTGTCTCACCTCCTGTTGCAATTCAACATTTGCAACTAGCATGCCTCAACCTCTTCTCCTAGGCGACATCTTCTCTTCTCACGAGCACTCTCTGGTGGTATCGTCACTATGATGCCAAAAATGATGGCCTTACGACTCCACACCCACTGAACATAGTCTTTATCTTTTCTATGTTGGTGAATTTATACTTTGTGGCCTCAGATTGATTCAATTACCAATCACCAGCAGTACTCGCGCAAATTCATGGGATTTTTATTTTTTTTAGAGTTAAGCTTCAAAGTTCACAGTCACCGTCGATCTCCTTTCAAAGTTGATGGACAGATCTCTTCCACGTGGTCAGAGTAGTATTTATGGGTTCTAAATCTTTGGGCTCTCTGATGAACCACTCTGAAATACTTTAAATTGTGATCGTTGATTCTTTGTCAACGGATGATCGGATCTCAATCTCGAAGTATATGTGTGGGCCAATCTACAATTGATTGTCATCCTTGGTTGGTTCCGATGGACGACTTTGATCTCTTTTCAGACTCGTTCAACTCTTAATCCTCGTCATTGATCATCACAGGATGGACGCTCCAGATCTCATTTTGGAATGTTGTGGTCGGAATATAATTTGAAGTGAGATTCTGAATTGGATTTTCGATAGACGATGTAGATTTCTCTTCGGAGTCGGTTCAATCGTCCAATTTCCACCATTGATCCTTTTTCTTGATGAACGGTTCTAACTCACCGTCAGATTACTATAGTCGGAGTCAGTTATGCGACAATTTCTGGTGATGGTCCAATGGATGGTAGATATTTCTCAATGATCTACTCCAATGGACGATTGGATCTAGTTGTTGCAGTCTTAGCGTCGAAGTGAAATTTTGATAGGAGATAGAAAGGATCTAAGTCAACACACTCAAACTCTCCTTGTCAAGGTCTGATGGATGATCAATATGATTCGTCGATCTGGTGAGGTTCTCTCCCAGATATAATCTTAATCGTTGGTTTCTAATTTCTATAACTCCCATATTTTACAGATATAGACTTCAAATTTGCGCTCAATCGCCTGTAAACATGATCACCTGCTACTCTGATCACAAGATGAAAATATAGAATTCAACAAACACACAAATGGAGAACATAATTTCATGAACACAATATTTATTTAATGATCGAAGGAATAAAATATAGCAGTGGCGCTCTGTTCCTTCGTGGTCTCTCAAACCTTTGCAACCGCATAGTCTCACACTTGCTCTTCTCACACTTTCTTACTTTTCTCAATACAACAATAATCAATCAAACTTATAGCTCTCGGGTAGCTCACGAACTAACAAAATCTCAAGCTATCCAAACCAATTCCAAATCTAGAATTATGTTATGAATATCAACAACAAAACAATCACAATCTAAACTATTCGATAGAAGATTTTTGCTAAGATATCTTTTAGAAATATCTAGCTATTACAATTTAAATGAAATATTTAGGGAACCAGCTCCCTTGGTAAATGTTTGTGACTCATTAGGTCAATCTCAAAAATTACTGGCATATGCTCTTGCATTGATATATGCATCAATATCGAAGGGTCATTAAATATCAGTCACCAAAAGTCACTAATACTCATAAAAAAATGATGACAAACATTGATTGTCACCATAATGATTATTAGTGATTAACCTACTCTAATTGTCACCATAATAATGATCGGGGAAGCTTGAGCTTCATTGATACATTCCATTAATCAATAAGTAAATATTAACTCATGGAATGCATTTAACACACATATCTTGTGTTAGTCATTAATGCTTGTTAGCTAAATCAAGGATACAATATTGTATTATAGCTAATTTGAGATTAGTCTATTTATGTAAATTATAAACAAGGCTACATGGTAGAAAATACTTGTCATGGTAGTGTTAACAAGCAATGGCATGTATCTATTATGTGTTTTGGAAGGTGTGCAAGGGATTTAAACACATGGAGATATTATGAATGCATCGTATATGCACTAAAAACCATATTGCAAATATAATAACCCAGTTCAAGTGCTGAAACAACTTTTGGTTTGAGAAGCATTAGTCAAATATGATTACAAATATAATAACCTAGTTCAAGAGTTGAGACAGTCTATAGTTTGAGCAACATTAGTCAAGTTTGCAAGTTATAACATCATAATTAAGATGACTTGAAGACAAAAAGGACAGAAATCACTACAAATTCCTCATTTTTTGCAAATTGCATTTTATAAGCCATCCATATAACCTAACATACAAATCGGTAAGTAAACATGTTGAAGATAACATGCCATTGCAAAGAAAGTGAAGTTACATGATAGCAGTGCCCTACCATAGCTATCCAACATATGGAAGTGATAATTGAAATGTGGAGTGTAAATTCACATGATAGCAATGCTCTTCCATAGTTGGTCGACACGTGGAAGTGGTCATTGAAATGTAGTGTGCATGGCATCAACTGGCCCATCAAACAAATGTGCATGAATGCAGTGTAACTAAAGCAATACTATCAACGTATCTAAAAATATTATAGGCTAGAGATGCTCTCCCCCTTAGAAAGCATCATTGTCCTCAAGGTTAGAGATGAGGGAATTGTCGAAGAATCATTGTTGGTTCCCTTGTGGCATCTTCTGGTTCTATATCCTTCCATTGGATTAGGAATTTTTGGATAGTGCCTTGGCAAAGATGACACTCTTTTTTCTCAAGGACGACCTCAGGTTGCAACCAAATGGAACCTTCTTCATCCAATTCGGGGAGGCTACTTTGAACACTGCAATTAGATCCAACCATTTTATTTAAGAAAAATACATGAAAGATGGGATGGATTTTCGAGTGGCTCAGAAGTTCTAATTTGTAATCCACTAGCCCAATACACTTGAGCATCTTATAGGGGCCATAAAACTTTGGAACAAGATTTTAGTGGTGGTTGGATTTTAGTGAGGACTACTTATAAGAATACAGATGAAGGATGATCAGGGGATCAAATTTTGCTCAAAAATTCAAATTGATCGGAATCGCTTCAAATCGAATGAGAGCATAGGACTCATCGTTATGAACCCAACGCAACTTGTTTGGGTTCAAACGGACGTCAGGAGCGAGAGATATCGCGTTTTGTTCAAAATGACAAACAGGCAAAAAAAAGGGTGCTGACTGTACAGTCCGTACGGACGCTAACGTGGCAGGCCGTACGACACGTGGCAGGAAGCTATTTGGACAGTTGGCAGGTGACATGGCTTATTTGCAGCGAATGGAATGGTGACACGTGGCCCAATCAATGGCCGCCACGTGTCCCCTATATATTGGTTTAAAACTTATTTGGAGTTTACCGGATTCGACCCCGTGACCTCCACCCGCGTACAAAGCTTTGGCAAAGACCACCAACCAATGCACCACCATAGTGTTTCTTAACACTATATGGTGCGGATTTTATTTGAATTCAAATGTTGTAAGTTTGGGCCTAGCCCCAGCCCATGGTTATGTTATATTGTAATATGGCCACGGTTTAAACCTTTGCACGCACATTCAAAACTAAACCCCGGTCGTATGTGTTGTAATATGACCACGGGGGCATGTATGTGTTTTAACATAGCCCTTTTAATATAGCCCGCGGTCACATATTTGTTGCCATATGACCATTGTTATATCGTGACGCACGCGCGGGTATGCGTTTGGTTTGGATTTAAATTCAGTTCAAACGGTTATGTAAACTCTTGGCCCTTATTTTTAAACGTGCGGTCACATGGGTCATATGACCTTGCCCTTGACGGTTAGGGGCTAGGTGTGTCCATAACCGTCCTACAGTTTGCACGGTTCGTGCGGTTGCGCCCGGTACTAAGTTTTTATGCTTAAATATGCGTGTGGGCTAGGTTGAGCCAACAAGGGTGTGTTTTGTAGATGCAGAGACAACAAGTTTAAAGGGGGGACTTCTAGGAAGCCTATCTTCTTCAATTTTTGGCCAAACGAGGTGCCGAAAAAGCCTAGCTAGGGGTTTTTGGACGTTTTGAAGCCATTGGAGCAGTCTATTTGGCATTTTGAGCATTGTAAAGCACATTTTTTATCACTTTGAGCAAATAATACAAATGATCCATTGGAAGCTAGACCAGGAGATGTAGCGCAAGAGAGGGGTGAACTCCTTTATCATTTGCTATGTTATGTGTTTTCTGTTCACTGATTTTGTTGTTGTTTATATGCATCTTGAATGAGTAAATCCTATTAAAGTTGTGTTGCAAAGTTGATTCATTTGCATTTTAACACATAAAATTTTAACTTGCAAATATTTTCAAGAATACAAGTCTTCTTCATTTTTAGATCAAAGGAACACCTAATCCCCTTCTTCAAAATGGTGTTTAATGCAATGTTGATCAACTTGTTGCTTCATTCTATTCTAAGCCTGAGAGAATATAAACCCAAGTTGTAAGGGTTTTTTCGACCTCTTATACCTTGAGACTCCTAGTAAGTAAAATATTAATGACGGGGGATTTTGTCCATAGATAACCTCAAATGGGGTCATGTGAGTGGAACCCAGATAAGTTTTATTATACCACCATTGTGCTAGGGGTAATCATTAAATCCATTGTGATTTTCATTTAGAATTAAAGCACCTCAAATATGTTTCCAAACATTTGTTGACGACTTTAGTCTAACCATCAGTATGGGGATGATAGGTGGTGCTAAGATGCAATTGAGTTCCCTGGAGCCTAAACAATTTTTGCCAAAAATTGCTAGTGAAAGTAGGATCACGGTCTGTGACAATAGATTGTGGCATACCACATAGTTTAAAGATGTTATCCATGAATAATTGAGCAATTGTGGAAGCTTTAAAGGGGTGTTGTAGGGAAAAATAATGAGCATATTTGGGAAGGCAATAAACCACAACCATGATGAAAGATTTATTGTCAGATTTGGGTAATCCCACAATGAAGTCCATACAAATGTTTGTTTATATAACAACCATAATAAGTAAATATTGTAGTTCACCTAGAATTTTCACTATTTCTATACAGATGTTTGTTTATACAACAAGCACAATAGGTAAAAGTTGTAGTTCACCTAGAATTTTCACTATTTCTACCTTGTGTTATTGGCAAATGTCACATTCAACAACAAAAGTGCAGATGTCCTTCTTCATACCCTCCACAAAAAATAAAGTTTGATTTGTTCATATTGTTAGATTAAACTTTAGATGAAAAAGTCAAATTTGTTAAGTAAATAGTGGTAGTTTCAGACACATGGTATTGTGACCCATGGTTTTAGAGCCCGTGAATTGCATGTAGGATTACCCTGGACTCTCTCTAGTAAGAGTGGTTTGATGAAGGAAATACTAATGAGAGGAATGTTGGTCCCCTTAGCCATTGGAGAGATATATCGTTGGTGTAGGGGTTGGTGTAGGGGTTGTTGCCGCAAGGAGAAAGCTCAGAGCCAAGAGAGGATTGATGCTAGTACGCTCGCGCTGAGGAAAAGGACGCTCTACCAAAAGTGGTTTGGGCGTTGGATTATTTATCGATGAGAAGGATGTGGGTGAACGAAGGGTCTTGGAAATGCATGATCAGAGTGGATCTACTGTAGTTGGCCATGCTTAGGTAGCACATACAATACTTTCAAGGGCAGGTAGGAAAGGCTCTTGAAAAGGATTTTGAGAAAGAGGATGGCGGCTGAAGCCCTGAATGTCAAGAAATGTGAGCTAGGTTGATGAGATATTAGAAAGGTTGTCTGATTCCCAGTGTCCAGGGATTCGAACTTGTGATGCGCTCCACGAGTTTTGAGATTCGAAACAAACCATGTTTCAAGAGCCATGAATCTTCATTTGTTGGCTTAAGCTCGATAAAGGACGAAGATGAAGCGTTTTCCTCAGGGGAATGAGGAGGATAAAATGAAAACATGGTTTTCTACAGATGAATGATTGAGGCCTAAGATTGACTATTCAAATATCAGAGAATTATGAAGCTGCTATGGTCGAGAATAGAGGACAAAGAGATGGATGGAAGTCGATGCGTTAGAGAACGTAAAGGAGAACGAAACAACTGAGAAGAGGGATGTGCAAACCCTAGCCACCGCCAATCAGAGAGGTCGCGGAAGTAAACAAGTGTGGAAGCTGCGCGGAGGATAAATCCCGATCTGGAAGAGGCCGCGAAGGTGAGCAGCAAGGAGCCGTGTAGATCTGGGTGGATGGAGGTTGTGAAGGTGAGCAACAAGGAGCTGTGTAGATCTGCAAAAATTGAAGGTGCAAGATTGGAATGAAGACTTGCTTCAAACCAGAGACGTGGTGGAGGAGCTCCAAGGGCAGTCCAGATCCTGTTGGAGATCAAGGACGTGTTGGAGATCAAGGACGCGTGTGAGCAACCTTTGGCTAAGAAATCCGCCAAGGTTTGTGGAAACAACATTGGAGAGCCAGCCTAATTTTTCTAGTTTTTCCTGGTTTGGGTTTTCCAGGATAAAATTTTATTGTTGCTATGTTTTAATATTTGTTATTTTTCTCTAGCATTATTTCCTTTCAACTATGTTTTTATGAAAGGCCAAATGACCTGTTGTGGGAGATGCACGCAAGATTTTCATTATTTGTTTTTCATATGTGGATTTTTCCAAGTGCCACTCACAAAGTTGTTTGTTGGTAAAGACCAATGGTCTTCCTTCTTGCATAAGCACTACTTTGATGCATTTTCCTGAGCCATTTCATTCCAAAACAAAATTCTTAGTGAAGTCTGATAAAGCAAGTATTGGAGTTATACACATAGCATTTTTCAAATCTTAGAAGGCTTGATCTATGACTTCATTCCAAGTGGAGTGAGTTGATGATCTATGGAGAACCTGCTATGATTCCTTGAAAAGTGTAGCGATGCCCTTTCCATTGGAAACTCATGTATAACTCCTTGAAATCCATGGTGATGGGGCTTAGTTTCCTTAACCATTCAACACCCAAAACAATGTCACAACCACCCATTTCAATAGCAAACATGTGGGTTTTCAAAGAATAATCACCCATTTGAAGATGCACATTTTGATCACAACCTCCACATTTCATGGAACCTCCATTAGCAATCATGATATAAAATTTGTTCACAACATGGATATAACAATGTGTCTCTTGGGTGACCTAACAATGAATAAATTTATGGTTGCTACCACTATCAATTAGGATTATGGCTTTGCAATGTTTGATGTAGACAATCAATTTAAGGGTTTGGGGAGCTAAAATACTAGTCAAGGCATACAGGGAGATTTGGGATTCCACATCCGGTTGATTAGAGGGAAGAATGTCATCCACTGGCGGAGGAAAAGGTTTTTGAGGGATAGCATCAACGTCGTCCTTTGAAATGGCCACAAAGAGTTTTTTCTCCTTACAACTATGCCCAATAAAATATTTCTCATCACAATTGTAGAAGAGACCTTTAAGTTGACGCTCTGCCCTTTCAACACGGATTAATTTGTGGATCTCGAGGGGAAGAGAGGGAGGAGAGAGATTGGTGGGACGAGAATGGAGAATAAAAGATGTTTTTTATTTATTCATTTGAGAATTCACAACCTTTTGGGCTTCCCTGGCTCTCTAATATATCTTTCCACCCTGACCCTCAATAGAGGGTGAGGGTGAGGGTGCGGGGATATATTAGAGAAAACCTATATTTGAGAGGCTTCAAGCCAAATAATAGGGTGAGCCATAAGACTTGGGCACGTATCTCTTCCTTCAGACCACTAGTAAAGCATTCTTTGAAGAAGGTATCTAACATGCCTTTGGTGCGGAAAGCAAGTTCCTCAAAAGAATAATTGTACTCTTCAACTACACCATATTGTTTAAGCTTGGTCAAGCAACCCAAATAATGATTGTTTAGTTCAAAATATTCATAGAGATCTACAACATATTGAGTCTAAGAAATATAACCCCTGTGGGAGTTCTTATTTTGTTACTGCCATTGTTAGCACTCTCGATCTAAATATAAGACACCCACATGGAGTTTCATCAAGTCATCAATGATGCCATGCAATGAAAAATAATGTTCCATATGTGTGGCCCAACCGGTAGGGTCGGAGCCATCAAATTTGTTTAGATCCACTTTAGAGAGTATTAGATAATAAAAAAATGATTCGAGTGAGGCCCCATGGGATTGGAGGATTCAACTCCCTCTAATTAGGATGATTGTTATTAGAATTAATTTAGGAGTTAGGCTAGTTGTTCGAGGACTGAGTCCAGTTTGTTGAGCTTGGAATTAATTAAAGCAAAGTTTTTCACAACAAAAGATCGGTTACAATCTAGTTGGTGTTGCAATTATTCACACACAGTTTCCAAGTGGGAAATGTCAGTGTCGATATTGTGGTTTTTGGTAGTCATAAGGATGTGGGTTCACAAGAAAAGGTTATTGGAGATTGGTATCAATGTGATTAGTGTTGATTTATGGGGCTATTGAGATAGGGGATGGGTAATGGGGTGAGTGGATCCATAAAAAGGGGTTATGGGAGAGTGGTACCAATGTGATCAATGTTACTTTCTAGAGCTATTGAGATAGGTGACAAGTCTACCCCCCCCCCCAAATAGGCTTAGTGGAGAGTCATACCACGATGATTAGTGCGACAAAAGGAGTCTATTGAGATAGGTCCAAAATAAAGGTGCAATTCGGACTCTGACTTTTTTTTAACTCATGTGGTGATATACTCCTACCTAAATAATATTACACTGACAAAATGCTCAAATTCTTAATAGATTATGTAGGAATTTCACTAACTGATAGTAGGAAACAAGATTTCCAGTGATCAGATGCTGAAATTTTCGAAACAACACCCCCCCCCCCCCCCCTTGACCCCCCTTTTTTTGTGAGTTTCCATGACTGACAATAAGGAGTAAGGATTCAAGGGTCTTGAGGACAAGGGAGTGCCCTATGATATATATATTTGATATACATGTGGGGTCCAACAATAGTACTCGACCCAATTTCTTAGGTCTCTAACTAAGGAGGATTGACCATATCCTTAGTCATACATGTGTTGTCTGATGTGGTACTACTTGAAAGGGTACCAACAAGGGTTACAAGGGTTTCCAACTAAGTGAAACCTCTTGTATTTCTTACATGTATGCTTCCCCTACCGCAATTTTACCCGCTAAATGATAGATCATTGTATTATTTATAGACATCAAAACATGTCTCTAGCCTGAGAAAAAAAATGCCCTAAAAATGTGCTAAGGAAAGTGCTATGATACCACTTGTGATGTTCTTTATTAGCAAATGGAAAGACACATAGCATAAGTAGCAAATATTGCTCATATTTACTATAGAAAAGATAGTTAGCAACCACAATAGACAAATAATGAACCAGAATAGCACCAAAATGTTATACCTTTAGTACTGGAAGCAATGTTCACTTGCCTCTTCGATGAGGCAACCTCCAATTGAGAAGAGCTTGATTGCAAATAACTTAACAAGACATCTTTTACATTCTTTCTACCTCTTTATATAATACTTTATATCTTCTAGGAACATTCTAGAGAAGGAACTTTATAGTAGGTAGAACCTTCTAGTAAGCCTTCTTACTTGTATTGCTTTCACACTACTACATGGGCCTTATTTCCTAGTGATGGTCTCCATATGATAGTAACATATCTATCTACTTAGAGGTTTAGGGAGGTTAGGACCCTAACATGGAAATGGTAATTGAAATGTGGTGTGCATGGCATCAACTAGCCCATCAAATAAATGTGTGTGAATGTAGTGTAATTAAAACAATATTATCAAAAAATCTAAATGTTGATAGGTGCGGCCTATAACTCCTCATGGTCATTATATTTCAACACATGTATATAGATACTCATTGTCATTGTGTTTGTTCGTAGATTTGTCTTGAAGTAGCACATTCAACCACTTTGATACTAAAGAATGGTTGCAATAGTTCATGGAAGATTCAGGTCAAGCTCAACGTGGGGGTAGAGGTTCTCTACTAGGTAATGTTGAGGGACAACATAATAGTGTCTAGAATGGAGTAATTATGTCCACCCTAGAAAGAAATGAACAACAGTTAGAAGGTACACATGATGTGTAGAAGGAATGCTTTGGCAACTTGGAAATAAACCTCGCAAAGAATTTGAACAACGCTTTTTCAAAGATAGGCAAGGAGCAAGACAAACATGAGAGAGATGGTAGAAACATCTTTCAATTCATTTGCAATATATCTAGCATCAAACATAAGACCCTACGAGAGTTGAATATGATTGTTGAGGACATTATCAAAGGAGAATCTTAGTTTTCATGGAAGTAGATGAGGATAATTCTAACTCCAACCTCGTCCATTGTCCCAGACAACTAACTCCTCGTTGATAGCTATATACATTCAAGCCCAATGATAATCTCTAGTTTTTATACGTCCAACTGACTTGGACTCTACCATTAACATGCTATGTTTTGTCATGTTTTTTAGTTTTTTTAATGTAGGGAGACATATGTCGAAAAACTAGGTATACAGATATGTATGTATGTTTAGCTAACCCATATGGTATTTAAAATGTGTTATGTCGATATAATATTCCAACAAGTGAATGTATCAACTATAGCAAGCAATAAGAAGCATACCAATCCAATATTGGCCTTCAATTTTGAAGGTGTTCTTTGCAATGTGGGGGAGAAAGCAGAGATAAGACACCTACATGTACAATTACTATAAAGAATAGACAACCTCAAATAGAAACAAGGAAGCTTCAAACTGAAAAATGCACAGGAGATGATTACAAGATCAAACATGTTCATAGATCTACCTGATTGATGTCATTTGTCGAGCTATTGCAGGGATTAAGTCAAACTATGTGAGGGAAAGGGAGGTGACCTTTTAGTCTTTGTGCTAGAAGAAAAAAACATTATGAGAGGGAACAAGAGATGGAAATGATGAGCACCATTATTATTTAAGTAAGGCAGAAGAGAAAATATTTGTGATCAAAAACTCGTTGGCAAAGGGAACTAGTTGGTTTAGAATTGGAAAGTACACTCACTTTATTACTAATGGGGGAAGCAAGGCTAGTGATTTGTGGATGTATATTTATCATTTTCATATTGAAGAAGAGTGTTCTCGGTTCAAACTATGGACATAGATAAATGATTGTGTTTTCAAGTAATTGTTTATTAATCATGGAGTTTTAGGCCTACCTATGTTTGTTTACCCCAATCTACTTGTTGGTTAAACCCCAACTAGCCTCCCTAACCAATGGTGGATGTGGAGGAGCTTTAGTGCAAACATGATCTCACAATCACAAGCAATAGGCTATTGCACTTGTTTAAGTGATATCTATTAGTTGAATATTTTATATGCATGTTGTTCCAACAACCAAAAACTGCTATTCTCTCTCCATAGACCACCTACAATGGGCATTGATCGTTCATCTTGCTCTAGCAATCAAAGTAGGAGATCATAACTTACCAAAATGGAATGCAACAGGCTAGATGAGGATGATGATGGTGATTAATTTCACCATGAAGGATGAGAATAGAGGTCGGTAATGTGAAGGATGAAGATGGTGGTGGCTCGTGCTTGATAATGTGAATGCCATGTGTCTCCAACATTGTCCATGTAGATTGTCTTTTGTGTACATGCACGATGGACGCACGAAGAGGAGCATAAGAAATGGTTTAATTCATCCACAAAATGGTTGGCAGGAGGAATTAAATGACAATTTGATGTAGGGTAATGTTCCTAAGGAATAGGTCATCTATCATAGAATAGGATATCACATGCATCATCCAATGGCATTGTAGGAAAAAACAATTATAAATGATTTGAAAAATAAGTTTTTGTTCAAACTTTGGTTAAAATGCAAATGTTGAAGTGAGTAAACGAGAACTAATAACTTGTCAATGCATAAACTACTTGTCACCGGGTATAATAAGATCCATTATAATACAATAGAGATTACAATACGAGATCGAGGTATTTTAGATGTAAATGCATGTTTTATGTTTTTTTTGTGTGTGTTTCTATGTTCCGCTTGTAAATCTCATATTTCATGGTTCAAAATCTTTTGAAAATTCAAGTTGAAATATCTGGTTAAATTTGTATACTTAAAGATCGAGAGGTATAATTCAAAGCTAATTGAAACTCCAGAGTTCCACATAGTATTCTTTTAAAATTTTAATCATTTAAGACATTGAAAAGTTCAAGTCTCAAATTTAAAAATGAAAATTGAAGATAAAAGAAACATGGATATATTGATTTAGAGTAGTCATACACCACTCCGAAATAACAAGTGAATATGCCACAAAGTGGCTAGTCCCTACCAAATATAGAAAATGAGATAGTAAATAAACTCTTTAGGTTGGATATAGAAATTGAGAAAGTAAATAAACTTTAGGTTGAATATAGAAATTGAAAAATTAAATGAGAAATGATAAGAGCATAAAAAAATATAGAACTTGTCACATAAGTAAGTAATTGTCTTCATAAAAACATTAAAATAACTAGCATACCCCAAAGGAGGGGAAAGGGAACTCCCAAGCGAATTGAAGTGGTTATGTTGTTTAAAGATCTAATGATTTTGTTTTGGGATGGAAAATGAATATTTCACAAGTTTAATCTTCATCACACTTTTCAAAATATCTTCAATGATCCTGTAACTCCACATTTAGATAGCCTAGTTGCATGCCCACCTATGGAGCAAAAATGTTTGAAAACTCATCACAAAATATATTTTGCTAAATAAATGAAAATTTCAATTTCAATTTTTTCAATCATACAAACAAAACATTTAAAATATTTTCAAATATTATATATTTTAAGATATACATTTTAGACCCTCTCTAACCTACAACATTAAAATATACACTAATTTTGTACTCTCTCTAATTCACAAGTTTTATCCATAATTCTCATGTTCTAAGATGATTTTATTAGATATTTAAGCTCTCTCTAACTTACACAATTGTTATCCATAATTTACATGACCTAGGATGTGATTTGTTTTATATTAAAATAATGTTCCACAAGTCAAGTACTCATCACATGGAAAATGTTAATGCAAGAAAAGGAGATTCCACCTAAATTAAACTAATGTATTGGGAGATCAAAAAAAATTATGGCAAAATACAATTAACTAAATAAAATAATCGTCCAGCGATTTGACTGGTAAAGTCTACGGAGGTATACATACCCTAACCCCCTCTGGATTTG
This sequence comes from Picea engelmannii, assembly GCA_009831015.1. NCBI lineage: Eukaryota > Viridiplantae > Streptophyta > Pinopsida > Pinales > Pinaceae > Picea > Picea engelmannii. The sequence goes on along the minus strand of ML779300.1, from coordinate 49,753 downwards.
AACTTGTGACCTCTTAAGAGGAAACACATGTTCTTAACCATTAAACCCACTCAATATATAAAACCTCTCTATATATTCTTTAAACAACTAACCACCCCAAATCAAATCTTGTGTGGGTTTTTGTATAGAAGTGTGGTTTTTAGATTTTTGTATATATAAAGATCTTCAAATATAAATATAACCTTTGTATTAAATTATTATACTTTTCATTAGTTTTTTTTTTTGGGTCAAATATAAATATTGCTTAAGAAGATTTAAGTAAAGATATTCATAACTTTATATGTACATAGTGATTTTTCATGGTTAATTTTTAAATGTTAAGTAAAAATATTTATATTTGAAAAAACAAAGGCTGAAAAGTTTAATACTTTAATATAGGTTATATTTATATTTAATACCTGCATGTATACAAAAATTAGATCTTCAAAAGGAAAAATTTTATATTTCACCAAAAAAAAAAAGGCTAAAAAGTTTAATACTTCTTCAAAATTTAATACTTTTGAACCGTTGATTGTCTCATCCTCAATTATCTAAACAGTGTTTAACTTAAAAATATTATAAGAACAGATATATTTTTGAAGGTAGATGCCTCAAAAAATAAACATACCAAGGAAAAAACTAAAAATATAAAAACTCTTATGTTGAAATATTAAATATAAAAACATTGAAATCCTTAAATTCAAAGTTTAAATTAAAGAGAAAAAAACACAAAAAGAAGATTTGATCATGAAAAACAACTATTTACATTGACATTTCTCAACTCGAAAGTCATTAATTTTAACCACGTTAATTGTCTAATCTCAAGCCTAAAATGCTTAATACTTTACAGACTGGGGCCAAAAAAAAATACAATGCCTAATACCTTACAGAGAGTGGCCAAAAAACCATACAAATTTATCTTGAAAAACCAAAAGTTTAGCTCCTCGGAGCCAAAACTCTATAAATTGACCGCCATTGCCAAGGAAAAATGGTGATATTTACCCAAAAATGTTCTTAAATCCTTGTCGTTGATGACAGACTTCTCTGGAACAGAGTATTCAATGGAAGAAACTTCCTTTGCATTTCCAGTGGTCAAGTGTACACAAATTCAACCAAATTTTATAACATGAAACTAACTTAACTAATGCCAAATCATAGCACTTTGACTCAAATGAAAAGTATACTCCAGCTTTGGTGGGGACCAATAAATAGATAAAGTCGAGTTTCAAATTTAGAAAATAAGAACAAAGAAAATGCTTGAATATGTAAATTTGGATGATTTATACACTTTAAAGTAATAAAAAAATTCACTAAGAATTAATCAAGTGTGCATTTAAGATCCATCTGAATTATGGTTATATGACAAAATATTGAGATGGAAATATTTAAATCTAAAGCTAATATTATTTTACTTTAATATTATTTTCTTAAAATTTATATTTTAGATTATCATTTTATTTTATTTTTTGATTTATAAGTATAACTATTACACATTTTACTATGACATGAATTTATTTATATATTATATTGTATTATTTTATGTCATTTGTTAAGTTGACATTAAGTAGGAACATTATACATCTATGTTATATTGGGTTGTAAAATGTACTTAATCTTTTTTGTACAATAATTATTATAAAGCATCATATTATTTATAATCTCTTCAATAACTAGTATATTATTGGGAATAGTAAATGAGAACATACACATAATATGAGGTAAGAAGTAGTTTATTTTATCTCCAACCTTAAAGAAGGATTGCATATTCGTCATTGAAGTAGAAGCTCATTGTCAAATGTGATTGAAGATCTCATCCTCACCTCCATGCGACACTCTTGGATGAGAGTTGCAAAAATATCTATATGGCCTAACCTAATTGAACAAAGCTATATACATAACAATAACAATATCAAACACAATAAGTCCATTGTCCATCACTTTCTATCTCCATACCACATAATTACAATGTCTCGAAACCCTAAGCTCTCGGTTGTAAAACCTCAAAAGACTTCTTATAATGTGTGCATCCATTATTTGCAAAGGTGACTCAAACACTTATTACTTCTATGCTTATACCAAATAGTGTCATAGTTATCTATTTTATATATTTATTTTTCAAGTTGACAGATTATTGAGATAATCACCATAGAAAAAAATAAGTCATGCATCAATAATGAAATTTGAAGTGAAGGGGAAGATGTCTATTATGAAGTATTGTATCCATCAAATAAGTTAATATTTTTAAATAATTCCTCAAAAACATTTACTTATTTGATTAAAATAATTATTTTTAATGGATGTAATGTTTTTCAAATTCCAACTCTACCCCCACATCATCACATCACTACTCTAGTTGTCTAAAATAGATAAAAGGGTGTTATCTTTGTTGCCACTTGTGGGTATCAAAGGACTAAGTAAAAGCATTGTTCATTTACATTTTTTTCTTTATAATGTTATCAAAACCTTTAAAAAATGAAAATGAAAATCAAAGTAAAACTTTTATTTGTTAATTGGCCTTCATCAAGAAAAACAGAAAATAGTTTCATAAAGTAAGACTTTATTTGCTAATTAGCCTTGATCAAGAAAAACAGAAAATAGTTTCACGTTTTTAGTTTTTTATCTTTTTGAACAACATAATGCATTCTTCATATGAACCATACATGGAATTTAATATGCAAACTCCTTTATAAGGTTGAATTGCCTCCAAAATATAGCAATGGAGGATGCAATTTCTAATTTTCCAAGATTTCTAATGGAAAATGTAATTTCTAATTTTCCAATATTTTTAATAGAAGATGTAGTTTAACACACAATCAATATAATAGTGTCAAAGTGGATAACATAATAGTTTCAATGTGGATAATGTAATTCTCATTCAAAATGTGTGTTTAAAGGATAATTTAAATCTTAATTAACAATTATGTTAAATAATAATAAATAAAAAGACAAGCATAATATCTTTTTCAATCAAAATATGTATACTTAAAGGGATGATTTAAATTTTAATCAACATTTATGTTAAATGATAACAAATAAAAATACAAGCATAATGCCTTTCGTATTTACAAAACATAATAACAAAACAAAATGATACATATTTACATTAATAAATAATAACCATATAGATTATTAATTAATATGATTAATAAAATAAATAGTATATATTAAGTATAACAAGTAGTAATTACGCCGAAGACGTTCTTTTAGGGAGAGTTCTCTTTCACATTTTTGTCGTCTATCCATAGCTTATGGATACATGACACGTCGTCGCCAAAGCCATCACCATCAGTCGCCGCCAAAGTCACCGCCATCATCAAACCCTCCATCATAACTCGCATCGTTGATAATATATCGCACCCTGCCATGTTACCATTCGCGAGATTCCCTCTGAGTCTACAAAGATGATGATATCCACCCAGAACAACAATGCCAGGCAAAATCAGAAGGCCCAGGGGCAGGGGTAGGTTTTGGCTACAGGCTATGCCAGGGAATACATCAAGTTCAACAACAACGGAGGAGGAGAGCGCTCTTCTTTTTGTCTGTCGGGCAGTCAGCCGAAATCGATTCTGAATCACCAGCCGCAGAAACAAACCCAAGCCCCAGAGACTAGAAAACGTAGGCTCACACGAATCTTTGATCTCTTTATTTTTCACTTTTTTGGGGGGGACGTGAAAATAGATGTGGAAAAAAATGAATTTAGCTCTACGAAATTTAGAGTCCCGTATATTTATTTTTGCTTCTGCGTGAGGGTTTGTGTCTTTATTTATTCTTGCTTTAGTGTCTGTGATGTTTGAAGTTTGAACTTGTGACTCTGTGGGGATTGAACTCGTGACTTCCTTTTTATCAATTGTCGTCCTATAATTATGTATTGAGCAGCTATTCTACCTCGCGTTTTCTCTAGCAAATCTGTATTCAAAAGCAGGTGTTCGAAGGGTTTCATACGATGTCACGGGGAGAAAATCACCAAAACAAGGTCATGAGGCAAACCCTCCGCCATATTTCCAAAAGATTGTTGGCATTCTCGGACTAGGTTATGGAGCTTCTGTGACAACGACATTCAATAATTTTGACAAACATGCCATAATTGCAATCCATAGCAAAGGTCTCAGGCATTTCACACAAGTCACCACCGGAGAATATTTTTGTATACATTAGGGTTACTTCCATGCTCTGTACCTCCATCGCACCTTGATGAATTAAATACAGAGGAAGAAAATGAATGAAGTTAAATACAGAGGAAGAAAACAAATGAATTTAAATACAGAGGAAGAAAACGAATGAATTTGTAGACTGAAATTGGGGGAAGGGTCCGAATGAATTTTGAGAGCGGTGGATTGAACAGTAGGTTGGAATATTTGATGGAATGGAATGGAAACATGAAAAGTTCTTATAGCAAGATTGCACGTGATGGAAACCTCCTCGTATTGAGAGATGATGCGAAGCGACACCTTCAACACAGGAAATCACGATTCAGAGGAAACTTCTATGTCAAATATAAAATATAGAAACGCTTAATCTGCGTTTTGGATTTTTTTTTCTGATTTTGATATAAAATTTTGTAAATATCAATTGTTGGAATGGTAAATATCCATTGTTGAGATTTTATAATCTAACCATATTTAATTTATTTTTCAATAAAAAAATATAAACACCATAATGTAAAAATCACTTTGCTCTTGCTTGGAGTTATACATAATCATTTCTTATTTAACCACCTAGAAGTTGTTGATACAAGAGTCCTCGTTGGTAAGGGAAGTTGTGTAAGGGTAGTTCTCATCTGAGTGTTGAAGGTGTTTCATTTCAGGTGGTGCTTCATCTCCGCCAGATATTGGTGAATCTGGTATGTGGTGGTTCTGAAATTCTCCATATTATTCATTAACATTGCCTTTTTTTCTTTTACTCATCCTAGATATTTTGGTTTTCAGGCTCGCAGACCAAACAAACATGTTGTGGGCATTAATGAGGTTCATATGCACGATTGCATTCACAAGATCGATTTTCTTGGGCTTCAGAGGCCCTTGGTAGGAAGCGAGTGACGAAACACAAACTTGTGGATACAGAGTCATATTGCACAAAGTTCTGATAAATTCTTCCATGTCTGTGTCATTGTGCACAACATTCAAGACATCAATTGTTTCCCTTGGACCCATAATGGTAGTTATTACAATAACATAAAGAATAATAGTTGATGGAGCCATGGCGATTTGATCTCAAGACGTATTCGTAGAAGGTCTCTTGATTTTCTCTAAATAGGGGAGTTGGCACCAGTTCTTTGATTTTTTGAAGCTCTTCTCTGCCATAAATAGGGGAGTTGGAGTTGGCACCGCTTGTGGGATTTGTTGAATATTCAATTGTTACATGTGCTCATTGATCATCGTTGATGGTGAAATTTTTTTTCTGCCAAAGTATTATTCTTAATTTCAATGACCCCTCTTAAACTCAAGTCGAAAGGTCTAATCCTGCATGGTCATCCATTCTCATTCTCATAAAATTACAAGCGTGAAACTTAAATGTGGTGCTTATAATGCTTAAACAAGGTCCTCATGAATCAGTTATGGTATTGGTCATTTGATATGATTAGGTATGATGTGGATGTTGACATGTGTATTTGAAGACACTGTGTTCTTTATTATTAGTCACATGTAATGAGTGTGATAGACGATGTCTCTATGTGTGTATTATTATGTGGTTTATTATGTGAACTTTACTTATTAGTATAGGTTAAAGTGTTATATAAGTTTTCTTTAGAGAACAAGTGAGAAGTTACGATTTGATTTTGGTTTAAATATAGTGTCCTTGGGAGAATCAGTGTACATAAAAAGTATAGAAATGGAATATATGTATAGCTATTATGAGCAACAAACACATAAAGAACTATGTTTGTCTTCCCAACACCAATATATGGACATTCCAAGTGGGTTTCCTGCCACTCTATGGAGCTTCCTGTCTTTCCTACTCTTCTTCATATTTCTATTTCTCCTCGGTGCTACTGAATGTAAGTGGGTTTTTAAAGCCTCCTTGGTTCATTTATTTATTTTTCTACTCTTCTTCATATTGCTATTTATCCTTGGTATTATCAAACATAAGTGGGTTTTTAAAGCCTCCTTTGTGCGTTTATTCTTTTTCCTTTTCATATGTCGTAAATTTTTTGAATGGGATGCATGGATGTTGCCTCTAGCCATATCCATATATGTACTTTCAAAGTATCAGGTTTTGTTCAACTAGATTCAAACGAGTTTTTTTAATTTTTTTCATTTCATGCGATGGCATGTAAAATTGATTGTTTTTAAATCATAAAGCACAAAACATATTAAGTGGGAAGTGTGGGTTGATGGATCTCTCAAAAACTGTGGAGCACTATGTGTAATATCCCCAAGGACGAGCCCCTGTTGTATTTATGAATTGTAAAATATGTTTTGTAGGCTGGTGAGCCGAGTGTTGATAAGTGGGTGGGCTTATGTGTTTATTAGGCCAGAGTGCCTAAGTGTTAAAGGCCAGGAGCCTGTTTTTGTATATGTAATTATGCATAACATTAATAAAGATTAAACATTGTTGCATGCAGACCGACCACGAAGAAAGAGTGATGGGGGACTAATCTTCCATAGAGTGGGTAAGAGAAAGGGGGATGAAAGGTTGGAAAGAGGGGCTAAGCTTAGGGGCTTAATTCTTTGAGAATAATAATTTATTATTATTCCAAAGTTGTGTGAAAGACATGTTTTTTATCCTAAGTCCTAGAAGAGGTAATGCATGCAGCTCCAACGTGTGCAAAAAGGGAACGCATGCATCTCCAGGAAGACAAGTGTCGACCTAGGCGCATGCAGTTAAAGGTTGAAGCGTCAGTTGTGTTGGGGTTCGTCCTCCATTCTTTTTTCTGATGTCTGAACCGTGTTTCCTATGCGTCTGATCTTTGCATACCTCGCGTAGCTCTGAAACCTGAAACCGTGAGGCCAACCTGTGATGTTTTCCTAAGAAGCTGATGCATCCTCCGTCTGAACCGTTTGAGGTTGAGTTCGACTTCTGCTTTGATTCCTTGTCACGCACCCTGAAATCCAGTGGCAAACCCGTGGACTGACTCATGTCTCATGTGTGTCTTGTGAACCCAGTTTATCCACACTACAAATCCAAGTTCGTGCTTAACCATTTGGGTTGTTGTCCTATGTGTTACCTCAACCGTGATGTGTCTTTGTGGGACTGTTGTCATTTTTGGAAATCCACACCCAATTTTCCTGTTGTTGTTGTCACCCATGAGTTAACTGAATGTTGTTGTTGTTGTTGTTATCCTTACCTTACAGGAATTGAGTTGAAAACTCGTTGAAGAACCGGGTTGTCAGGCCCGTGGTTGAAGAGGCAGGTTGTCAGGCCTGTGAGAAGCTCTCTCTAGGTGAGAGAGTCTGCTGGGAAGTGGTTTTCTCCCAGAGAGAGTCCAGCACCAGCTACAGAGCTCTGAGAATTCCTTATATGGCCTGTTGTCGAGACCTAGAGAGGGAGGTGAAGCAACCGATGGACTGTTCTTGTGAAGGTGTATACTCCTGGGTGGAACAAGCATGTGGGGAATGAGAGTCTGTGAGTAGTGGGCGTAAGAAGGCTCCTGGAGAGAATCTTTCTGGTTGCTCTGTGCAGTTTTCCTATAACCTCAACCTAGTCTAGGATTCCCTTGCTCTGGGTGGAGCTTTCTCCCAGCTTGAGGGTGACCCACTACTGAGCGTGATGAGTAGCGTGGTCTAAGGTTGGGAGGTTTGTGGAAGGTTTGCATGTAGTTGGTGGAGTTACTCCAATTTCAAAGATAAGTAGCATTATGTGTTTAATTTCAATTAAAATGCATGTCTGTGAAGCTTGTATGTTTTCATGTATTCCGTTGCAATTATGAATTATTGTTATATCCATTATTTATGTATGTTAGCAGTAATCTTGTGATTACTCTGTATTATTTGGTTAAATGCCATTAAATATATGTGTGTGTGTGAGAGAGAGAGAGAGAGAGAATTTTCTGCGTAGTAGCATTGCCCGGTAGTGGGGTTGATGGTCGGGGACGTTACAATATGGTATCAGAGCCATGGTTTCAATGCTAAGCCTAGATGGGTCGGATAAGTGGTCTTTGGACCCAAGTTTTTGAGGGGAAATGGTGTTCGGATGGAACCAGTTTCGAACCTTAGAATGTTTCTGAGTGCCAAGGGGTTACTTCGTCGTGTACGAAGCTCAGGAGGAGTAGTGATAGAATAAACCACAGCCAGCGTGGCATTTGGCCAGAGAGAGAGAGAGAGAGAGAGAGCTCAACACTTGGGGTGTGGGAGCCATAGGATCTGTTCGGAAGGAAAGGAAAAACCTTTACGACTGTTAGATCTGGAGAAAGTGCAAAAGGGTTAACCTGGAAGCCCTTTGGACTTTGCGACGTCAAAGAAGCTTGATGCAAAGATATGAGAAAGGTCGAAAACCGAAGCGCCAAAGTCCCGAAGGAGATCTACACCATATATCATAGGAAAAGAGCTTGACCATTGGATCAAGCAAAGGAGCAGATCGGGATTTCAGATTTCGGGAGAATTAAAGTATGTTGAGGGGAGAACTTCTAAAGTCCAAAGTTCCAAAGCGAGATTAGATGTGGTTGGGTCGGATGACATCGCCAGAGGTGACGTGGACCTTCCTAGACATGCCACATGCCACCACCTGAGTTGGTGACATATGTACCATGTGGACCCAGGGTTCGAAATTTTAGAATTTGAATGATAGAAAGGAAGCAAGTGTGAGAACTTCTGAAGTCCTAAAGACCCGAAGTCCCGGAACTCAGACACCTGAGGTTCCATAGTGAGTGTTAGTCATTGGATGTTGGGTAGATGTGGACTGTTGATCCACCCTATTTCGTGAGTTCAATAACTTGGAACTCCAAGATATTGTCATATTGCGCTTTGAAATTTTCAATGGTTGAAGACTTGAGTAGCACCTTTTTACCTAGTGCTTGATTACGCACGTGATCGCATGGGTTGGGGGACTGAGAGAAATGGGCTAGTGCCCAAAAAATTCGCAGAACAGAGCCCCGAAAGAAAGTGAAATATGAATGTTTTATGTAATCAGATTTGTTTATGAATGTTGTGGGATTTGTTAAGGAATGATGGCCTGACAAATTCCGGTTGTTTGCACGTTGTGTTTGCAGAAGTTTAACGAGTGCCAGAACCGAATAGAATTTCCACTGAGTGAAAAGAAATGGAGGAAGCACAGAATGCTTCCATTTCAGAGAATGAAGCTAAAGTGATGGATGTTCATTTGGGAGTGGAAAGGTCAAAATCCAATGGGCATGGAGAAGAGATAGATAAGGAAGGGCATATGATGAAAATCATTGAAAGATTGCAGAAAGATGCCCAAACTCACCGAGCAGATAGCAGAAATCTCATGAAAGTTAAGTAACAACAAGGAGAATTCAACTTAAAGTTGATGAAGAGTCTGGAGAGAATAGAAAAGAAGTTGGACAACGAGAGAGACTCGAGAAAAACAGGGAGTCACCAGACTTCTGAGGGAAGAAGATCAAGTAGTGTTGGTAGACACTATCATCACTCCCAAGGTCGCTCCAAGAGGAGGGCACACAATAGTTCAAGCTACTAGAAAGCACGGGAGATCTGGAGTGGATGAAATGAAGGGAGAAATGAACAAGATTAAGCCTCCTACGTTTGATGGAGAACATAAGAAGGAGGAAGATGTTGAAACATGGTTGCTTGGCGTGAGGAAATATTTCCAACTGCAAAATTATTCCTCTCATGCAGAAGGAAGAATTGTGATGTATCAACTGAAAGGAAAAACATCCATGTGGTTGGATCAGCTTGTGTAGGTGCAACACATTAGAGAGAAAGATGTCACTTGGAAAGAATTCAAGAGGCATTTCCAGAAGAAATACTTGACTAAAAGATATTATGACAGAAAAATGAAAGAGTTCTTTGAACTCAAGCTCGGTAGCATGATCATAGATGAGTATGAACGAAGGTTTTTGGAATTACTGAAGTATGTTTCGTTCATCAAGGATGAGACTATCAAGATTCAAAGGTATCTGAGTGGACTGCCACCTTCCATTGGGGACAAGATCCAGTATGATGACCCTAAGACCATGGAAGAAACTATAAGACGAAAAAAAATGCTTATATGAGCAGCAAAGAGAGAAGCCTACCTTCTAGAAGGATTGGGAATACAAGAAGAAATACCAGATGGATCAGAGGAAGAAGCAAACTAAGCCACCCTTTTTTAGAAACAGTCCTCAAGGACAGCCATCATTTAGAGAGCCGAGAATGGCTAGCGTAGGGGAACAAAGGCCAAGGCAAACTCCCATTCAGTGTTGGGGTTGTCAAGGGAACCACAAGTACAGAGATTGTCCCCACAAAAATGTCAAAGTGAGAGTTGTCCATAATATTCAGCAGGCTGAAACAGTGGAAAACATGGGCAGTAGAATACCAAGAATCTACACAGCCCTGGACAACAAGCAAGCAGAATATCATTTGCACATGATTGAAGTGGAAGGTATGATCAACAACCATGCCTTTACTATTTTAATTGATTCAGGGGCTAGCCATAGTTATATAGATCCTAGAGTGGTGGAAAGTTTGCAATTGTTGAGAAGAAAACATGAAAAGTCTTGGTTAGTGCAGTTGGATACAGGAACCAAGAGGAAAATCACTGAGTTAGTTAAGTCATGTCCAATAGACATGAATGGACTGAGTACAAAGGATGAATTGAACATTCTGCCTTTAGGATATTATGACTGTCTATTTTGGATGGATTGGTTGAACCAACACCATGCCATCCTGGATTGTCGTAACAAGGCATTCACTTGCCTGAATGAGGAAGGAAATTGGAAAACAGTCCAAGGAATTCCCAGAGTTGTTGCTATTAGAGAAATCTCAACAATGCAGCTGAAGAAGTGCTATAGGAAAGGTTGTCAATTATTTGCAGCCCATGTGGAGGAAGCATCTAAGGATGAAGTCTCAAATATTGGAGATCATGCAGTACTAAAGGAGTTTGAAGATGTATTTTAGGAGGTACCTGGACTATCCCCGAAGAGAGATATTGGCTTCTCTGTAAACTTGATGCCTAGGGCAGCTGCAATGTCAAAAGCTCCTTACAAAATGAGTACGTCGGAGCTGAAAGAACTGCAATTGTAGCTTGAAGAGCTCCTGGGGAAGGGATATATATTCCCAAGTGTGTCACCTTGGGGAGCCACGATCTTGTTCGTGAAGAAGAAGGGTGGGATGTTGAGACTGTGTATCAATTTCAGACAATTGAACAAAGTAACTGTAAAGAACAAATATCCTCTATCGAGGATTGATGACCTCTTCGATCAGTTGAAGGATGCGAAGATATTTTCGAAGATAGATCTCAGGTCGGGATATCACCAGGTAAGGATAAAGGATGAAGAAATCAACAAGACCACCTTTAGAACAAGGTATGGTCATTACAAGTTCACAGTGGTGGATTTTGGGCTGTCGAACGCACCCATTATTTTTATGTGACTGATGAATGGTATATTCAGGGACTATCTAGACAAGTTTGTCATAGTCTTCCTGGATGACATTTTGGTGTATTCCAAGTCGGAGGAAGAGCATGAGCAACATCTAAGGATGGTGTTGAATGTACTAAGAGAGCACCAACTGTATGCTAAGTTGAGCAAGTGCTTGTTTTATCAGGAGCAGATCCATTACTTGGGGCATATTATTTCGAAGGATGGGATAGTTGTAGATCCTGAGAAGATTGAGGCCATTAGAGAATGGTCAGTGCCAAAGAACGTGACATAAGTCATATCCTTTATGGGTCTAGCTGGTTATTGCAGAAGGTTTATCGCAGGGTTCTCGAGGATAGCTCGCCCTATCACTTCCTTGCAAAGAAAGGAGAAGAAATTTCAGTGGACAGAGGAATGTGAGAGGAGCTTCCAACGATTGAAGCATCTTTTAACCAGTGCTCCAATCATGAGTATCGCAGACCCAAATGAAGATTTCGTGGTGTGCACAAATGCATGCAAAGAAGGACTGGGAGGAGTCCTCATTCAAAATGGATTTGTAATATGTTATGAATCCAGGAAGTTGAAAGAGCACGAAAATAACTACGCAACTCATGATTTGGAGTTGGCGGCCATCGTTCACACTCTGAGGAAATGGAGACATTACCTCATGGGAAGGAGGTTTGAATTAAGGACAGACCATATCAGTCTGAATTACTTGTTTGATCAACCAACCTTGAACACTAGACAGAGTAGGTGGTTGGAGTTTCTCTGTGAGTACGATTTTGATATCAAGCATATCAAAGGGAAGGAGAATAAAGTGGTTGATGCACTCAGCAGGAGAGTACATTAATTACATGCTACAACCATTAGCATGTATCAAACCGATATAAAGGGCAAAGTTTTGGAAGCTGCAAGCGCAGACTTATAGTATAGGAAATTGGTAGCGAAGCTACAACAAGGTAAGATGCTACAAGGAGTGGAATATTATAAGCTTGGAGCTGATAGAACACTCCTGTACAAAAACAGAGCTTGTTGGTGTAAATATATACCATCTATTCACAACACTTAATTGTCAATTCAGGGAGGTAGACTTAGAGGAACCAACACTGTATGAGCAGGGTTGAAGAGAGAGTTTATAGAAAATGTAAATCTACTTCCTAAATTCATAAAAGAAA
>ML779300.1:26349-36881 GCA_009831015.1 Picea engelmannii | reverse complement strand
CCCCCCCCATCTCTACTCTCAAAAATTACAACTCTTATATAGAATTTGGAATTAGTTACAATCTCGTTTCAATTTCATGCCATGTGTCTTTCAATAAGCAATACATTGATTACATATGACATTTGGATAAGGATTTGGGAGCACCAACGCTTGAAGGGAATGAACACGTTTCCCAGAAATCTCTCCTTGAATCGGTTGAAATAGTTACGTTTCATAATTCTTCAACGTCTGGGCAATCCACTTGGCACTTGGCATTCTTGGAAAAACACCATAACCACAAAATCTGGGTTTTACCCGTTTAGAAAAACGAGAATATATCCCAAACCGCTAAGAATTTTTGGAAACTATCCGCGTGGGAACCAATTTGGACCCTTCTGCACAAAACCTGGATCTTATTTTTTCAAGATTCAACTTAATCACCTTGAAATTTGCGCCCAAATTTGACTGTGTGGGAAGTGACATGAATTGACAAAAATATCTGACTATGAGTTGGAATTATACTGTCACTGAAGTTGGGGTCCACGTAGATTGTTGTAGATTGTGATCTTGGGAAACAAGCGATTGTGTTTAGAGAGCATGCTTGTATTTTTCAATTCCCATACTTCGTGCCCCTTTTCTGTTGATGAATCATAACTGATTGATGAGTTGGTGCACCAATCACTCCAAGGCTTGTATCATGTTTTGCTGGCAGTCGGATTCAATGAATTGATAAGTCGATGCACCATCAAGGAATCCAGAGCTCCTTTGCCCCACGTCTCACAACTCAGGAAAACTCAGAATTTAACACATGCTGCCACATACTCCATATCTGAAACTGTTCAGAGTCTGATGCCACGCACTAAAAGAAGAACTTAATATATTGCATACATGATCTGAAATGCATGTTGTTAGAGTTGGTGGTGATAGCATTAGGTAAATAGATACATTTTCATGTAATAATGCGGTAATAATACCATAAGAGTGCTAAAGCATTGGAGCAAGACTTTGCAAGAATTCCTTAAGCAAAAGACTTCATAAGTATGAAAAATTTAATCAATGCATTCCTAGAAGAAGCCAAGAATCTGCAATAAAATGTATTAAATCACGAGCCCAACATTCCCCCATGCTTGGCTTTTTTCATGTCCTCATGCAAACGAATTTACCTATTAACATTGGCACAACAATAGAATGCTAGCGGTCTTGAGAACTGTCCACTTGATGATGTGGAACTGCTGAGAAGATCTCCTGCACTCTTAGCATGTTCTTTCAAAATATTTAACATTTGCCCCTTGACATCAGCATAATTAAGATCCGGCCATTCATCATTTGTATAATATAACAATCTTCAATCCAATTCTTATTGCAGCTGATGATCTTTTTATTTGCAGAAAACACAAACTATTTGAAGGTGCTAACCTTTATTCACTATCCTACCTACCTACTTAAAGAAAAAGAATCATTTCTTTAAGTATAGGCAAATAACCAATGTAGCCACCATCTCAGCAGAATCAAAAACAAATTCATACCCTTTGATAACATATATATGTGCATAGTTACCAAGGTATGTTGAGTAAGCAACACCAGTTGAGTGATTTCCAAAAATTGTTGAAGGAGAAGAGCATCTGAAAGTTGTAAAGAAGATTGAAACCACTGCTCAATGTAATCATGCATACCCTGTTCTTTTGCTACTGGAATGTCTAATTGCTTGGTCTTCTCTGCAGGTTGGCATAGGTGCTCAAAAGGAACTATTGAATCAACTAATTTCTCTACTATCTCCTCAGCTACAGAGATATCTTCAAGTTCTGTTAGAATGCAATAAAGTTCCTGCAACAATCTCTTCTTCCGTTCAATCAATCCTGGATCCATTAGCTGACTTTTTATTATTTTATTTTTTTGTTGTTGTAGGGGGTTTGCTATAAGAACATAAGTCACACCAGCTGAAAATAACTAATTCTGAAAACTAAATCTACAAACTGACACTTGCTTGAAATGAAATCTGCACACTTGCTAAATGAAAATCTCTATTGTCTCAAAAGAAATCCTCTTGCTGAAATTTGAAGACACACTTGCTCTATGAAAACTCAAAGAAATAATACCCTGCTGAAAGAATATCTAGTGAAAAGAAAGGCACTCTTACTAAAAGGAAGATTACTTCTGTTGAATCAAATGCACACACTCTTATACTGTTGAAATCAAAACTCTCTTACTGTTGAATGAAATCTAACACTGCTGAAATGAAAGCACACTTGCACACTGCTGAAATGAAAGGACACCTGGCTTCTAAAGAAATACTTGTTGAGATCTAACTACTCAACAAAGCTTTGGAGGACCCTACGATAGTAGTTGCGTAGGTCTTTACCTTATGTCTTACAACTCCTCCTCTCCTTGGCCTTCAACAAACACAAAACAAAACCCAATCTCCAATCCTTTTTAGTACCTCCCTGGCAACGACGCCAAAAATGTAGGTGTAAATATATACCATCTATTCACAACACTTAATTGTCAACCCGTGGAGGTAGACTTAGAGGAACCAACACTGTATGTGCAGGGTTGAAGAGAGAGTTTATAAAAAATGTAAATCTACTTCATGAATTCATAAAAGAAACTGTGGAAAGAATTTATGCTAATCTGTCATGTTCTGTACTCGTTCTGCACTAATCCTGCACTAGTAATGCACTAATCACAAAATGTGTTCCGGGCATATAAAAGATCTACTGAACATTGATGGATGAAAATTATGTTTTAATTCTGCTACTTATCACTCCATAATCACTCAACAACTTCTATTAAAATGAAATGAAAACCTCTACTAAAGTCAAATGAAACCTTTCTATTTGATGAGATATCCAAAATAGTTTCTGAATTCAAAACTGCTACTTCTGCTCTATTAAATCAATGGGCAATTTGAAAAATGGAAACTGAAATCAAACTCTTGTTGAAAGATAATACTTTAAATCTCAAGCCTCTAATAAACTAGTAACTATACTAAACATAACTCTTCCAGCTCTGTCTCGAAAGAAGGGGGCCCTGCCTTCTTCATCAACAGGTTGATTCTTCAAATATCTCTCATCAAATATCTTGCTTCAAATTTATAGAGATAGAAAACTTCATAAAAGAACAACTCTGAATTTTATTGAAAAGAAAGAATACAATTGTTGTAAATCTACTCTCTACTACATTTCTCTACATACTATTAATCTTCCCCATCACCCCCAATCTCTACTCTCGAGAATTCCAGCTCTTATATAGAATTTGGAATTAGTTACAATCCCGTTTCAATTTCATGCCCTATGCCTTTCAATAAGCAATACATTGATTACATATGACATTTGGATAAGGATTTGAGAGCACCAACGCTTGAAGGGAATGAACACGTTTCCCAGAAATCTCTCCTTGAATCGGTTGAAATAGTTATGTTTCATAATTCTTCAACGTCTGGGCAATCCACTTGGCACTTGGCATTCTTGGAAAAACGCCATAACCACAAAATCTCGGTTTTACCCGTTTAGAAAAACGAGAATATATCCCAAACCGCTAAGAATTTTCGGAAAATATCCATTTGGGAACCAATTTGGACCCTTCTGCACAAAACCCAGATCTTAGTTTTTCAAGATTCAACTTAATTACCTTGAAATTTGTGCCCAAATGTGACTGTGTGGGAAGTGACGGGAATTGACAGAAATATCTGACTATGAGTTGGAATTATACTATCACTGAAGTTGGGGTCCACGTAGATTGTTGTAGATTGTGATCTTGAGAAACAAGCGATTGCGTTTAGAGAGCATGCTTGTATTTTTCAATTCCCATACTTCGTGCCCCTTTTTTGTTGATGAATCATAACTGATTGATGAGCTGGTGCGCCAATCACTCCAAGGCTTGTATCATGTTTTGCTGGCAGTCGGATTCAATGAATTGATAAGCCGATGCACCATCAAGGAATCTAGAGCTCCTTTGCGCCACGTCTCACAACTCAGGAAAACGCAGAGTTTAACACATGCTGCCACGTACTCCATATCTGAAACTGTTCAGAATCTGATGCCACGCACTAAAAGAAGAACTTAATATATTGCATAAACAATCTGAAATGCATGTTGTTAGAGTTGGTGGTGATAGCAATAGGTAAATAGATACATTTTCCTGTAATAATGCGGTAATAATACCAGAAGAGTGTTGAAGCATTGGAGCAAGACTTTGCAAGAATTCCTTAAGCAAAAGACTTCATAAGTATGAAAAATTTAATCAATTCATTCCTAGAAGAAGCCAAGAATCTGCAAGAAAATGTATTAAATCATGAGCCCAACAGAGCTTATGTACCTAATGTCCAGGATTTGAAACTTTCAATTTTGAAAGAAATGCATAACGTACCTTATGTTGGACACCTTGGATACCAGAAGATTGTGGCAGCAGTCAAGAGCCATTAATTTTGGCCAGGTATGAAGAAAGAGATTGATGAATACATCGCTATATGTATGGAGTGCCAAAAGGTTAAATCTGAACACAGGCACCCAGCAGGATTGTTGCAGCCTTTACCCATTCCTGAGTGGAAGTGGGAAGTAGTGACAATGGATTTCATCATAGGATTGCCCAGAATAGGCAAGCAACATGACTCAATCATGGTGGTGGTGGAAAAGCTTACAAAAGTTGCCCATTTCATTTCGTTAAAGACTACTCACAAGGCAGCGGATGTTACTGACATCTTTATGAAGGAAGTGGCACGATTGCACGGAATTCCCAAGATAATTGTGTCTAACAGAGATCCGAAATTTACCTCAAATTTCTGGAAAGGGTTATTCAAAGGGTTCGAAATGAATCTGAACTTCAGTACAGCCTATCATCCTAAGTCGTATGGGCAGACAGAGCGGGTGAATCGATTAATAGAAGACATAATGAGGATGTATGTGATGGACAAACCATCAAAATGGGAAGACTACCTACATTTGGTAGAATTCGCCAACGATGGGTTTTAGGCATCATTGAAGATGAGCCCATTTGAAGCACTTTACGGTAGAAAGTGCAACACTCCAGTAAGTTGGGATAACCCAGCCGATAAAGCGGTAGTTGGGCCAGAGTTGCTCAAGGAAATGGAAGAACAAATGCTAAAAATTAAGCAGAATTTGAAAGTTGCCCAAGACAGGCAGAAAAGTTATGTTGATAAAAACAAAACCCACAGAGAGTTTAAAGTGGGTGATCATGTTTTCCTGAAAGTGAAAGCCAATAGAAGTTCCCTAAAGCTGGGAAATTGTTTGAAGTTGGCAGCCAGATTTTGTGGGCCATTTGATATCCTATAAAGGATTGGGCTAGTTGCATATATTCTTGCATTACCTGCATTCATGACTGTACATAATGTGTTTCATGTTTCATTGCTTAAGAAATATATACATGAGGCTAATTATGTAATCGATTGGAATGTGATTCAGGTGGAGCAAGAAGGGGTCCTGCAAGTGCATCTTATGCGCATATTGGACTGGAAAAGAAAACAACTCTGGAATCGAGCCATAGGGCTTGTAAAGGTCCAATGGACCTGGTACTGTCCTGAGGATGCGACATGGGAGCATGAAGATTCTATGCGGGCAAAATACCCACATCTTTTTTAAGGTTTTGAAAATCTTGCTAATGTTGTGTAAAGAGTTGCACTGAGGACAGTGCAAAAATAAGGGGAGGGGATTGTAATATCCCCAAGGATGAGCCCATGTTGTATTTATGAATTGTAAAATATGTTTTGTAGGCTGGTGAGCCAAGTGTTGATAAGCTGGTGGGATTATGTTTTTATTAGGCCGGAGAGCCTAAGTGTTAAAGGCCGGGAGCCTATTTTTGTATATGTAATTATGCAGAACATTAATAAAGATTAAGCATCATTGCGTGCAGACCGACCATGAAGAAAGAGTGGTTGGGGACTAAGCTTCCACAGAGTGGGTAAGGGAAAGGGGGATGAAAGTTTGGAAAGAGGGGCTAAGCTTAGGAGCTTAAGTCCTTGAGAATAATAATTTATTATTATTCCAAAGTTTTGAAAAAGACATGTTTTTATCCTAAGTCCCGGGAGAGGCAACGCACGCAGCTCCAACGTGTGCAAAAAGGGAACACATGCAGCGTCAGGAAGACAAGTGTTGACCTGGGTGCATGCATTTAAAGGTTGAAGTGTCAGTTGTGTTGGGGGTTTGTCCTCCATTCTTTCGTCTGTTGTCTGAACTGTGTTGCCTATGTGTCTCATCTCTGCATACCTAACGCAACTCTGAAACCAGAAACCGTGAGGCCAACCTGTGATGTTTTCCTGAGAAGCTGATGCATCCTCCATCTGAACCATTTGAGGTTGCGTTCGACTTCTACGTTGATTCCTTGTCACGCACCCTGAAATCCAGTAGCAAACCCGTGGACTGAATCGTGTCTCTTGTGTGTCCTGTGAACCCAGTTTATCCACATTACAAATCTGAGTTTGTGCTTAACTGTTTGGCTTGTTGTCCTATGTGTTACCTAAACAGTGATGTGTCTTTGTGGGATTGTTGCCATTTTTGGACATCCACACCCAATTTTCCTATTGTTGTTGTCACCCGTGAGTTAACTGAATGTTGTTGTTGGTGTTGTTGTTATCCTTACATTGCGGTAATTAAGTTGAAAACTGGTTGAAGAACCAAGTTGTCATGCCCGTGGTTGAAGAGGTAGGTTGTCATGCCTGTGAGCAGCTCTCTCCAGGTGAGAGAGTCTGTTGGGAAGTGGTTTTCTCCCAGAGAGAGTCCAGCACCAACTATAGAGCTCTGAGAATTCATGATCTGTCATGTTGTCGAGACCCAGAGAGGGAGGTGAAGCAACCAATGGTTTGTGCTTGTGAAGGTGTATTCTCCCAGGTGGAACAACCATGTGGGGAATGAGAGTCCGTGAGTAGTGGGCGTAAGAAGGTTCCTAGAGAGAATCCTTCTGGTTGTTCTGTGCAGTTTTCATGTAACCTCAACCTAGTCTAGGATTCCCTTACCCTGGGTGGAGCATGGTCCCAGCTCGGGGGTGACCCACTGCTGAGTGTGATGAGCAACATGGTCTCAGGCTGGGAGGTTCGTGGAAGGTCTGCACGTAGTTGGTGGAGTTACTCCAGTTTCAAAGATAAGTATAATTATGTGTTTAATTTCAATTAAAATGCATGTATGCGATGCTTGTATGTTTTCATGTATTCTGTTGCAATTATGAATTATTGTTAATTCCATTATTTTTGTATGTTAGCGGTAATCCTGTGATTACTCTGTATTGTTTGGTTAAATGCCATTAAATATGCATGTTACATATATGTATGAGAATGTTCCACGTAGTAGTGTTGTCCGGTAGTGGGGTTGATGGTCGGGGACGTTACACTATGAGATAATTGTTGAGAGTTTAAAGTTAAAATCTCATTAGTATGTGTCTAACCAGGGATATTAATTTACTTACCATGAGTATTTAGAATATCTATATCTTAAAAACATTTCCCATCCATCTCTTCATGTACTTGAGTAGAGGGTTGAATTGTGCTTCTTATATCTATTTAAATAGTTAATGTTTGATTCTTGGTTTGACTTTACCTCAACAATAGTCATGCAATAAAACATAGACTTCACCACATGCAATGAAATATAAACTTCACCACATGTAGTGATTTGTTATAAAGTTGTATTTGCATCAAATACACTAACAATAATGGATATTTAGTTATTAGAAAGCTATTTAGTCATTACTTCCTAATTTTATCAAACCATTTAATATGGTGATATCCACATTTGTCTTAATGTTTTCTTTGTCAAACTAGACTTGTTCTTTTTTTTTTTAAATTCATTTTCACTTTGCAACTTCAAATTTTCTTCTTAATATGCATGTATTTATTTGGGAATGTGGTTTTTTGTTTGTGAACCATGCAACGATTGTTAACCATGAATCGTACCAAACAAATGGTTTTTCATTGATGCTTAATCATTTGATTCAACACACTTTTCTTATCTTCAAACATTGTGTTGTCATTATTCACTTTGTCGTTCCCTTTCCCCTGCTTTAGGATTGTTATTCGATGTTTCCTTTCTTTGCTTGCTTTATTTGTTTTCATGATCAACTTGTTTCTTTTGTTCGTTGCAGGTCCAAATATGTTGATTCACTCAATTTCACACAAAGGTTGTATAGGCTTTATTAGATGCATTTGATGTACTAATAATGGGGATCTAAATCAACGGTCCAAAACTTTAAACATTAACTATCTATAGTTACATTGCTTTAAATCCTCCCGAACACAAAACCCATAGTATTTAAACAACATCACCACCTCCCAATTCACTTCAGTGTTTTCTTGCCACTACTGGTGTTGCAACATTTAACATACATGCGACCACTATACATGTATGACTTAGGATTCCTATCAAGGACATGAGACCTTTACATGGTCAGTCCCTTGCAGTGTTCCAAGAAGAGATGAAACATATTCACTACATTCTAATTAATGAGATGAGCTTCATAGGATCTAGACTTTTTGTGCAAATTGAAATTCGCTTGCGTGAGGCATTTCCTTTAAAAACAAAAAAAACCACTACTCATTCGGTTCCTGTTCAATAATTCTTGTGGGTGACTTGGGTCAATTACCACCAGTAATGGACAAACCTCTTTATGCAAGAGAAACTCCAGGCAAAAGCTTATGGACAACCTTTACCATTGTAGTCAAATTGGAAACAATATTCTGGCAACAAGGCATCTCTGTCACCCAGTCCTGCTTCCACCAGTTGTTAGCCAACCTTCACAATGCTACACCAACCATTGATGATTGGAACCTCCTTCAATCTAGGATTGACAAATTCTTATCCATTGAAGAATGTTTATTGTTTGATTCTTCAATCCACCTATTTGCAAGAAACATTCTTGTCGACAACCATAACAAATTCATGCTTCAATCCTTGAATAATCCAATCACACGCAGTGCTGCAGAATTAATTGGTGCTTCAAATGCACACCATCATAATGATGATCAATTGGAAAAACATATATTTCTATGTATACTAGGCCAACGAGTTATGTTATCTTGCAATTTATGGGTCCAAGCAAGATTAGTCAATGGTGCTCTCGGATTAGTCATGCAAATTGTATACGCACGAGGAACTAACCCTTCAAATTTGCAACATATATTATTGTGGAATTTGATAAATACATTGGCCCTCCATGGAACCAAACCCAACCAAAGCATGTACCAATTCCACCCATACAAAGGAGTAACAAGAAACAAATCCCTCTTAAGATGGCATGGGCATTGACTATCCATAAATCCCCACATCGAGCCATGAGGCACCATGATGAAAGAACCAAGTTATAGGCTTACAACTCACTCAACCCAACCCATTTTCTCTTGTGGCACCACCAATCTTCTCTCTACAAAGCATTCAAGAACTCATCCAACCCCCAAATAGTCATATTTCTCTTCTTCCATTGCACTACACTACATAATAGAAGGTATTTCCCTTCTCTACTCAACAATCCCTAATTACTCCTTCCCCTCCAATGCTCTTTAGTGTAGGCAACAAGAGTCCAATTTACTAAATTCCTTGTGGGAATATTTGGAAGAATTAATCTTGGGCTCTCATGTGGTAATAAATAGTGGGTGAAGGCTTCCTAACTTGCCCAGCCTTCATGCTCACATAAAATTAATCTATCTCACATTCAAGGTTTGCAAATCACCCATCACAATGGTGAATTGGGTCATTTTTAGATTTAGATAATGAGCCACTATGGAGAACGCATCATGAGAACTTGTAACACACCCACTATCGTAAATTAAAAAAAAAATTGAATTAATCTCCCACACATGAGAAATCTCCAGAGACCTGCACTTGCAGAATGCCAATCCCTGGTTCAATATCGGGATTCGGGGTTTCGGAGGTTGCGGTGTCGAGGGTCCCTGTCCTCTCGAATCCCCGATCATCGATGGAACGAATTTTCGACGCGCCCCTTTGGTTGCCTCAGCCCCGCTTGGTTAAGCCTCTGGTCCATACGACCTGTTTCTATATGACCATACGACAGCTTCTCGTCGGGGTTTCGGAGTTTGCGGTACCGAGGTGCATATGTACCCGGAACTCCCGATCCTCCGATCCCCAATGTGCTCCTAGCGTATTGGCTGTCTGGGCTAAGTCCTGGTCAATACGACCCCAACGTTCACAAGACCACAGTCTTAATTCTTGTCGGGGTTTGGCGCCTTTCCATGTCATGGCGCACAAGTCCCCTGGGCTCTCGGCGCGCCTTTACACTGACTAGCCCCCTTGGTCATACCATGGTCCATGTGACCACTTACCATATGACTGTAGCCGTATAACCTTCCATCGGGGTTTCGG
Organism: Picea engelmannii; assembly: GCA_009831015.1. Lineage (NCBI taxonomy): Eukaryota > Viridiplantae > Streptophyta > Pinopsida > Pinales > Pinaceae > Picea > Picea engelmannii. The sequence goes on along the minus strand of ML779300.1, from coordinate 26,586 downwards.
CATTTGCGATGACACAAAACACATATACCCGGGACTCGCGATATCCCGATTCACGATTCTCTCCGGATGCTCGACACGTGTCCCTTGGATCAACGGCCTATGATGGTGTCGGAAACTCGCATATCGTGGTTTCGTATTGCAAGGGATCATGTCCTTGAAATCCCCGATATGCCGAACTCCGACTCTCTGGGATCCTCTGCCACGTGTCCCTACTGTTTGGACGGCTCAGATCTTGTC
>ML779300.1:0-26249 GCA_009831015.1 Picea engelmannii | reverse complement strand
ATGATGGCTCTATGGATAGGTGGTTCACCTCCCCATCCCTCATCAAGCCATCAACCTACCAGCCTGCAAGGCATTTATTTCAGGGCTAGCAAGCCGCTTTTGGTTCTCCGGGCCAGTGGAGTCCAAATACGGTATTAAATTCTCAGCGGAAGTTAACGCCCCTTTTTCAAGGTGCCCTCCACCACCATCGTGGTCTCTTTTCCGCACATCCCCTCTCAGCAGTTCTGCAATAAATTCAAACTGTCATTTACATTCATTGACCTCTTTCTGCAGGTCCATCTACATCACATATTCATATTTATAAGTTTTTCCATAGTCCTTGGCCAGTTCAGTTATATTTACAATCTGGGGGACACGGGGTGTTACAGAACTCATGTGGAGAGAATGAACATCCAAAAGGTATGATTGTTGGGAATGATGGTGAGAATGAGAATGATTTCCCATCAGGTAGGAGAATGAAGGACTCTTGTTTTTCTCCATGATGATTGTATTCAATCCCATGTCTCCATAACTATGTAAGATATACATTTTTCACCAACCATTTCATGAATTTATAATTAGCTTCCCAAGTCAAGGAGGTGGATGGGTTTCATTTAATGCATGTGATAGAAAATGTATGAGTTGAGTAATTATTGGGGTTGTTGTTTCTTGGGTAATGTATGCTTGAGTAATTATTGGGGTTGTTGTGTATGCATGATTGAATTCCACTAAAATTAAAATTATTGTATTTATGCAATCATTCTTGCATGTAAATAATGTTTATGAGGTAGTGGGAGGTCACAACTAGTAAATATGATCTGTAAATAAGGTAAAGAATGTTAATGGAATGTCTTGTTGGCCAAGGGAGGCATCTAGGTATGCTACATATAAGAAAATGAAGAGATCGAGAGGAAGTTGAGGTGTGAATCATGAGAATACATAGCATATATGACATACACTAGGGTTCAGTTAGCAATTCAGCTTAGCCATTTATAACTAGGTACGAATAGAGAGGAAGTATTAAAGAGTCGGCTCCGAGCCGAGTAGAAAAGCACAAAGTTGAGAGCCCTTGTTTCAAAAATGTAAATATGTATTTTAATGCTTAATGCATGAGTAGACCACGGACTTACAAATGTGTTATAGTTATAGAAATATTTGAACATTTGTGTTAGTTAGTGCTATCTTTGTGTGACCAAGACTTGTAAATCTTTCACAACAAACAAGAGATTTGAGACACCACACTTCGATTGCCTAACTAGACAAAGTATTCAAGAAAATATAATTCCCTTGTAGCCCATCTTGCTCACCTTGAATCATGAATAACACTCACCTTTCTCTTTTATGAAATCCATGGCAACACCAATTTGTTGAATTTTGTACACAAACGGGTACAATGAAGGCACTCATAGGGAGGTGTTTCAAACCAAAAAAACCCTCCCCTCTCTGGATTTCCAAATAAAAGGTCTAAAAAGTTGACATGTGAAACCCAAAGTAAAGAAAAAGTATAGTTGGATAAGGGAACTGGAAATAAGATTGGGGAATATCTTAGGCTTAACTAGATCCACATTCCCATTAACATAAGTCCAGAGTAGAAGTTTCATGGAAGAAGAAATCAAGCAATGTGTGGAATCGACTACAAGAATACCATGCGGTTCAAGAATACCAACATTAGAAGCGATCAAGGAAGTTCACAGAAACTATATGAAACATGGCACAACCAAGAATAGAGCTCATCGCACTAAAGATTTTGAGAGTAATAAATTCATTAAGTTATTATCGCACATCGCACTAAAGAGAAGTTTATCTCAAATAATTGTTTAATAATTATGTGTAGAGATATTTGCTAGTTGTATTAGAGCTGCAAAATGGTACAAAATTATCAATGTGGAATCTACATTGCAGTGTTCATCTATGGCATGTACCAAAGTGGTAAAATTGGTGTATTTCCTAGACGCATTAATATCCTTAGTTATATAATTCCAAATTTTGTGTTGCGCTAATATTTCACAATGTTACCTTATCACACTAAGTCATATTGCAATCACATATACCAAAATAATATAGATACATTGGTTAACATGAACAACCCAATAAATCTTTTTACCCGAAATATATATTTTGGGGAAACCCATTGAGCACTTCTCCTCATTTTGAGGATGATACCCAAGGTAAACTAGATTATGTAGAAGTTTGAGGTTTTGTCAATAATCTTGTGATGATCATGATATTCAACAAATGACTTACGAAGAACATCATATCACAACATGAGATTTGAACTCAAGTAGGGAGGATAACAATTTTCCTCGCAATCACTCAAGCTAGACCCACTTGTCATTTAAAATTTAAGAACATTGGGGTGGGCTTTGATCCACTTATGTGTACATGGGTCACATAATCATTTAATATAATCTCTTTGAATGTAACCACATGTTCAACCACTACCTCTAGGTGACCTCATGGCTCCAGGAAAAACCCTCATGAGAATTTAACGTTGCCCATTGGTGAAAAACTCTTTGTTCCTCACCAATGGATCCAAATCATTTGGGTTACAACTCAATAAATTATCACATTTGAAGATTCAATAATCACCATAAATTATCTTCCTTAAATTTTTCCTTCTCTCAAATTTTATATACTTTTTTAAATTTTTATACTTTTTTAAATTTTAAAAAAATAATCAAGGAAAAGAGAAATATAAAAGTATTTAATGAAGTTGGATCATTTGTCATAATAATTATCATGGCTTGAAATGTCACAAAGTGCACTCACCTTGATAGTGTAGTGGTTGAGGTGTTTTAAGATGTAGATCATGTTAACATGGTAAACTTAATTCTGTGATAATGTAGATATGTAGTTAATAGTGGTCCCTATGTTTACACATTTTTTCTTACAGATAAAGAAAAATATAATTTTGAGGTGAATTTGATGGAAGAAATAACTCTCATTCATGGTTTCGTAGCCAAAAATCTTCTAGATGTAAAAAGTAATTTTGAAAGGGGTTTCACACTCTTTTCAATCAAAAGAGATATATGGTTCAAAAGAAAAAAGTAAAAGAAAACAGATAAATAACATGTTAGTGCTGCAAGCTCTTGATTATTGATGCTTGAAATAATAAATATAGTAAAGTTTATAATTAAATTAAGCTAATTAATAATTTGTCAACCTCGGTAAGTAAGGTGAATAGGTGAAAGTGTATTCATGTTCAAACCTTATGGATAGCATGCCTAGGCAATAAGGCCAAGAAAATGTACTCTACGATATGTTAATATGGTGTGAGGTTCATAGCTTTACCCTAAAAAAAATTTACTCAATATAAAGAAGTAAACAACAATCCTTGTAGTTTGCAAATTTTATCACATTTTGAGTTAGTACCACAGTGAATACGATAGATAATGCTAGAGATTTGGACATTACATTGATTTTTTGGATCGATGGGAACTTTTGTGTTTGGTGTGTTATGATTAATTATTTACACAATAATTGTAAAATAAAAGTAGTTTGTAAGGTATTATCTACACCAAAATCTTTGTCAATCTAAAAACTAGTTTTAAGATGTAAATCTATTTTTTGATATGAGAGTATCATCCTTCACTTTAATGTTAACATAGCCAATAATTTTGATGTGAAACCTTATAAACCTTCCTTAACATATAATAATGATTATATATTTAATATTCAATTCAAACAAAAATTATTACTATAAATATAACCTTTCTTAACATATAATAATAATTATATATTTAATATTCAATTCAAGCAAATCTTATTATTATAAATATAACATTCCAATATTATAATTTTATTTAATAATAACACTCTACTCTTTTAATCAACTTCCATAATTAAGTAAGACTCAACAAGTTGTGAAGTTATCCTTATCCCAAATTGGCATATTTATATATCAAGATTTATTTCTATATTAATAATTTTTTTCTCTAACAAACTTCAATAATGAAGTGAGGCTTGGAAATATCATTTTCCTATGCATGGTTCAAAACTCAAACTCACACTTTATCTCACCCTCACACTTTTGAGAGCAAGACTGAAAATTGGAATCTTGTATTATTATGATTGTATGGTGATTGTCACTATGATTGTATGGTGATTGCCACTATGTAAACAAGAAGAATTATTTTATTTCAACGTTGTTTTTATGGAATGGTCTCGTTATGTTGAATAAATAATTAAATATTTTCATTAATATGATGTATTTTCTTTCATTATGTGACATAAAACTCAAACTTTTTATAAGAAAGATTAAAAATATTTATAAATACCCAATAAAAAAATAAAATAAAAATCACTATTTATTCGGTTTTTGTTCAATAATTCTTGTGGGTGACTTGGGTCAATTACCGCGAGTAATGGACAAATCTCTTTATGCAAGAGAAACTCTAGGCAGGAGTTTATGGACAACCTTTACCATTGTAGTCAAGTTGGAAACAATATTCCGACAACAAGGCATCTATGTCACCCAGTCTCGCTTCCACCAGTTGTTAGCCAACCTTCACAATGCTACACCAACCATTGATGATTGGAACCTCCTTCAATCTAGGACTGACAAATTCTTATCCATTGAAGAACATTGATTGTTTGATTCTTCAATCCAACTATTTGCAAGAAACATTCTTGTCGACAACCATAACAAGTTCATGCTTCAATCCTTGAATAAGCTAATCGCACGCAGTGCTGCAGAATTAATTGGTGCTTCAAATGCACACCATCATGATGATGATCAATTGGAAAAACATATCTTGCTATGTATACTAGGCCAACGAGTTGTGTTATCTTGCAATTTATGGGTCCAAGCAAGATTAGTCAATGGCGCTCTCAGATTAGTCATGCAAATTGTATATGCACAAGGAACTAACCCTCCAAATTTGCCAACATATATTATTGTGGAATTTGATAAATACATTGGCCCTCCATGGGACCAAACCCAACCAAAGCATGTACCAATTCCACCCATACAAAGGAGTAACAAGAAACAAATCCCTCGTAAGATGGCCTGGCCATTGACTATCCATAAATCTCAAGGCATGACCTTGATAAGGTCTATCATTGACATTGGAAACATTGAACATCAAGCCTTGACCTTCATAGCAATGTCATCCACTACTACTATAGAAGGAATGTGAATAGCACCAGCCTTCTCCTTCGAACGCTATGAAAAATTAAGGATGTTGCTTATGTCTCACTACGAAAACAAGAATAGGCACGTTTATCTTCTTTGTTACATACCTTCTAGATTCTTCTATGTTGTACTCATACTTCTACACATGAACTATTTGACTTGGTCCATACTTCTATACATGATATGAAATAGTTTCAAATATTTACTACCAAATACCTATCAATCATACTTTGACCTAAACACTTTGCAACAAATCATTTTTCTACTCATAATTAATATACCATTACAATGCTACTCATGAAATAATATACTTATAAAAAAAAACTATATTATTCTTTTTGACATTGTCTTTCCCCCGGTTGTGGGGTATGCTAGTATTTATTATTAATCGATATAACTAATAATGAAGAAGAAAATCCAAACAAAGTACCTACTATATATCAAACATAATAAATATAGATACATAATATTTATTAAAAAAAAAGAATGAAAAGTATCGAACATAATAAATATAGATACAGAATATTTATTACCAAAAAGAGAACAGAAAGTATGAACAAGAACTAAATAAAGTATTTACTATCTATTGTGGTTTAACCTTGAAAGTTAAAAGCATGAATGCCTTTAAAGGATGTGGAATCCTCATTTCCAAGTGGAGAATCTAATCAGTGAATCTTTACATCGAAGGCGTTCTTTTAGGGGACGACTCTCCACCGACTTTCGTCGTCTGTCAAGGACCATTAACAATTGGCCAGGTGTCCTCTCTAATGAAGAATGACGATTCACTAAATTTAAATACCGTGAAATTGGAAGAAATCGTGGAAGATAGAGATATTTTGCAACTGTTATAATTGAAATGTATTTATTAGAATATAGTTCAAACTTTCCTATGATGGACTGGAAATTAATTAGATGACGATAATGAAAGAGGAAAATTTAGTTACCATGTTGTCTTCTCTTCTTGTAAAGCTTAATGCCTAATAATTGTAAATTGGATATCTTTCTACAACCTCTATATACTGAGAATGTTTCTTTTGTCATTTCTCGCTCAATATCAAACTAGTTGGTTGCATTTTCATCGGTCCAAATTTCCATAGACATGGTCCAAGTACAATGTCAACCCAAACTCGGAGATTTCGTTGCCTATGTTGTTTGCATCTTCACTTTGCAGATAATAGTATCGAGCAATAGTAATGGCACAAAGATGAAGAGCCAGGTTTGAGCGGTACTAATGGCACGAAGACGAAGAGCCCAATTAGCTAGGAATTATCCCGAGCTAGTGTTTGGATGCATGTCTTACTTCTCTAACTCACCACAGTTCATATTTCCCTCCATGTTTCATTTCAAGAGCGTGCCAAAAAATTGTATCAAAATTCATGTTCTCAACAAATCATATTTACCACAATATTAAAAATTCATTTAAGTGGTGTAACTTGAGGGTTTATACATCTTTATTTAGTGTTATTAAACTAATTTTTAAGCTTATTTTACATTATATGATAATGTTGAAACTGTAGTTGTTTAGCGGGATTTCTATAAAAACATATATTTAAAAATAATTTAAAAAAATATATATTAAAAAATATTTTTATGAAAAATTTGACATTATTTGCTATCCAAAACAATACTTTCCCAGAGCTCAAGTTTTATGGACTTTGCATTTTCATTTTGACAGGGATGCAATGTTTCAATCATGACTAGCCTAACGCCAAACAATACAATAGAAAGGGATCTCCATGAGAATGCCATATGCCTTTTATTTATTCCTTTTATTTATTGGTAAGGGTTTGATTGTGTTGATTGACCACTTGTGAATGCAATGCAATTTATAAACATATATATTTCACCGACCCCAACATCATCCATGAAACTCCTAGGTTGATTGTTCCAACGACTATAACAACTTAGTACTTATAGTAAGTTATCCAGGCAAATCTCCAAATCTCCTAAATGTTTAAACAATATAACAACTTGAACTTACTTTGGCGTTTCCTTTACCCCGCTTCGGGGTTATGCTAGTTATAAATAAGAGGTGACATGAATTGGAATACTTCATAATAAGTTACTTGGTCTATATAAAATTTTCATGTGAAGTAATTATACATAAAGATTAATCTAGATTTATCTTAACTTCAAATTATTAAGTGTCAAGAGGAAAACTTTTTTTAAAGTGCAAAATCTTTATCCCTTTAAGAGTTTGATAAATTCTACAGAGGTATACAAACCCTACCCCCCTTTGGATTTGAACTTGTGACCTCTTAGGATGAAACAAACACATGTTCTTAACCATTAGGCCCACTCAGGATATATATATATATATATATAAAGTCTACAGAGGTATACATACCCTACCCCCTTTGGATTTGTACTTGTGACCTCTTAGGAGGAAACACATGTTCTTAACCATTAGGCTCACTCAGGTTGTTTTATATATATATCGAACTTAGATGCTTATTACTATTATTATAATTATTTTAAGTAATATTTTTGGTTGGCATATGCCACGTCAATGTTACGAATAGATGTGACACATCTCCCACGTACTACATTTTAGAATGTGTTTCTCAATTTAACAAAGAAAACCCTAACCATTGTATTTCTCCATCCATATTCATTATACTATTCAATTTAGAATGAGTGAATACATTTATACAATCCCTCTGATACTCATGGTCATTAAAGTGAAAATCAATAAACCATGCTTTCAACTATCATCAGTGCTCCGTTAGACCCACTTACTTAACATGAATACCATCTTCTAAACTCTATGTAACAACATCTTGTCTATACACAACTTTGAAGGAATAAAGACAAGTGTTGGGGGAGTTGAGAGATTGCCTACTTGAAAAATAATCATGTTGATCATCACTGGAGAATAACCTAAAAGAAGAAAATTTGTAAACTCTTTGAGTTTGTCAATAACAATAACAATTTTGCCTAGGGTTTTTCCAAAGATGTCACCTCTTGATCGAAAAAGGTGGAGTTCAACATAGAAGCAACAATGTTTTGGTTGTCCTAGAGGAGCATTTTGGTAGCATAAGTCAAAGATAGGAGATCGTCATCATGCTTTCTTAAAGGAGGCAAGGGTATGGTCTTTTCATTGTCCTCAAATACAAACAAACAGAACACACATTCTAGCTCATTTTTATTGATAAACAAAAATAATTCATATATCAAAAATAATGATATTTGATTGATAAACAAACACAAAAAAGACACATCTATCTCCCACATGTCAAAATCAATTCTCTATGATTATTATTTATGAAACAAAAATAATTCATAAGATATTATTCACACCAATTAATTTGTAAAATTAGATATTATCTTACTACTACCATGACATATCTCGCTCCACATTAATGAGGACTATAAAGCGTTAATTTTTTATTTTTTTATAATTTATTTTACTTACATTCTATACAAAATACATACATCCAATTCGAGAAAACAAAAACTTGTATACAGAATACATACATCCAATTGGAGAAAACAAAAACGTGAAAGTAAAGCTATGATGTGTATTTCAATACTTGCATGTGTAAGATGAGAGACACATACAAGTGATATGATATTTGGATAGATAATTAAATATTTTGATCAATTATAGTTATTTGGGATAAAAGGTTAAATTACATTCAAGGTAATACTTGGTTGTATTTATAGGATTAATGTTGGATGTTATTAGAAAATACATGATTTTATAATAGGTAGCTTTAACAATGATTACAAGGGATATTGATTTTCTTATGGATATTATTTAGGTGGAAACTATATTTTGGTCTAGGAGTAAGACCCAAAACTACTTTTGATTGGTTAAAAACTCATCTTCTTTGGATGTAAGGAAACAAGTTAGCAACCCAAGTTCTAGAGGCATTTGGCATGAGTGAAAGTCTACCCCCTTTCGGACCACCAACAAGTTATTTTAGGTGGCGTGTTTTTTCTTGAATAACAGTGATGAGTTAGCCCATATTTGTAGATAGCAACAAATAATGGTTGTCCTCACTATCAATTGACCACTCAATTATGATAGGTTTTGTCACTTTCAAATAAAAAGAAAGAAAAAGGGGAAAAAATCATCATAGCACCACTTTTATCTTGGGCCACTTGTAATGTTTGGCCCAATTATCTCATGATATGTAACCTCGGTCTTCGTGAATGGTTTTGAGAGAAAATATAATGATGTTTTCTTTGCATGTGTGTGGATAAGCCATGTTTTTGACCTCAAAACATATTTTAGATCATACTCTATATTTTTAACTTTTTTATGTGTAAACGCAAAAGTGTCATGAGCAATATCACCATAAGTAATGTCCTTGGGGTTGTTGGTTATAAGAGTTAACAAACTTCAAAGGAGTTGTGTTGTGTTGTGTTGTCCAAGGCATAGCTGAAATTATGTTTCATGAGTTTAAGGTTATTATTCAAAATGTAAGGGTGTTTATGATTATAAAATTGAATTAGACAAAAGTATGTGTTTCACCACTTTAGCTTGCTTGTCAATTTGTGGGTGAAAGTTTGTGAACATGTTGAGTCGGGCATGGAACATACTTGAGAAAATTTCCTTAAAAAATGATACAAAGTTTAAGTTCTCAATGACCCTTAATAACCTTGAAAGGGGGTGGATTGATAATCTCAACGATAAGATTTCATTCATTGTACTTAAGAATTTAGGGTTGATTAAGCACAAATGTGTGCATGTTAATATGTTGAACACGTTGTGTGGAAGATTTGTTGATGAAGAATTAGTGACATGATAAAGAACATATGTGGGTTGCGGTTTTGATGAAAGTGATGAGGAGCATAAATCTATTGTAGAGGGAATCACAATAGAATTTGTTGTGAGTATTCTCTTGGTTATGTTGGGAGCTAATAAAGGTTGTGGCGATCTTGAGTTGTACCAAGGAACATATTGATTGGGGATGGAGGGCATTGATAAAATTAATAAAGAGCACAACAAAGGTGAGAGAGCATGTGAGCACACAAAAGATGATTGGAATAGTGCACATGGTAAATGTAACAATGACTACATAGAAATTTGGCACAAATGGCGTGAACAATGAGACAAAATCAAGACAATGCCTTGAAGAAAGATCAAAGGTTGTGACATAAGAAAGATGAAGAGCCCAATGGGGAGTTGAAGAGACAAATAGTTTACCATCTCCTTCCATGCACTGCTATCCATGGAAAGGGTAGCAACTAATGACCAATAAAATTTCCAATCCTCAAGAGATTAATTCACCTTACACGATGTTGAATTGGCTAATTTTCATATTTGTATAACGGGTCACTATGTATATCGTGACACGAGAACTCTTATGGAGATAATGCACATCTAAATGGTACATCAAAAAGTTGGGAGTGATGGTGAGAATGAGAATGATTCAAAGACTAAGCATGATAGAAAATCGATGAAAAAAGGATGTCAATTCAACAAAAATTTTGATGCCCCCAAATGCATTGTATGTTGCAACATGCTTTCAATAAAAAGGGAAAAAATAACAAAAGTAAATTGACACGAATTATGATGCTATGACCATGTATTATTGTAGTGTGTAGTCCACCAAACCGATTACTAAGGAGTGATTCACCACAAAATTGTAGGAATCAACTATGGATTTCACCCCCAAGCCAGAACATGATACCACCAGGGTGAAGAAAACTCCTACAAGGCTCTAATATCACTCATCCCAACTCATTGCTCTATAGATTTAGCCAATATTCTCAATACATAGCTTCCAAGTTCCTCATTTCGCCATCAATCAACCATGCCATTCTCTTCCACCACTCTGCACAACACAAGGAAGATATTCCCTTTCTTTGCTCAACAATAATTGAGGGATCTTCTTCCATTCCAATGTTATTAATTGTTGGAAAAAAGAGTTCATTGTACTCACTACTTTCTAGGGATAAACTGGAAGATTAACACTTCACTATGAAACAATCAATGAGCAACAATGTCAAGGTTGTAGGCTAAATGTTGTTGGCTTCAGTTGTATAAGACTTTCTAATAGAGGATTCTGACAAAGATGGTTTGTAGGTCCCATATCAAGAGGATCTCTTTACATTATGGGATCTCTTGCGAAAATTCCTTATTGAGCTAGTCTTGCTCCCATCAACATTATTGGGATTTTTTCCCATCTTGTAGTTGCCTCTAAATGGAATTTAAACTATGAAGCATGCTTGCATTAAGTTGGTTATACTCTTCTTGAGATTTAATTAACCTCTCATTGTCTGCTCTATAGTTTTGAATTTCCGCCCTCAGTCTCGTTATGGTCTACACAATATTTGGAGGAATCACTTGGTTTCACACGGGTTATACCATAACCAACTCGGAGGAAAATCTCCCAAGTAATATATGGATGAATAATAATATTGGATGAACTTCCCTAGGAATTTGCACATGATATACTCCCCATTGCATGGAAAGTACATGTCTTCCCAAGAAGCATGGGGATATCAAAAGCACAACTCAAGTCAAAGTTTGATGGGAATTATTTTCAAGGAAGCATGGGGTAAAAGTTAGTTCTTCCTAAAGGACAAGTGTTAAGGTGAAATAACCCATGCACCCCCTTTATTCTTCCCCCATTGTGCTAACATAGTCCCCTTGTTACTACCTCAAGAAAACTTTTTGGGTGGATATTATATTCCAACATTATTATTTACATAGCTTTAGATGGCAAGAGAGCTGCAACTTCTGGGGTAGTATATCATGTGCAAATTCTTGAGGAAGTTCATCCATTATTATTATTCAACCATCCATTCCTTAGGATATTTTCCTTTGTCTAGTTATGTAATAACCTATGTGAAACCATGATTGTTATGCCTACAAATTTCAAGAAAAATCAATAAAATTTTGGTTGCTAAGAGCCTGTGGGATTTGGGGATTTCTTGTTGAGAATATGAGAGGAAATGTGTTGGTTTTGAAGGAAAAACCATGGTTGGAATGTCCACCAAAGCTTAAGAAAACAACATTTAACCTGCAACCTTGATATGGTTGCTCATTCATTGCTTTGGACCCAAGTGTTTCTCTTCTAGGTTATCCGCATAAGGTAGTCACAAGAATTCACTCATTTTAACTGCATTGAAGAGCACTTGAATAGAAGAAGATATCTAAGGGAATATTGAGCAAATAAAGATATGATCTTCCTTGTGTTGTGTAGGGTGGTGGAAGAGAGTGTCATGGCTAATTGATGGCTAGAAGAGGAGCCCAAAGTGCTATGTCATGAGAAAATTGGTCAAGCCATGAGAGAAATGGGCTAGGGTAAGTGAGATAAGGGCCACACAAGAGCTTCTTCCTTCACCCTCGTGATACCACAATATATTGTCCCCTTCCATGCATTCATGACCATGGAATGGGTACAAACTAACAACCCATTAACATTTGTTGACCCTTAAGCAATATATTCACCTTAACTTAACAAAGAGCCATAAAGATTTCAAATTCATGCATGGGTGAAAAATTATAAAATGTAGTGGAATAATCAAGGATGGAATAACATAATTCATGGAAACTAAACCCATGTTCATAATTAAGCACATTCATGCACACAACACCCACAACACATATATTTCCATAATAGAAAAAAGAAATCAATTGTAGATTTATCAACATAGATATAACAATTATTTTTAAAATATAAGATAATCCAAGAAAATAGTTGTGTATGAGAATTTTTCCAGCCAACCATAGGCATCCAGTGCATATTCCATCCCCACATCGAGCCATGAGGCACCATGATGAAAGAACCAAGTTATAGGTTTACGACTCACTCAACCCAACCCATTTTCTCTTGTGGCACCACCAATCTTCTCTCTACAAAGCATCCAAGAACTCATCCAACCCCCAAATAGTCATGTTGCTCTTCTTCCATTGCACTACACTACATAATAGAAGGTATTTCCCTTCTCTACTCAACAATCCCTAATTACTCCTTCCCCTCCAATGCTCTTTAGTGTAGGCAACAAGAGTCCAATTTACTAAATGCCTTGTGGGAATATTTGGAAGAATTAATCTTGGGCTCTCATGTGGTAATAAATAGTGGGTGAAGGCTTCCTAACTTGCCCAACCTTCATGCTCACATAAAATTAATCTATCTCACATTCAAGGTTTGCAAATCACCCATCACAATGGTGAATTGGGTCATTTTTAGATTTAGATAATGAGTCACTATGGAGAACACATCATGAGAACTCATGTGGAGAGAATGAACATCCAAAAGGTATGATTGTTGGGAATGATGGTGAGAATGAGAATGATTTCCCATCAGGTAGGAGAATGAAGGACTCTTATTTTTCCCCGTGATGATTGTACTCAATCCCATGTCTCCATAACTATGTAAGATATACATTGTTCACCATCTATTTCATGAATTTATAATTAGCTTCCGTCAAGGAGGTGGATGGGTTTCATTTAATGCATGTGATAGAAAATGTATGAGTTCCTAGGCTAACACTTGGTAATAGAGGATTTCTTTCCCTTAGCACTCACCCCCCCCCCCCCCCCCCCTCCACCCGCACCTTCATCATCTAATATCTCTACATTGTCGATCTATTGATGATTAGAAAAATGAGGAATTTATGGGGTCATGAGGCCCCATTTGGGTGAGGTGCACCTTCCAACATCGAACCCATAAAGTGAGAAAAATGTTGATGTTGTTAATTTGTCAATGTTGCGATGGATAAGATCTCAATGAGATCCAATTCAATGTCTTCCATTTTTTCCCATGAAAAATTACCACGATGTCAATTATCCCATGATCCGATGTTCATGGAAATTGTGGGGGTGATAGGGGCTCTTTGGGAGGGGTGTATCTTTCAACACATTTCCCATAAGGTGCAAACATGTAGCACTTTCCTTCAAAATCTTTTTTTTCATGAAATTGTTCCACTTAGATATTGACAAGATTTTGACCCCTTCCAATGTGCACTTCCTCAATCTAACTTGGATGTGGTCTCATATTCCATGTCTTCAGAAGGTGTAAAATCAATAGTTGTTAGTAATATTGTGAGCTATAATGAGTGCAACAAGTTTTACTCAATCTTGTATAACTCATGAATCTTGTTTCTAAGGAAAACAAGTTATTGGTCAAGTTTATATTTTTGTCCAATATCAAATAAAGCATAATCTACTCTCTTTCCTCATGTGCCCCTAAAACTTTGAGAGTTATGGACGGATCTCATTCACAAAGATTTGAACTTCTATATTCCCAAATTACCTAGATGTATTACATGGCTTCCTAAAATGGCCTTAATGTTGTCAAACAATAGGCACATTATCGTGAATCATGTTGTCTTCTTCTCATAAACTTCCCAAATTGGCTCAATGTTGAAGTTGAGCTTTGATACCAAATCATTTTTCCTCAAAAATATTTCCCATAAACTTTTCACTTTAGTTGTCCTTTTGATGTTTCCCCATGATTCTCAGAAAGGCACATACTCTCCATGCAAGGGGGAGTATATCATGTGCAAATTATCGAGGAACTTCATCCAAAATTACCACTTATCTATCCATTCATTAAGGTTTTTCCTCTAGCTGGTTATGGAATAGCATGTGTAAAATTATGATTGTTGTGCTTGCAAATGGAAATAGAATGTCATGAACTTGTGGTTGGTAAGAACCTATGGGATTTGGCAATTTCTTCTTGATAATATGAGAAGAAATGGGTTGGTTTTAAAGAAAACCCATGGTGCAAATGTCTACAACTAACAACATTTAACTTGGAAACTTGATATCGCTTCTCATTGACTATTTTGGAGCCAAGTGTTTCTCTTCCAAGTTATCCCCAGAAGGTAGTGACCAACATGGTGGACTCTTTCTGACTATATTGAAGAGCATTGGAATGTATGAAAATCCCCAAGGGACTATTGGGCAAAGAAAGGGATAATATTCCTTGTGTCATGTAGGGTGGTGAAGTGAGTGACATGGCTTATTAATGGTTAGATGAGGAACATGCAATGCTTAGTGAACATATTTATTGGGTCACGAGAGCAATGGGTTGTGCTACGTTAAATTAGAGTCTTGTAGGAGCTTTCTTTGACTTGGTGATACTGCACTATAGTGTCCCCTTCCATGCACTCCTAACCATGCAATGGGTAGCCACTAAAGTTCCATTAAAAGTCTTGTCCCTCAAGAGATCAATTTACCTTAACATAACAAAGATGGCTAAGGCCCAAAAATATTTCAAATGCATGCATGGGTGAAAAATTATAAAATGAGATGGAATAATCAACTATGGAAAACAAAGTTCATGGGAACGAAATGCCCAAGTTCATAAATAAGCACATTCACACACACAAAATGCATAACATGTATATCTCCATAACAAACAAAAAAAATCAATAATAGATTTATCAACATAGATATAACACTTGTGATGATCCAAGAATTTGACTTCCATGGGGATCTAATCTCACTCAACCCAACCCGTTTATCTCACGACTCAACATGAGGCACTATTGAGAAAAGAAAGAGAATGTCACCCTTGTGTTGTGTAGGTTAATGGAAGAGAATGCCATGGTTGATTGATGCCTAGATGAGGAGATTGGGATACTTTATAAGGGGCAGATTGGCTAAGTCATGAGAGAAATGGGTAGGGATAAGTGAGATTAGATCCTCATGGGAGCTTCCTTTTTCTTAGTGGTAACATTATTTGTTTTGGTCACCAAACTGATTACTAAGAAGTGATTCACCACCCAACCATAGGAATGAACTACCACCCCCAAGATAGACCATGATAGCACCAAGTAGAAGGAAGCTCCCACAAGGCTCTAATCTTAGTCAACCCAACCCATTGCACTCACAACATAGCTAATTTGTTCACTACATATCACTCCAAGTTCTTGATCTAGTCATCAATCAACAATGACACTCTCTTCCAATGCCTACACAAGAAAAGGAAGATCTTCCCTTTTTGTACTCAAGAATATCTCATGTTGGGTCATCATAGCAATGAGTTGGGTTGAGTGAGATTAGAGCAATGTAGGAGATTCCTTTACCTTGGTGTAGGTATCATGGTCTAGCTTGGGGGTGGAATCCATAGCCAACTCTTATGCTTGGGTAGTGAATTGTTGCTCAACAATTACACTGCATTTGTTTGCAAATAAGTGTTCATATATATCTTTGTATGGAATGCTTTAGTTGTATTATGTCATGTGCTTCCATGAATTCAATTGAGTTGTATGAAAATTATGTTATAGAATGGTTAGTGGATGAGAATCTTGTAATAATAATGCGTGTACATAAATTATGCTTGAGTAATTATTGGGGTTGTTGTACGCATGATTGAATTCCACTAAAATTATAATTATTGTATTTATGCAATCATTCTTGCATGTAAATAATGTTTATGAGGTAGTGGGAAGTCTCAACTAGTAAATATGATCTGTAAATAAGGTAAAGAATGTTAATGGAATGTCTTGTTGGCCAAGGGAGGCATCTAGGTATGCTACATATAAGAAAATGAAGAGATAGAGAGGAAGTTGAGGTGTGAATCATGAGAATACATAGCATATATGACATACACTAGGGTTCAGTTAGCAATTCAGCTTAGCCATTTATAACTAGGTACGAATAGAGAGGAAGTATTAGAGAGTCGGCCCCAAGCCGAGTAGCAAAGCACAAAGTTGAGAGCCCTTGTTTCAAAAATGTAAATATGTATTTTAATGCTTAATGCATGAGTAGACCACAGACTTACAAATGTGTTATAGTTATAGAAATATTTGAACATTTGTGTTAGTTAGTGCTATCTTTGTGTGATCAAGACTTGTAAATCTTGCACAACAAACAAGAGATTTGAGACACCACACTTCGATTGCCTAACTAGACAAAGTATTCAAGAAAATATAATTCCCTTGTAACCCAGCTTGCTCACCTTGAGTCATGAATAACACTTACCTTTCTCTTTTATGAAATCCATGGCAACATCAATTTGTTGAATTTTGTACACAAACGGGTACAATGAAGGCACTCATAGGGAGGTGTTTCAAACCAAAAAAACCCTCCCCTCTCTGGATTTCCAAATAAAAGGTCTAAAAAGTCGACATGTGAAACCCAAAGTAAAGAAAAAGTATAGTTGGATAAGGGAATTGGAAATAAGATTGGGGAATATCTTAGGCTTAACTAGATCCACATTCCCATTAACACAAGTCCAGAGTAGAAGTTTCATGGAAGAAGAAATCAAGAAATGTGTGGAATCGACTACAAGAATACCATGCGATTCAAGAATACCAGCATTAGAAGCGATCAAGGAAGTTCACAGAAACCATATGAAACGTGGCACAACCAAGAATAGAGCTCATCGCACTAAAGATTTTGAGAGTAATAAATTCATTAAGTTATTATCGCACATCGCACTAAAGAGAAGTTTATCTCAAATAATTGTTTAATAATTATGTGTAGAGATATTTGCTCGTTGTATTAGAGCTACAAAATGGTACAAAATTATCAATGCGGAATGTACATTGCAGTGTTCATCACTGGAATGTACCAAAGTGGTAAAATTGGTGTATTTCCTAGATGCATTAATATCCTTAGTTATATAATTCCAAATTTTGTGTCGCGCTAATACTTCACAATGTTACCTTATCACACTAAGTCATATTGCAATCACATATACCAAAATAATATAGATACATTGGTTCACATGAACAACCCAATAAATCTTTTTACTCGAAATATATATTTTGGGGAAACCCGTTGAGCACTTCTCCTCATTTTGAGGATGATACCCAGGGTAAACTAGATTATGTAGAAGTTTGAGGTTTTGTCAATAATCTTGTGATGATCATGATATTCAACAAATGACTTACGAAGAACATCATATCACAACATGAGATTTGAACTCAAGCAGGGAGGATAACAATTTTCCTCGCAATCACTCAAACTAGACCCACTTGTCATTTAAAATTTAAGAACATTGGGGTGGGCTTTGATCCACTTATGTGTACATGGGTCACATAATCATTTAATATAATCTCTTTGAATGTAACCACATGTTCAACCACTACCTCTAGGTGACCCCATAACTCCAGGAAAAACCCTCATGAGAATTTAACGTTGCCCATTGGTGAAAAACTCTTCGTTCCTCACCAATGGATCCAAATCATTTGGATTACAACTCAATAAATTATCACATTTGAAGATTCAATAATCACCATAGATTATCTTCCTTAAATTTTTCCTACTCTCAAATTTTATATACTTATTTAAACTTTTATACTTTTTTTAATTTTTAAAAAATAATAAAGGAAAAGAGAAATATAAAAGTATTTAATGAAGTTGGAGCATTTGTCACAATAATTATCATGGCTTGAAATGTCACAGAGTGCACTCACCTTGATAGTGTAGCGGTTGAGGTGTTTTAAGATGTAGATCATGTTAACATGGTAAACTTAATTATGTGATAATGTAGATATGTAGTTAATAGTGGTCCCTATGTTTACACATTTTTTCTTACAGATAAAGAAAAATATAATTTTGAGGTGAATTTGATGNTTGAGGTGTTTTAAGATGTAGATCATGTTAACATGGTAAACTTAATTATGTGATAATGTAGATATGTAGTTAATAGTGGTCCCTATGTTTACACATTTTTTCTTACAGATAAAGAAAAATATAATTTTGAGGTGAATTTGATGAAATAAATAACTCTCATTCATGGTTTCGTAGCCAAAAATCTTCTAGATGTAAAAAGTAATTTCGAAAGGGGTTTCACACTCTTTTCAATCAAAAGAGATATATGGTTCAAAAGAAAAAAGTAAAAGCAAACAGATAAATAACATGTTTTTTTTTTAAATAAAAAAGGTAGAGCCTGCTATATTAGATTAACAAAAACTTTGACAAGATATACAGTGGCATGGGTCTAAGTCACCAAAAATGCTGCCGATTACCGGAAACCAACATAAGTGGAGAGCAAATAACAGTTGTATGATAAACAGGTAATAGAGTAGCATCTGTCCTGCCCGAAGGAAACCAGGACAGATGTCTATAGTCCAAATGAACATAAAACAGTAACATGAAAAGACTAAAAACCAAGAGAGCATAAAATCTAGGTACCCATTTGACTGTCGCCATCTCCAGTCTGCCATGTGGACCCAGCCGGGATGGAAAAAGCTTGCGCACAGAGGGGGCACTTCCGCTGAGATGGAACATTGGAATATGCGTCGAGAAGCATGTCCAGGCGCTGGCCCATGAGAAGGGCCCTATGCTCCAGGTCTGACATGTGGCCTCGGAGCTCGAACACCAGGGCCAGGTGCTCTGCACGGAGGAGAGAGCCATGCAAACCGCCACCCACGTCGTTGAGGGGAACATTCCTCACATCCGCTGTCGCACCACTTCCAGCTTCGAACTCCCTCTGCCCCACATCATCCCCTGCAACCTTCCTCACCGAGCGAATGTTATCCACATTCAGCTCTGCTCCAGTTGCCTACATTTCGTGGCTGGTAGGATTGTTAACACCCGGCCAAGGAATTTCTTCAACAATGCAGCTGGGGAAATCGTCTTCCTGAATCAAATTGGGCTTGCTTTCCTCCCGGTGGGTCGCCTCTATGGCGCGGGGCTCCTCTGCAGTCGACAGGTCCTCCATAAACGGGTCTTCCTCCACGAAACAGGTGGGATATGCATCCTCTGTCCCAGCCTCCTGCCCTTCTCCTGGCTTAATTGTTGTGGCCTCTCTGCTATAGCCAGCTCCCGACTCTGCAATGGTGGCGAGCAACGCCAATTTCTCAGCCCGAGCCTTCTTCCGAAGCATGGAGGTCACTAGTGCCAGAGCGCGTTCCAATTGCTCTTTCCGTCGTCGTTGCGCCTTGCGGGCATCCCAGGCTGAGCCACGGTGAGGCCTGCCTCATTTTATAACCATAGTATCCAGGGAATGAATGAATGTACAGAGCAGTTGCAGTGATAATATGAAAAGCTAGTAATTGAGCGGTGGCAGGTACAGAGCACGAGCAGACCGACTCTGTCTCGGCACACACAAAGACAAACTACTCGGAGAATCCTTGCCAAGATGCAACGAAAGGGTGGTGAGCCAGGACAAGAGGAGTGCAGGACTGCACCAGAGCATCCGAGCGAAGAGCAGAGCCGAAGCAGGAGCAGTCCCGCTTTGTCCGGGCTCATAGGAAAGCACATAACCAGAAGTCGAGGTCACCTGTCCGCCTTTAACCCCTATCATGCTGAGTACGCAGTGGGCGTAAATGGTTGCGCGAGGGAGGAGTCCCTCCATCGTATAGCTGCAACTATGGTCGTCCACCATCGTAAATGCATACCTGTGGGTGGCGACCATCGACATTTATGCCCGGGCTTAGTGCTAAGCCTCGTGTCACCCCATCCGGGGCAACAGATAAATAACATGTTAGTGCTGCAAGCTCTTGATTATTGATGCTTGAAAAAATAAATATAGTAAAGTTTATAATTAAATTAAGCTAATTGATAATTTGTCAACCTCGGTAAGTAAGGTGAATAGGTGAAAGTGTATTCATGTTCAAACCTTATGGATAGCATGCCTAGGAAATAAGGCCAAGAAAATGTACTCTATGATATGTTAATATGGTGTGAGGTTCATAGCGATACCCTAAAAAAAATTTACACAATATAAAGAAGTAAACAACAATCCTTATAGTTTGCAAATTCTATCATATTTTGGGTTAGTACCACAGTGAATACAATAGATAATGCTAGAGATTTGGACATTACATTGATTTTTTGGATTGATGGGAACTTTTGTGTTTTGTGTGTTATGATTAATTATTTACACAATAATTGTGAAATAAAGGTAGTTTGTAAAGTATTATCTACACCAAAATCTTTGTCAATCTAAAAACTAGTTTTAAGATGTAAATCTAATTTTTGATATAAAAGTATCCTCCTTCACTTTAATGTTAACATCACCAATAATTTTGATGTAAAACCTTATAAACCTTCCTTAACATATAATAATGATTATATATTTAAAATTCAATTCAAACAAAAATTATTACTATAAATATAACCTTTCTAGTAATATAATAATAATTATATATTTAATATTCAATTCAAGCCAATCTTATTACTATAAATATAACATTTCAATATTATGATTTTATTTAATAATAACACTCTTCTCTTCTAATCAACTTCAATAATTGAGTAAGACTCAACAAGTTGTGAAGTTATCCTTATCCCAAATTGGCATATTTATATATCAATATTTATTTCTATATTAATACTTTTTTCCTCTAACAAACTTCAATAATGAAGTGGGGCTTGGAAATATCATTTTCCCAAACCTCAATGGATGGTTCAAAACTCAAACTCACACTTTATCTCACCCTCACACTTTTGAGAGCAAGACTGAAAACTGGAATCTTGTATTATTATGATTGTATGGTGATTGTCACTGTGATTGTATGGTGATTGCCACTATTATTATGATTGTATGGTGATTGTCACTGTGATTGTATGGTGATTGCCACTATGTAAACAAGAAGAATTATTTTATTTCAACGTTTTTTTGGGAATGGTCTCGTTATATTGAATAAATAATTAAATATTTTCACTAATATGATGTATCCTCTTTCATTATGTGACATAAAACTCAAACTCCTTATAAGAAAGATTAAGAACATTTACAAATACCCAATAAATAAATGAGTGTAACACCACGTTAATCTTGAGCCACTGATAATGCTTAGGCCCAATTATAGGTCTCTATTGGATGGTTTACAGAAAGTCTAAAGATGCTTTCTTTGCATATGTGGAGATAAGTCATAAAGTCATATCTTTGACTTCATATAACTAAACTAATAATTTCTACGATCATGGAGATACTCTATCACAATTATTAATATTCTTGCTTGACCAATCAAGGGATGATAAAACATGAACATCCTTGAAAGCAACTTTCACTTACCTAGTTAGAACCTCCTTTCAAAGTTGGAGTAAGACTTTGATAATGCACTCCAATGTCTTTGAAGTTAACAATGAAGGAAAGTGTGTATTGATTGGCGTGAGCATGAAAGATTGAGAATGTAAAAAGATAACATATTTTTTAATTGTAAAATTTTGGAAGATTTTGCATCTAAACTTTGTTTCAAATTAAGAAGTTATGTGAGTTACAATGATCTTGATTATGTTGAAATTGAGAATGAAATAAAAAAATACACAATATTGTAGAAAGAACACAATATACAATATTGAAAGTAGAGATTATCATGAAAACCAAATTATATTAGTGGATTAACGGTGAAAAACACTACAATGTTTATAGCAATACATAATGGCTAAAATGGTGGTAGCTTATTTCTAAGAAGAGATGTGACAGGTACATTCATTTACCAAAAAGAACATAACAAGATTTTCAAACTTTATTTTATCATAATGTCAAAAATATTACGAGATAAAATCCCTAAGATCCCAAAACCTTAACCATGGGCATCGATGTGTCAAAAGGAAGGCAAGCCTTGAGGAGCTTAGTTTAAATGTTAACTTTTGGGACTATAAATTTTAGTTATGAACTCTATTTTGTACATTCTTTAGATTGTTAGAAAGCATATTTCAAGCTCTACAAGTTTGGCCAATTGGGCCTGTGATCACACACTATGTACTTTCATAAAGCCCAAAGCAAGTAGATACAAGATTAGCATAACAGGGGGTGACCTATCACTGTCACCTTAATATGAAACCCCTTTCTATTTAGGAGTATATTAATGTATCCCATGGGAGACGTCCCCGGTGACCTAAGGGTTTGAGGAGGCTAAGGCAAGAAAGTCCCCCCCTCTCACAAGTCAGTCAATTTCAAAGGTTCTTTGTGTGTTATAGAGATGAAGCAAGAGATAAATGAGGTGTACCTACCCAAAACAAGACAACAAAATAGAAAAAGGGCACTTTCCAAGTACCAAAATGATGTTAATGCTTCATAAGACAATGAACTCTTCAAAAATAGACTAGTTGATATAAAATTGTTGCAATATAACAGTTTACAACAACAATGATAAATTTGTAACAACCACAATAATTATGCTCCAAAATGCTTGAGAAAAGACTAGAAATAGTAGCTTTAACTAGGCAAATTGATATTAGATAGTCACAAGCAGATTTAGCAATGTCTAGCTAGCATAACATGTCACTTTTGAGGTCAGTTTGTTGTTGTTAGATGGTTGTACCAATATTTTGCAACAACAAGAAGTTAGTTAGTGAATTAGGCTAATCTAAGGTTAGTAGGAGTTAGTGAATGTTCCAAGGAATATAGTTTGAAAATTGTTTGATCAATCAATCACTAGTAGTGAATAGACTATTGCCTTCTAGAGTAATGGAGTCAATGATAGCGGCAACAACTCTTAGAGGGAAATAGCAATGATAATACTTAGTCAAAGGAGATGGAAACGATGAAAGAGGTGTTAGTAATCCAAGGCCTCAAACATCCAAGTCTTAGAGAGATAATTGCTAGAAAGTAAGGAAACGTAGGCCCTAGCGATCTCTCTTTCCTTAGACAATTTGAAACAAAAATGCAATAGACAATGTAAGTAGGGTTACTAGAGTGCTACAATGGTAGGGCTCTAGTATCTACTTCTAGATGAGGTGCTCTTTGAGAAATTTAAGCAAGTGGAAAATTATAGAGAAAAAGATAATAACTTATGTCTTTCTCCTAAGGTTTCAAGCAAGCAATTTCATAATCTTTAACATGAACCAAGTAAAATTCACCATGAGTATTCATTCACATAAACAAAATGCATATTTTCTACTTACTTCACCAAGAATAATCAAGCTCAAACCCTAGTTGAAGATCTTCCACCATGAAAATAGCCAAGATACACCAAAAATGTCTTTCCTCAAGAAGTGTGCCTAGAATTTCAGCCAATAACCCTTAGAGAGGGCACAAATTTCAGACTTCACCACTTGTGTGATGAGAGATTATGATAAAAATGAGAGTTTTCTCTCTTGTTTATACAATATCAATGACCTTTAATTAGGTCATAAAAAGGCCGACATGGCCAAATTACATTCAAATCCAGTTTTTTACATAAATGACAATAATTAAACCCTAATTTCATCTTTAAGGATGACATCATGCCCTTCTAGGGTGACGTTAGGCCCATAAGGTGGAACGTTAGGCCTCAAGTGCAGGACGTTTGGCCTCCAAAGGCTCTAAATGTTTCCACATGTGCCAATTAGCACACAACTTCCCATCATAAGTGCAAACCCTAACTCTGGGTGACATCAAGGTCAAAATGATGACGTCATGTGCTCTCAAGGGTCAACGTCCAGGAGGAAAGGCAAAACCCCCTGGGTCTAGGTCTATCGGAGTATCCCTGGTGCAACGTCCTTCTTTCTTCCTGGTGCCAACCTCTAATTTATCTTTCCCCCTGGTGGGGTCACAACATCCATCTGTTGGGCTTTCAACCCCATGGAGGTCTGACCTAATCATTCCCCCATATGTACCTGTCCACCGGGCAAAGTCCTGAAACAACAAAAAGTACCCCCTCCAGCGGCTCATAAGTCACAGGGATCATAGCAATGTCAATCACTTCTAATAATTAAATTACCCAAACATATGAATCAAACCCCCCTTTACCCAGACAAATGCTCAAAGACGTTATGCAGTTTAACAAGTCAAGTTTGGAGAAGGTCTCAGGATGTCCTATTGGGATAATTCTCCTTAAGTTTGGGGTGTTTCCCAGGTGAGAACCAATCTAGGTCATGTAAGTGTGTGTGAAGTGGCGCAGGGGAATTGTTTGGGCAGAGGGTGCAGTGATAACAGGGAAATGTAGGTCTTTCCTGTGGGTGCCTCTGTAGAGGGCGAGTTTCACCTTATCATGGATGTCATTATTTACCAACCCATTCAATGCCTTTTATTCTTAGTCTTATTTCTTTTGTTTTTTTCTTTATTTTCAAGGGAAAAGTTGGGGGACGTTGTCCTAGCGTGGTGACCATAGGTGACAACATTACCCACAAGCATTTCACGGAAATGAGAAATTTGGCTCGTGATGAGACCCCCTTTCTCTTGGTTATGCCACCAAGAGCCACTACCCTGATTTGGTGACCAGGTAGATGGTAGTGTAATATTGCTACATGCCCATGGACCTAATAGGCCAGCTCATGATGAGACCTCCCATCCACCAACTGGTACATTGAGTTTTGATTTATCTTATGGGTCCCCTTTTTTTACTAAGAAGTATTTTATTTTATTCTCGGGAATCTATGGGCGAAGCATCTCAAAGGTTTCATTTTGGCTTTTAACTCTTTCCCACTACTTTTACCCCCTAGGCCTCTAGCCCCTTCTTCCCACAAGGCAAGGTACAACCCTTCCTAGCGTGGAAAACCTAATGCTCGAACCAAGGTGGGAGGGGATGAGAATAATAATGATGGAAAGTGGTAAGTATGGAGGGAATGGATGATGACCTTTCATATACCCACCCAATGGCAACTCATCCTAAAGGGGAATCAACGTACTAGGGCATTATGTCACCCTCCCAGGTATGAACAAGTTAAAGAGCATAATTTTCAAGCAAACGTTATGAAATGAAGGAGAATTCAGTGCAACATATTCAAGTGCTTCAAAAATCAGAGTGACACATACCATGATACCCTGAATCATTACCTCATGGAGCAAGACTTACTGCTACTTCAAGACCAGGTTGGTGGGATGGGTAGTGTTGTTGCTGACAGGTGGGTTGTACTGAAGAAAACATGGGCCCTCCAGGGCCATGCTCAAGTCATCTAGATCTCGACACTCCATGTCTAGGACCTGTGGGCCTCAAGACATGATCTCCTTATTTATCCCTAGGATAGGGGATAACAGGGCCCTCTAAGGGGTTCATTCCAATGAAATTGCCAAAAATGCATGGAAAGGACCCAAAAATGCATAAAAAATCCAAGACATGTGACATGGACAAGATTCAACACTACTTATGAGACGATGATAGACTTAGACATCCACCTAAATTAGTTATTCCCCCTTGGGAAGCAATGATTCCCATTGCATGAAATCCCTACATGATGTGGGGAAGCTTCTATTGAATATGGTTCCTTGTGGACTACTTTCCCTAGTGAAGAAGATGCCATACTTTGACAACAAAAAAGAGTTTTATATTTTGTTGGCAAGTGCTTTTCAACTTGGTATCCAAGATCCCACCTAATATAGTTGGATCAATGTAGTCAAGATTG
>ML779299.1:473781-483930 GCA_009831015.1 Picea engelmannii | reverse complement strand
CTACTCCCCAGCTTAGTTTACTTCCCGAGGCCAACAGGCCAACCAATTCTAACTCCAAACGCATATCGAGGCAAATCAGTGATCTTGCATACGAACTCTGTAGCACTGGGTTCAAAGCGCACTGGCTTCAAAGCATAGTACTGGCAGGTTGACTGCGTTCAAAGCATACTATTGAATGACAGCGAATGACAATGAGAAAGAGGTAACCATAATCTCAGTTGATTTAAATGAAGTTTAAGGTCTAAACTTGAATTAAAAGATTTATAAACTAATTTAACCATTCCAAATATGCATTGGAATAAGCGAAGGCTGCAATAACGCTTTAAATCTCTAAACCAATCAAATGTTAACAAATATGTGTATGTTTATTTTTTTAAATAAATAAAAACAAATGTGGTAAGTTAAACATTACAGTTTAAAAAAAAATGAAAAAGTCAACCTAAACAAATGTCAGGTCAGCGATGAACTCATCGCTATAGTCCCTGCGCCTTCGGCAGGGACTAATAAAAGGAGTATGAAAATTAATATATATATGAACAAACTCAGTAAAATGAAAATATGCAAAATGAAAATCATATTATGTTTATCCTCTCAACCGTTCGGAGCATTGGATTCTAGATTTTCTGGAATGTTTTAAGTAGGCAAGATTAGGGTTAGGGTTTTAGAAGGGAGGCTTTTTATTGTTTAAACACATTTCGGAGCGTTGGATTCTAGATTTTTCTGGAATGTTGTAAATAGGCAAGATTAGGGTTAGGGTTTTAGAAGGGAGGCTTTTTAAACACATAACGAAAGTTGTCACGAGGTACAAGTATGGGATCCGCTGCAGGTCTATTTTCAATTTTATAGCTTTAATGATCTGTTTTCTCTTTGTGTTTTCCTTCTGTATAGTTATCGTCTTTTTATCTCTTTTGTGTTTCTTCTGTAGCGGCAGGGCTTGCTTGGGTAGCATTGCTATTGAATCCATATCTTGTGTTGCTGTGCCGGTGATGTGTTAATATTGCACGTATTATCAGAAGAATGCATGTTGAATGCTTTTTGTCACTACCTCTGAGGCACATCAATTAAAGTAATGTTTTCTGTTTGGGTTTAGGGCTTCAGGAATTTAGTGCGTCTCTTCAAGAGATTATATTCTGGTAGGTTCGTTTCGCATTTTACTTTCCAGTAGAATGATGGGCAATTTTTTCATATCGCTTGTGTTTGCTAATTTTGTTTTGATTGAAACTATATTGCCTATGATGGTGTTAAATATACTTCGAGGTATACTATGAGAAAATATTTCGGCTGAGGCATTGCTATCTGACATTTTTGCTGGAAGATTTCGTCGGTTACGAGGATGGTCTGCAGATTTGTCTGTGAAGGTAGGGCTTGTAGTATTCTTTAATTTCTATTTCGTGCTGGTCTTTCTTCTAGGTTATGTTAAAAAGGCTTTAATTTCCTTCTCTGTTTTGCGATTGTCTTTTAAAGCTGTTTGTCTTAATGTTTTGTTCTTCTCGAGCATAATATTTTTGAATTTTTTGATTTTTGGGCCGAAAATATCAAATTTTGGCCGGAACTGGAATGAATCTCCGGGTCATGTAACATAAGGATTCTTCTCTAGAACCTACACAAGAGAATGTCAGGGAGGGTTGAGGATTCTTCTGTAGAACATATGCAAGAGAATGACCGGGAGGGTTAAGGATTCTTATGTAGAACCTATACAAGAGAATGACCGGGTGGGTTTTAAAAGGTCTAGTTGGGATCTCTAGCAAGCCCGGCTTTGAGATCACTTTGCTACTCTCCGAGCAACCAAGGCCCTCTTGACATGTAAGATGCCCAACTTATAGCAAGAATATGGTCATGGGCACTTGGTAGATTTGTAATTTTCAGTGGAAAACCTGGTTGGTTTCATTTTGTGGGAGGTCGGTATTTTACTTCATTTCGGGATAAAATTTTTGGAGAAGTAACTGTTTGGATTTTCTGCTTCCATGCCATATACATTTTTTGGCGACTCGATTATCTCTGTATTAAATAGGTTTATTAGGATGTTGTGCATACGAAAGTGTCGACTTCCTAACGGGTGAGAGAATAATGTTAGGTGACATGGGATTAATTAACGGCACAGAATTTGCCACTCAATAGTAATATCCATGGATTTATGATTTGATCATATGCCATTCTTTATTGTATTTTCTTGATTAAGATTTCAAAAGTTCGGTGTTGTTTTTAGTGGGCTTTACTGCGTTTTTCCAGCTTAGATTATGGTGGTATATAAGAAACGAAGTATGTGAAGGTTACCGAGGAATTTGTTGATCTTTTGCTTTTGTTGAGATTATCTTTTCCGGAGAAGTATTAGTCCAACTCTTTTTTCTTATGGGTAGTCGATCTTATTTTACCCACTGAGTTTAGCATTCACTTATTAGGGATATCTGGAAATCTAGAAGATTATTATGTTCTAATTTTGGAAATGTGAAAAGAGTAATGGCCTTGAAAGATAAGTGATGAAATAACAGATGGCATGGCAACTAATAGCATTTAGAGGAGTGCTTAGGCGGTGTATATTTAATCTTTTAGTGTGGTGCCTATTCCTGCAGCATTTTTACTATTAATGTTACGGAGTTTCTAACCTTAAGTCTTAGGGTACTGTATTTTATATATGATTTTGAGTTTATTCACCATTGTAATACATGGTATTTGAAACTTTAGTTGGACAAAACTCAGTTTTGCAGACATAGTTCTTATAAGAAAAGGCGTCCTTGATGCTTAAACATCATATGCTTCATACTGTTAAGCATTAAAGTAAACATAAAATTTTAACCGATGAAAAACAGGGGCCATTCCCAGCAGCATGTTCATTTTAGCAAATTAACATTAAGCCATA
Organism: Picea engelmannii; assembly: GCA_009831015.1. Classification (NCBI taxonomy): domain Eukaryota; kingdom Viridiplantae; phylum Streptophyta; class Pinopsida; order Pinales; family Pinaceae; genus Picea; species Picea engelmannii. The sequence goes on along the minus strand of ML779299.1, from coordinate 481,073 downwards.
GAAGATAATGAACATATAGAATATTAACGAGAAGAAATAGGGGCCAGTCCCAGCAGCATGTTCATTTTAGCAAATTAACATTAAGCCATAGGAGATAATGAACATATAGAATATTAACGAGAAGAAATAGGGGCCAGTCCCAGCATAATGTTAATTTTAACAGATCAACATAAAGTAAGAAGATAATCAACATAGAAAATGTGAACAGAGAAAAAACTGGGGCCATTCCCACCAGCTTGTTGATTTTAGCAAAAATTAACATAAAGTTAATCAACATAACGTCATAGAAAATAATCAACAGGAGGATGATTAAGTATAAAATACATCATAGACGCTAATTAACTTGGTATTTGGTTGAAGCAATTACATTAAAATCATCCATGTTCTTCCATCAAAGTATTGGAGTGAGATTTAAGCTGTAGAGTGGGGTAAGAAGTTTTATCGGAATGAGTTAAAAAAATGGACAATATTTTTATGAGTTAATAGCCTTTTTTGTGGGTGTGCTTGTGGTGAGTCAAAGTAGAGTCATTTATTTTTTTGAATATATTGATTATTAAAGCCTTTTTAAAATGTCGAGACGTTGTAATGTTTTGCCCCCTCCCACCCTCGGACACTGAGATTAAAGGAAGAGCTGCTGAGAATGCTTAATTGTAATCTCCGTGCCGCCTCCAATCGGGTTTTAGATTAACTTAGCCCGGTCTCTTTGTAACTGTCGGACTGCCTTCTCTAGTTGATATAGGTTTCACTGACCGATGACTGCCTATCCGGTGTAATGCAGAGGTCGGAAGAGTCAATTATCAGGAGGGCTGGTTGCTTCGAGTGAAAATCGAGTATGCCTAAGCAGACTTGGCCCAAGTGAAGCATGCCTTGCCAGATCAAGCTCAAGGGGGCCAACGAGCTCAGGTCCGATCTATTTCCTGGCAGACCGTGCCTAAGCTTTGCTTGCCTCATGGTTCAGAGGGCAGTGCAGAGGGTATCTCGAGGACCCCCCTCTGTGTTGTAGTCCCTCTACCTTGTCCCATGGTTCAAGGTGTTTCGTATCTTTCATTTGGAGGCTGGATATGTCTCATGGGTAGTTGGTCCTCCTTCTTTTGGGGGCCTTGACCTTGTGTTTCTGTCGATTGCCATTTATATAGTGGGTTGACTTCTTTGGGTTTTTTGTCTTTCTGTTTCTTCCTTCCTTGCTTCTCTGCGGGACTTCCTTCCTGCTCTTTTGGCTGGCCTTTCTAGGATATCATCCTCCGAGGAGCTTGGTGATTCCAATGCTTTCTATCTGGCTATGTCTGCGTATGAGGTAGACGGGGCTACTTCCAGGGTTCCGACCCTACCCTTGTTCCTCTGTGCCTTTCTCGCTCGGGGGGGGGTGGTTTAAGGATTCTTCTGTAGAACCTATACAAGAGAATGACCGGGTGGGTTTTAAAAGGTACAGTTGGCATCTTTAGCAAGCCCGGCTTTGAGATCACTTTGCTACTCTCCGAGCAACCAAGGCCCTCTTGACATGTAAGATCCCCAACTTATAGCAAGAATATGGTCATGGGCACTTGGTAGATTTGTAATTTTCAATGGAAAACTTGGTTGGTTTCATTTTTTGTGAGGTCGGTATTTTATTTCATTTCGGGATAAAACTGTTGGAGAAGTAACTGTTTGGATTTTCTGCTTCCATGCCATATACATTTTTTGGCGACTCAATTATCTCTGTATTAAATAGGTTTATTAGGATGTTGTTTATACGAAAATGTCGACTTCCTAACGGGTGAGAGAATAATGTTAGGTGACATGGGATGAATTAACGACACAGAATTTGCCACTCAATAGTAATATCCATGGATTTATGATTTAATCAGATGCCATTCTTTATTGTATTTTCTTGATTAATAATTCAAAAGTTCGGTGTTAGTTTTAGTGGGCTTTACTGCGTTTTTCCAGCTTAGATTATGGTGGTATATAAGAAACGAAGTATGTGAAGGTTACCGAGGAATTTGTTGATCTTTTGCTTTTGTTGAGATTATCTTTTCCGGAGAAGTAGTAGTCCAACTCTTTTTTCTTATGGGTTGTTGATCTTGTTTTACCCATTGAGTTTAGCATTCACTTATTAGGGATATCTGGAAATCTAGAAGATTATTATGTTCTACTTTCGGAAATGTGGAAAAGAGTAATGGCCTTGAAAGATAAGTGATGAAATAACAGATGGCATGGCAACCAATAGCATTTAGAGGAGTGCTTAGGCGGCGTATATTTAATCTTTTAGGTGTGGTGCCTATTCCTGCAGCATTTTTACTATCAATGTTACGGAGTTTCTAACCTTAAGTCTTAGGGTACTGTATTTTATATATGATTTTGAGTTTATTCACCATTGTAATACATGGTATTTGAAACTTTATAGTTGGACAAAACTCAGTTTTGCAGACATAGTTCCTTATAAGAAAAGGCGTCCTTGATGCTTAAACATTATATGCTTCATACTGTTAAGCATTAAACTAAACATAAAATTTTAACCGATGAAAAACAGCGGCCATTCCCAGCAGCATGTTCATTTTAGCAAATTAACATTAAGCCATAGAAGATAATGAACATATAGAATATTAACGAGAAGAAATAGGGGCCAGTCCCAGCAGCATGTTCATTTTAGCAAATTAACATTAAGCCATAGAAGATAATGAACATATAGAATATTAACGAGAAGAAATAGGGGCCAGTCCCAGCAGCATGTTAATTTTAACAGATCAACATAAAGTAAGAAGATAATCAACATAGAAAATGTGAACAGAGAAAAAACTGGGGCCATTCCCAGCAGCTTGTTGATTTTAGCAAATTAACATAAAGTTATGGAAGATAATCAACATAACGTCATAGAAAATAATCAACAGGAGGATGATTAAGGAAAAAATACATCATAGATGCTAATTAACTTGGTATTTGGTTGAAGCAATTACATTAAAATCATCCATGTTCTTCCATCAAAGTATTGGAGTGAGATTTAAGCTGTAGAGTGGGGTAAGAAGTTTTATCGGAATGAGTTAAAAAATGGACAATATTTTTATGAGTTAATAGCCTTTTTTGTGGATGTGCTTGTGGTGAGTCAAAGTAGAGTCATTTATTTTTTTGAATATATTGATTATTAAAGCCTTTTTAAAATGTCGAGACGTTGTAATGTTTGTCCCCTCCCACCCTCGGACACTGAGCTTTCATCCTAAGGGTTCCTCGGGTTTGGTTCCTTGAGATTAAGAAAGGAAGAGCTGCTGAGAATGCTTAATTGTTATCTCCGTGCCGCCTCCAATCGGGTTTTAGATTAACTTAGCCCGGTCTCTTTTTAATTGTCGGACTGCCTTCTCTAGTTGATATAGGTTTCACTGACCGATGACTGCCTATCCGGTGTAATGCAGAGGTCGGAAGAGTCAATTATCATGAGGGCTGGTTGCTTCGAGTGAAAATCGAGTATGCCTAATCAGACTTGGCCCAAGTGAAGCATGCCTTGCTAGATCAAGCTCAAGGGGGGCAACGAGCTCAGGTCCGATCTATTTCTTGGCAGACCGTGCCTAAGCTTTGCTTGCCTCATGGTTCAGAGGGCAGTGCAGAGGGTATCTCGAGGATCCCCCTTTGTGTTGTAGTCCCTCTACCTTGTCCCATTGTTCAAGGTGTTTCGTATCTTTCATTTGGAGGCTGGATATGTCTCATGGGTAGTTGGGCCTCCTCCTTTTGGGGGCCTTGACCTTGTGTTTCTGTAGATTGTCATTTCTATAGTGGGTTGACTTCTTTGGGTTTTTTGTCTTTCTGTTTCTTCCTTCCTTGCTTTTTTGCGGGACTTTCTTCTTGCTCTTTTGGCTGGCCTTTTTAGGATATCATCCTCTGAGGAGCTTGGTGATTCCAATGCTTTCTTTCTGGCTATGTCGACATATGAGGGAGAGGGGGCTACTTTCAGGGTTTCGACCCTCTACCCTTGTTCCTTTGTGCCTTTCTCGCTCGGGGGTGGGGGTGGTTTATTTGTTCACTGCTGTACATATTTGCTTCTGATTCTTTTATGGCCTTGTTGGACTCTACACTTTGAGATCTTGTTTTTGGCATGGGGTTGGAGGTCCCATATTTTTGTTCTTGACCCGATTGCCTGAGGTTGCTTTTCTTTGTTATTCCTTTGCTTCTAGATTTTTCTGTCCTTGTTTTCTGCACTGTGATCCATTGGTCCGCTTTCACTGTCTCACACTCTTTTACGTTCTTTTTTATGCAGTGGCTTGCAAAGTGGCCATTGCCATGGCAGTGTCGGCATTTGAAGGGCAATTGTTCATAATCTAGCTCTTGTATATGCGTCCAATCTGCAACAGTTAATTTAATTGCCTCTGGTAATCCTACTTCCAGATCAATCTCCACACAGATTTGTGCTCATGAGTATTGATCTTTTTGCATTGTTTGATCTATATACCTTCCAAACGTGTTGCCGATAGCTTGTAGTGATTTTTGATTCTAGCGATGTAAAGGGAGATGAGGTAGGCGGACCCAAACTGGGACGGCATATGGCACATCCTCGGCTGGATTTAAGTCCAGGGTCTATTTGTTCAAAATTAAACCTTGTGGCCCCATGAAGTATGCACTGTTTTTGAATATAAGGTTTTTGTCCTAGAAGCTTTTGAACACGAATACAAAAAATCTTTTCCCTACAAAGTGACTCTTGATTCCTTTTGAGATGAGTGGCCTCCAGTTCCTCTGCACCCAAGCTTCAACGGATTTTGGAGAGGGCCAGAGCTCGGTAAATTGCTTGATGAGTCCTCTGTCTACGAAATTGACTGCCAATCAATCTGCATGTTTCTTCTTTTGACAATTCTATGCTTGGGATGCGCTCTAGTTTCTTTACAAATTTTTGTTGTATTGCGGACATCGGTTTTTTTGAGGCTCCAGCGACAAGCTTCTTGAAAGCATCAAGTTTTGGCAAAGGGGTTGGGGGGGCTGTGCCCCTGCTAGCATCCATGGATGAAGAAACGTTTGTTTCGCTGTGTTATGTTCCTCACGCACAAGGACATGCTCCACGCTAAATCTGTTTTTTTATATTGTGTGGACCTCTTTATATAGTGCTATCATCACCTAAAAACATTATAGAGGAGGAATCTTCTAGAAGTAGAATTTTCTAAAAAGCCATCTTACATTTATTATATTTAACTACCATAGTGAGTCTTATTTAATAATATAGTTGATCTAGTCAACCTTACATTGAATCGCTTCCACTTATATCACTATGGGCTCTCTGGCCCCCACTACTACCTCTCTAGCTCTTTAACACTAAGAACAAAAAAGACTACCAAACTGAAATTTTTAAAATCAGAGGGTCTATCCTCATCCCTCATATACACAAGCTCTTCAATTTAGCAGTAAATCATGGCCTCCCTAAACCTTGGACCCAAAGTCTCGTTGTTCTTATTTTTAAAAATGGAGATATAAACATTCTCTCTAGTTATAGGACCATTATGATTAGCCCTAAACTTTATGGAATTATTTTGGAAAATAAGATAAGTTTTTGGATAGAAAGTCACGGTAAAAGAGCTAAAGGCCAGGTCGGGTTTAAGAGATATCATTCAACTATGGACCATCTTGTTACCTTTAGGATCATTGCAGAGTTCCGCAATACTAAAACCAATCTTTTTTGTTGTTTTGTTGACTTTAGAAAAGCTTTTGACACATTTCTTAGGAAAAACCTTTGGAATAGGTTGGAGGAGATAAAAGTTTCTTTTGTGTTGAGCGTTGTTGCAATAAGGTTGTATGAAAACGTTATTTCCAAGTTCAAAAACATTGAGGGTTGGTCGAAAGAGATTAATTGCAATATTGGAGTCAAGCAAGGTTGTCCCTTGTTCTCTACCTTTTTTGGCATATACATTGACAAGTTAGAAGATTGCTTGGAAGAAGTAGGTTGTGTCGGTCCTACTCTAACTGGTATAGCCATCAATCTTCTTCTTTATGTCGATGATATCATTCTTATGGCGCAGAGTCTCCACAATCTTAAAAACCAACTAAGAATACTCAAGGATTTTTGCTCCAACATGGACATGACTGTTAATACTGACAAGATTATGGTAATGATCGTTAAATCCAATAAGATCACTTATGATACCTTCGTATATGACAACAACTTGAAGGAAGTGGCTTCATACAAATATCTTTGAATCGATATTCACCAGAAGCTCAATTGGAATTATAGCATTGAGAAAATGATTATTTGGGGATGGAAAGCTTATTATGGGCTTGAAAACAATTCTAAATACACTCAAAATGAAATGAAATACACCCTATCCCATCCGCTTCTTACATGCAAGCCTCTTCCCCATTGAGAGCACGACTATGACTAGATACTTAATGTATAAGAAGAAGTTAAACATGGAAGAGAAGATGCTTCCTAAAATTGCTTCAAAATCTATAGTTGTAACCACCATCGAGTCAAGTGAGGATGGTATAAAGATGCTCAATCTTGGCTAAAGTATTGGAGAACCATGGAAGACACCATTTTGCAAAACAAAGATACTATTAAAATATTATTAAATCAAAATTTAAGGCGAAAATGTGGCGTGATAAAGAGTTAGACAAAAAATAAATTAAAGTATTATAATGATGTAATCAACCATAATCTAGAAGATCAAAATTCTCTCTTTTTTTTTGTAAAGAAAAAGAAAAACATTGCTAGTGTTGGTCAATTTTTAAAACGGTCTGGGATGAAAGAGTGTGTCACCTTTGTGATACTAAGAATGTTGAAGATGAAAAACATTTTTTTTTTTATTCAAATTAGATCTCAATTTCAAAATATTTGTCACACTACCAACCTTCTTATCCTGAAAAACTTCTCTTAATGCTTTTGAACACAAACAAAATTCTAAAGAATTGCAAGTAATCTCTTACCCTCTTAAGGTCCGATAAACCGATTCGGTCTCAGTAGATGTTAATCATCATCATCATCATCATCACATAACAACTTATCCTTGTTATAAAATGTATTATATATGTTTTTTAACTTTTTAAAATTCTCATATATATTAATGGTTAAGAATGTGTGTTTACTCTTAAGAGGTCACAAATTCAAATTTAAAGGGGGATAGGGTATGCATACTTTCATAGACTTTACCAATGAAATAGTTGGGTAGAAGAGGTCCCTTATACCTCATTGTCCCACAAACAAGAGAATTTCATACACCAATTTGGTGTCTAACTTGATAGTGACCTTAAAATTAGATTATTATTATTAATAAAAATAAAATATATTTATTTTATAATTTTTAAAAATAAAATTTTCATTACTCTTTCCTAACCCATCTCTCTTTAAT
>ML779299.1:447315-472052 GCA_009831015.1 Picea engelmannii | reverse complement strand
GAAGGTATCAAAGACATCCAAGTCTTTGGGGACTCGGAGATCATAATAAAAAATATAACCACAAAAACCAGGTTTAGAAATGCAAGTCTCAACAAATCTCTGGACAGATTGAACAGAGTTCTCTTAGACTTCAATTCGTTCAAGCTGTATCATGTTCTAAGGAGGTCTAATAGAGAAGCAGATCAGCTGGCGAGCAATGGCAGCACTCTTATGAAAGGGATGTTGAGGGTAAACAATGAAAGCTTCTTTCAAATCCCCTGAGAATAGAGGCACCTTTATGTAGTGGCAGTTAGAAATTAGCAATGTAATAAGGGCTGCTCCGGCAAAGCCCTTTTCTCTCAGTCAATAAAATCGCTATCCGTTTTAGTTAAAAAAAATAAAATAAAATATATGAAAATTAATATATATATATATACCCATCTCTCTCCTTAATAAAAGGAGTATGAAAATTAATATAATATATGAACAAACTCGGTAAAATGAAAATCATATTATGTTTATCCTCTCAACCGTTCGGAGCATTGGATTCTAGATTTTTCTGGAATGTTTTAAGTAGGCAAGATTAGGGTTAGGGTTTTAAAAGCGAGGCTTTTTATTGTTTAAACACATTTCGGAGCGTTGGATTCTAGATTTTTCTGGAATGTGGTAAATAGGCAAGATTAGGGTTAGGGTTTTAGAAGGGAGGCTTTTTAAACACATAACGAAAGTTGTCACGATTTACAAGTGTGGGATCCGCTGCGGGTCTATTTTCAATTTTATAGCTTTAATGATCTGTTTTTTCTTTGTTTTCTTTCTGTATAGTTATCGTCTTTTTATCTCTTTTGTGTTTCTTCTGTAGCGGCAGGGCTTGCTTGGTTACCATTGCTATTGAATCAATATCTTGTATTGCTGTGCCGGTGATGTGTTAATATTGCGCGTATTATCAGAATAATGCATGTTGAATGCTTTTTGTCACTACCTCCGAGGCACAGCAATTAAAGTAATGTTTTCTGTTTGGGTTTAGGGCTTCAGGAATTTAGTGCGTCTCTTCAGGAATTTTTTTTTGATTGAAACTATATTGCCTATGATGGTGTTAAATATACTTCGAGGTATACTATGAGAAAATATTTCGGCTGAGGCATTGCTATCTGACATTTTCGCTGGAAGATTTCGTCGGTTACGAGGATGGTCTGCAGATTTGTTTGTGAAGGTAGGGTTTGTAGTACTCTTTAATTTCTATTTCGTGCTGGCCTTTCTTCCAGGTTATGTTAAAAAGGCTTTAATTTCTCTCTCTGTTTTGCGATTGTCTTTTAAAGCTTTTTGTCTTGATGTTTTGTTCTTCTCGAGCATAATATTTTGAATATTTTGGTTTTTGGGCCGAAAATACCAAGTTTTGGCCGGAACTGGAACGAATCTCCGGGTAATGTAACATAAGGATTCTTCTGTAGAACCTATACAAGAGAATGCCAGGGAGGGTTGAGGATTCTTCTGTAGAACATATGCAAGAGAATGACCGGGAGGGTTAAGGATTCTTCTGTAGAACCTATACAAGAGAATGACCGGGTGGGTTTTAAAAGGTCCAGTTGGGATCTCTAGCAAGCCCGGCTTTGAGATCCGGTGTAATGCAGAGGTCGGAAGAGTCAATTATCAGGAGGGCTGGTTGCTTCGAGTGAAAATTGAGTATGCCTAAGCAGACTTGGCCCAAGTGAAGCATGCCTTGCCAGATCAAGCTCAAGGGCGCCAACGAGCTCAGGTCTGATCTATTTCCTGGCAGACCGTGCCTAAGCTTTGCTTGCCTCATGGTTCAGAGGGCAGTGCAGAGGGTATCTCGAGGACCCCCCTCTGTGTTGTAGTCCCTCTACCTTGTCCCATGGTTCAAGGTGTTTCGCATCTTTCATCTGGAGGCTGGATATGTCTCATGGTTCATGGTGTTTTGCATCTTTCACTTCAGGAGGCATGGATATGGCCATGCCTTGAAGCTTTTATGCTTCAGAGGGGCGTGCAGAGGACCCTTCAATCTTGTTTCATGGTTCAAGGTGTTTTGCATCTTCCACTTCAGGAGGCTGGATATGGCTATGCTATGCCTTGAGGCTTTTCAACATCCATTTTAGGGTTTTCAAGCTGGAATTTGCTACCGAGACATAGCAATGTCTGCCTAATGGTCTTTATTAAGGCTTTTATGGTTCAGAGGGGAGTGCAGAGGACCCCCTCTGCGTTTCTCCCCCTCTACCTTCTCTCATGGTTCAAGGTGTTTTGCATCTTTCACTTAAGGAGGCTGGATATGGCTATGCTATACCTTGAGGCTTTTCAACATCCGTTTTAGGGTCTTCAAGCTGGACTTTGCTACCGAGACATAGCAATGTCTGCTTAATGGTTTTCATTAAGCAATCATTAAATCTTAAGGGTTTTCAGTAGGCCATCGTTAAATCTTAATGGCTTAATTAATTTAATCCATTGTTAAATCTTAATCGCTTAATGAAGATTTAATGAAGGGGAGTGAGCTTTATTCGCAGGTATGTGTCAATGCCGTTGTTTGATGATACCCGTTCGGATCGCTCGACTAGGGTGATCCTCTTTTCTACAGCTTACCTCTTTATTGTCGTTGCTTTGCGTGAGTATTATGGCTCGGAGGAATACCATTTGCATCGCTAGCAACGGAGACTAACAACGTAGAGTTGTTCGAATCAGGATACAAACCTGGCGCGGAGGAATACCACTTGCATCGTTAGCAACGGTGACTAACAACGTAGGGTTGTTTGAATCAGGATAAAAACTTCTTTGCTTGAGATCGATCAAATCGGGATAAAATCTGTTGCTGCTGCCTTTGATGGCTTTGATGGTTGTTGCGATGGGTCTCTATTCTTCCTTCAACGTTTCCTTTAGGCAGTCTCTTTCCTTCCTTCAATGTTGCCTTTGAAGGCTATGGTTTGGAGAAAAGAGTCCCGCACAACAACGTCAGACCATTCGGAGTACCTCGAAAGAGGCGCTCCTCACTTGCGCCTCTCCAGTTCAAGCAAGGTCGACAAGATTGGGACCACAAGTCCCGAATGATCATCTGTATCAAGCGAGGTTTACAAGACCTAGCGATCATCTGTAAAACCTTAAAAAAGATGAAGTTCAGGGATTAGAACCTAGAAAATCCTTTTTATTGTTCTCTGATGCATCGAAGTTTTACTCTTTTATTTATTTAATTTTGATCATTTAGGTAAAACCTTAAAAAGATAAATTTCAGGGATTAGAAATTACAAAATCCTTACTAGATTTGAAAGAATTTTAATAGAAAACTGAATAAGGTTATACACTTTGACTTTACAGTCTTTGAAGTATCTTTATCTTATTTGAAAGGAATATTTTATAAAAAAATGATTGAGGTTATACACTTCTAACTTTACACGCTTTGAAATATCTCATCTGATTTGAAAGAGAATTTGAAGTATCCTTATTTTATTTGAAAGAGAATTTCAATAAAAAATTAGTTGATTTGAAAGAGAATCTGAAGTATCGTCATCTTATTTGGAAGAGAATTTCTATAAAAGAATCTTATTTGAAAGAGAATTTCAATAAAAGAATAGTTGATGTTAGACACCTTAACTAAAAAAATTAGTTGATTTGAAAGAATTAGTTGAGTTGAAAGAGAATTTTAAATATCCTTATCATCTTATTTGAAAGATAATTTCAATAAAAGAATAATTGATGTTAGACACCTGGACTATTCTGAAATATCTTTTTTCAATATTCAGCTCATTTTGAAGTATCTTTTTTCAATATTAAGCTCATGAATGTATTTGACATGGAAATTTACCCATACATTTGAGTTTGAATAAAAAATTGAGTTTCATTTTGAAGTATCTCTTTTCAATATTAAGCTCATTTTGAAGCATCTTTTTTCAATATTAGGCTCATGAATGTATTTGACTTGTAAATTTTCCCATACATTTGAGTTTGAATAAAAAATTGAGTTTGAATAAAAAGGTGAAAGAGAATTTCAATAAAAGAATAGTCAAGGTTAGACACCTTGACTATTTTGAGGTATCTTCAATATTGAGTAGTATCTTTTCTCAATATTGAGCTGATAAATGTATTAGACTTGTAAATTTCCCACTACATTTGAGTTTGAATAAAAAAAAGTGTGAAAGAGAATTTCAATAAAAGAATAGTTGAGGTTAGACACCTCAACTATTTTGAAGTATCTTTTCTCAATATTCAGCTGATGAACGTATTTGACTTGTAAATTTCCCACAAGATTTTACTTTGAATAAAAAAGTAAGTGTTGTATGCATTTTCAATATCTTATCTTCTCTCCATATTAAGCGTATGATTAAACTTTGAATAAAGAAGTAAGTGTTGTATGCATTTTCAATATCTTATCTTCTCTCCATATTAAGCGTATGATTAATCTTACATACTTGATTACTTGATTTCCATTTAAGCGTATGACTTAATCTTAGATACTTGTTCCAGAAGAAAATTATCAACTTTATACTAAATAGTAATATAAAATTTACATCACTAGTCCAGCTTCCATAAGAAGCATCTATCTGACTAAAACATCATGTGGAAATACAAAAAAGATTACATTCCCAACACTGATATAGATGAACACTGATATAGATAGGGTTCCGGCAGAATCTCAGAAAACTACCATTATAAAACCATCAAATAGATGCTTAAAATGTAAACTTGCCATCACTATCCAAATTAAAATGTAAACTTGCCATCACTATCCAAAAAGAAGACTTTAAATAAGGCCGTTTGAGCTGAAGACAAAGATATGCTTCCCAAACAAGTTGCATGGTCGGCTAATATATCTATGCTGACTTGTTGGGCCTCTTGACTACTTTTGAAGCTCGATATTGCCTTCAGGAACCGTGAACGCTTTTTTAGATTGTCCATCCTTGTTAAATTCTTGATAAATGTGATAAATCTTGATAAATGTGATAAACGTTTATGTATCTAAAAGCAACTTGATCCTATGTTTCCGTCCATCAAGAAAGCATACTTGCAAATCACACTTGGTTATATCAAGAGAGCATACTTCGGGACTTTTGAGTCCCGAAGTACACCTTCAAATGATGAAGGGATAAATTATACTTGCAGATCACACTTTTTTAACCAATTTATAATGGACTTTTGAGTCCCGAAGTACTTGCAAATGATGGAGGGATAAATTATCTGCTATGTAAAGAGTTGCCCAAGTCCCATAAGCTTGGTCTTTGTGTTTTTTCCAGCTTCACAATTCATAAACCATTTGTAAACTAAAGAAGTTGAGCATTTGATAATACCCCTTGCTCCACAACAATACCCATCCACCTGTACAGCTCCATCAAAACACGCCAATGGAAACTTCAGAGCTTCTTCTATCTAGCAAGTGTGGGTAGAAGGGAGGACCAAAGTGCTCACTTGGTGATGATAATTTCCTTGTTCCTTGAATCATTTGGTGATGATAATTTCCTTGTTCCTTAAATCATTGTCCAAAAAGAACATTGAAAATAAGGTTGTTTGCACTGAAGACAAAGATATGCTTCCCAAACAAGTTGCATGATAGGTTGATATATGTTGATGATACTAATGCTGATCTGTTGGGCCTCTTAACTACTTTTGAAGCTTGATATTGCCTTTAGGAACCATGAACGCTTTTTTAGATTGTACATCCGCTTCCTTGTTAAATTCTTGATAAATGTGATAAACGTTTATGTATCTAAACTTTCTCTTGAGCAACTCGATTCTATGTTTCCAACCCATCAAGAGGGCATACTTGCAAATCACACTTGGTTATATCATGAGAGCATACTTGTAAATCACACTTGGTCACACTTGGTTATATCAAGAGAGCATACTTGCAAATCACACTTGTTGACACTTGGTTATATCAAGAGAGCATACTTGCAAATCACACTTGTTTAACCAGTTTATAATGACTTTTGAGTCCTGAAGTACCTGCAAACGATGAATGGATAAATTATCTGCCAGGACAAGAGTTGCCCAAGCCCCATAAGTTTGGCCTTTGTGTTTTTTCCAGCTCATCAATTCATAAACATTTGTAAACTAAAGAAGTTGAGCATTTGATAATACCCCCTGCTCCACAACAATACCCAATTCCCCTGTGCAGTGCCATCAAAACACACCAATGGAAACTTCAGAGTTTCTTCTATCCAGCTGGTGCGGGTAGAAGGGAGGACCAAAGTGCTCACTTGGTGATGATGATTTCCTTGTACCTTATATCACTGTCCAAAAAGAAGACTGAAAATAAGGCCATTTGAACTGAAGACAAAGATATGATTTCCAAACAAGTTGCATGATCGGTTAATATATGTTGATGATACTATGTTGACTTGTTTGGCCTCTTCACTACTTTTGAGGCTCGATATTGCCTTCGTGAACCATGCATGCTTTTTTAGATTGTACATCCTCTTTGTTAAATTCTTGATAAATGTGATAAATGTTTATGTCTGCAACTTGATCCTATGTTTCCATTCATCAAGAGAGCATACTTGCAAATCACACTTGGTTATATCAAGAGAGCATACTTGCAAATCACACTTGTTTAACCAATTTATAATGACTTTTGAGTCTCGAAATACCTGCAAATGATGAAGGGATAAATTATCCACTAGGTAAAGAGTTGCCCAAGCCCCATAAGTTTGGCCTTTGTGTTTTTTCTAGCACCACAATTCATAAACCATTTGTAAACTAAAGAAGTTGAGCATTTGATAATATCCCCTGCTCCACAACAATACCCATCCATCTGTGCAGCTCCATCAAAACACGCCAATGGAAACTTTAGAGTTTCTTCTATCCAGGTGCGGGTAGAAGGGGGAGGGGACCAAAGTGCTCACTTGGTGATTATAATTTCCTTGTACCTTAAATCACTGTCCAAAAAGAAGATTGAAAATAGGGTTGTTTGAATTGAAGACAAAGATATGCTTCCCAAATAAGTTGCATGATCGGTTAATATATGTTGATGATACTATGCTGACCTGTTGAGTCTCTTGACTACTTTTGAAGCTTGATATTGCCTTCAGGAACCATGAATGCTTTTTTAGATTGTACATCTGCTTCCTTGTTAAATTCTTGATAAATGTGATAAACGTTTATGTATCTAAACTTTCTCTTGAGCAACTTGATCCTATGTTTCCATCCATCAAGAGAGCATACTTGCAAATCACACTTGGTTATATCAAGAAAGCATACTTGCAAATCACACTTGTTTAACCAATTTATAATGACTTTTGAGTCCCAAAGTACCTGCAAATGATGAAGGGATAAATTATTTGCTATGTAAAGAGTTGCCTAAGCCCCATAAGTTCGGCCTTTGTGTTTTTTCCAACACCACAATTCATAAACCATTTGTAAACTAAAGAAGTTGAGCATTTGATAATACCCCCTACTCCACAACAATACCCATCCACTTGTGCAACGCCATCAAAACACGCTAATGGAAACTTCAAAGTTTCTTCTATCCAACAGGTGTGGGTAGAAGGGAGGACCAACGTGCTCACTTGGTGATGCTAATTTCCTTGTACCTTAAAGACCATAGAGTATAATGACGGTTACTTTTTTAAAAAATTGCCAAGTTTCTCTCTTTCAATATATACTAGAAAGTGTTCGTTGTAAGGCATTGAGAAACACCTTTTTCCATAGTCCAATTAGTTAAGCAATCCTCTAAGTCATTACCTCTCCAAACCTGAAGATTCTTATTAAGAGACTTAAGTTTTTCCTAGATTTTTTATGTACAAGGACAATGAATAAAGAGGTGAGCACCTTCTTCACTGTCATTTTTGCACAATTGGCATAGCCTCAGACCATACCACTTGTAAAAGGATAATGAATAAAGAGGTGAACTAATCCGGACTTTATGAGAAGAACGATGCTATATAAATTATTAATAGGTGCTTAACACAAAATAACAGAGATACAATAAAACTGGTTTTCTATTCAATAACAAAATAAGCTGAAAATGTAAAATACAGTGGAAACAAGCTTTTTCTAGAATGGTGGCGGCGTATCTCTGAGAAGAGATGCGACGACAGTGTGCATTCGCAAGAAGAAGGTTACAAATGAGACTCTGAAGACTTTTTTACAATAAACAAGAATTCCAAAAACCCTCTACATTCAAAAACCTTAGAGATCCAAAAACCTATCCCTAGGAGATGAAGCGCCAAAAGTCATGTGGGTTTCGTTTGGGTAAGTTAGTACATCAACTTTCCAGGGTCTTAACTTTTGCATACGATCTCCGTTTTAGGTGTGTGATACACTGTTGGAAAGGTATCGTCGAGGAGATTCATTTTGGGGGCTCAATCATGCCTTCTGTTATCATTGAAGAGCTTGACCATGAAAAACCTTCATTTAGTCCCTCAAAATGGCCTCGAAAGTTAAAACTGTTAAAAATAGTAAATTGCTAAAATTGTCAGAAAACTATTTTGAGCCAGTTGGAAAAGGTGAGTGGCAATCGATATCCATCTGGATCAATCCTCCATCTTTAGGAAGCAATGGTCTCCATTGCGTTGAGTTCCCCCATTAGATGAGGAAATTTCTGCTGAATTTGGTTTCGGGTGAGCGACTTGCCTTGGTGCAGGAGTTGCCTTTTTTTGACGACTCGATAAAGCTGGATCCTTTGTTGTCGAGTGCCCTTGATCTGTCTGTCTACAATCTGATCATTGGATGTTTGTTGTAGGCAGTTGGGGTTGAGCTCTGTTGGTGTTAGCTGTTCTGCTACTTTTGAGGTGTCTAATAATGGTAGGAAATAAGGGTGAAGGAGATCCACGTTGAACACTGGGTGTAGGCCAAGGAAAGGAGGAACGCTAAGTTCAAAAACATTATCCCCCACGACCTTAGTGATAGTGTATGATCCATAACAGAGTGGATGAAGCTTCCGATGGGGTCTTGTAAAGAATTCTTTCTGCAAGTGCAACCAAACTTTGTCGTCCACCTGAAAGTTATGCGGCACCTGATGTTGATCATGGCATTGTTTGTACTTGTCATTGGACTTTTGTAGGATATCTTGAACCTGTTGGTGGATGTGTTGGATTCGTTCAATGAACCGTGTGGCTTTGTCAACGTCAGTTGGAGTAGGAGATGAGTCTGTCGAGGTGAACGCAAGGGGAAGTGCAACATCTATGGGACCCAATGGTTGGAATCCCAACTCCACTTGAAAGGGGCTGTCGTCGATTGAACTATGCAGGGCTCAATTGTAGTTATGCTGGACATAGGGAAGGTTTTTATCCCATGTGCGAGGGTGCTTTGAATTATACATGCAAAATATATGCACAATCATTCGATTTACAATCTTGGTTTGGCCATTTGTCTGGGGGTGGAAGGTCGTGGATTTGGTGAGCTTGGTGTCCAACAGTGACCAGAGGCTCAACTAGAATGTGCTGAGAAATCGACTATTCCAATCTGAGACACTGGTTTGTGAGATTTTAAAATGTACTTAGACTAGTTCAAAGAAGAGCTTGACAGTGGCCTTTGCTGTGATGCTCTTCTTGCAGGCAACCATAATCGTCATCTTATAAAAGCGATCAACAACCACAAAAACATAGTCATTTTTTCATTTGGTGGACGGGAGGCTCGACATGTATTCCATTGAGATGGATTCCCATGGCCTGTCAGGAGTAGGAAGAGGGGTGTACAGGCCCTATTTCTTAGTGGTCGGTTTGGCAATAACGCAGGCAGTGTAGGACCTGATATATTTGTCGACCTCTTGTCGAAGTTTCAGTCAGTAGAAATGTTTTTATAGCATTGTCACTATCTTTTTTACGTTGAAGTGTCCTGCCACCCGATTGTAGTGGGCTTCCCAGATCAGTTCGCTTGCTCACTTGATGGAACACAGATATGGTCCAGACGACACAACAACCCATCATGAAGATGAAAATTATCGACAACTGCATTTGCACCCAACATTTGGTAGGTGGTGGCGAAGTTAGGGTCTGTCTCATAGAGTTGGGGCCATCCAGATGTCTCATGGCCGCAAGAGTCTAGCACCGCGGTGAGTGCCGCGACCGGCGGTTTGCTAAGGCAATCAACGACGCGATTGATGCTTCTTGTTTTATACTTGATGTTGAGGTGGAATTGTTGCATGTGGACCACTTTTGATGGCGACCATTCTGCAATTTTTCCTATGGGCTTATGATCAGTGTGGATCACTGTCTCCTTCCCAAGAATGTAATGTCTCCACTGGCGGTATGCTTGCACAATGGAATACATTTATTTGTCGTAAGTAGGGTACTTACGGACAATATTTGACAGTGTCTCATTATGATAGGCCATGGTGTGGTCGTGCTGAGTGAGAACGATGGCCACAACATAGTCTGAAGCATCTGTCTCGATCTCAAAGGGATGCTGCAGGTCTGGTAGTGAAAGTACTGGGGTTGAGCACAAGTGCTGCTTCAAATCATCGAACACTTGTTGTTGGGACGGACCCCACGCAAATTTCTTCTTACCACCACCCCTGTTTATTTGACTGAGGGCCCATGCAATATGGGAGAAACCCAACACGAATGTAGAAATTGGCAAGGCCCAAGAAGCTGCTCCGAAGCTCAGTGAGTGTTGATGGGGTTGGCTAGTCACGGATGAGTTGGATCTTGGCTGGATCCATGTGTACGCCATGCTGATCAAAGATGTATCCCAGGTAATGGACCTTGTCCATGCCGAAGGAGCATTTTTTCAAGTTGGCGTATAGCTTGTGCTGCCGCAGGGTGTGCAGAACCTGCTAAATATGCTGCGAGTGTTCGACCCAAGTCTTGCTGTAAATTAGAATGTCATCCAGATACACCATTACAAAAGTATTGATGAATGATTGCAGAATATCGTCCATCATCCTCATGAAAGTGGTTGGAGCATTTGTCAAACCAAAGGGCATGACCAACCATTCAAAAAGGCCTTCCTTTGACTTGAAGGCGGTTTTCCATACATCTGTTTGTTCTATGGGGACCTGGTGGTATCCAGACTTCAGACCAATCTTACTGAAGTATTTGGCTCCGGTGAGTTGATTAAGGAGGTCATCGATTCGGGGAATCGAATACCGGTTTCTGACTGTGATTTTATTCAGAGCCCGATAATTAATACAGAGTTGCCAGGTTCCATCTTTCTTCTGTACTAGCACGATTGGATTTCCGCAAGGTGATGAGTTGAGGCAGATGTGCCCCTTGTTGAGCAGTGCTTGGATTTGTCACTTGATCTCCTCATTCTCTAACAAAGAGCGACAATAGACTGGTCCATTAGGCAGTGGTGCGTCGGGGGTCATATCGATGGGGTTAGGTACCCCTGTAGGTGAGGAGAAGAAATTCGAGTATTCTTCCACGACCTTATCTATTTGCTTCTGTTGTGTGGAGAGGTCAGCGGTAGAGACGCTAGATGTGGCTGCGATCTTTTGCTTATTCTTAGAGCGAATCACGAAGAAGACAAACTTTCTCGTCTGAGAGATGACCTTCGTGCATTACTTAGCAGAGATCAAGGAAATAGCACTAGGTGGCACTGCCTCGGGTATCCTGTACAATTTCCTGTTCAAAGTAATAATAACACTACGAGGCCTAGACTCGTATACAACTTGACGTTTCCATAAATAAGGTTGGCCCAAAAGAACACCACAAACTTTGAGAGGAGCAACATCATACAATATTTTGTCTTTGAAGGGCTTGATGCCGTACGACAATCCACATTGTTCACTGACGCGGAGATCGCTTCCTTGTGGGTGTGACGTTGTTCGCAGGGCTAGCTGCTTGACGACCTCTGTTGAGATGATGTTCTTTTGGCTACTGCTATCAACGATGAAGTGCAGCAGGGTGTTTTTCATCCACATCTATGAATGGAAGAGGCGTTCTTCTTATGGCTTGTCTGGTTCACCAAGCTGGAGCTTGGTGGTGGCAACGGTGGCACTGGGTTATGCGTCAATGATCTGTCTTCCCCTTTCTGGTTTTGGTGGTAGCAACGGTGGCACTGGGTTATGCGTCAATGATCTATCTTCCCCTTTCTGGTTTTGGCTCGGAGTCTGAATTCACATTTGATTTAGAGGCTTTCACTTCGGCCACCAACGATTGCTTTGAGCGACAGTCAGCGGTATTATGCCAAGGGCTCTTATGGAACTCACACCACTTTTCAGTATCTTTTTTTGTCTTTTCGGTGTTTTTCTTTGCTTACGGCTTGGACTGGTTGTCCTGATATTGTCCATCTTTGCTCTGTCCTTTGTTCGGTGGGTTGGGGCTGCCCTTTCCTGGATTTTGTTGTGAGGGGTTCCTAGGCCCAAATTGCGGCGTCTTTTGTTTGAACTTCTGCTTGATTTTGACGGCATATCGGTAAGTCGTGCCCAATGATGAGATGTCTAGAAATTCCATTTCGGTCTGGATGTATCTATGCAGAGCACCGCGATATTTGAGCACCAGATGTCGCTCCGAATCTTTGATACCCAACTTGGTGCGCAAGGTATGAGATATATTTGTGAAATCTGACACTGCTTGGTCTCTTTCTTGTTGCAGTGTGGTCCATTTGGTATACAGGTCGTCATAACTTCCGACAGGGTAGTATTGTTCCTTAATAGCATCCCTGAAGAATTTCCACGTGGCTGTGACTGAAAATAATGAGGTTTCCTCAATTTCCTTTTGTTCACAGAAAGTTTCCCACCAATCTTTGACATGGGGAACGACTTTGAAGAGCGCAAAAGTAATATTTTCTCTATTCGAAAAGTTATGGACATAAAAATATCTTTCTAGTAGATTCAACCACTTATTTACAACATCTATGTTTATCTGATCTTCAAATATAGGAATATGAAAGTTTATTTGTACCTTGAAGGGGGCGGCGCCTTCGTTTGAAGATGCGTTGCCTGTTGGTCGCCGTCGAAGGAATTGTGCGAAACTATCTATCATCTCATTCCTCTGTTTGTGAGGGCTTCCTCAATCAACAGTTTGAAAGGATCTCCTGTCCCGCCATCTTTCTTTTCTCCTACCATGGGAGGTCTTTTGGGCGTGCGAGAGCTTCTGTCATCGAGAGAAACAAGCTCGAGACCTAACTCTTTGTACTCCGACCTCGTTGGGGACATGAATTAAGACGACAATGAGCAGACCGCTCTGATACCACTGATTCGGATTTTATGAGCATAACGAAATGAATATAGATTATTAACAGGGGCTTAACACAAAATAACAGAGATACAATAAAACTGGTTTTCTATTCAATAACGAAATAAGCTGAAACTGTAAAATGCAGCGGAAACAAGCTTGGCGACGACTTATTTCTGAGAAGAGATGTGACGACAACACGCATTCTCAAGAAGAAGGTTACAAATGAGGCTTTGAAGGTCTTTTTACAATAAGCAAGAATTCCAAAAACCCTAGACATAAAAAAACCTAACCCTAGGAGATGAAGCGTCAAAAGTCACGTGGGCCCCGTTTGGGTAAGTTAATACATCAACTTCCCCGGGTCTTAATTTTTGCATACGATCTTCGTTTTAGGCGTGTGATAGCCCGTTGGAAAGGTATCATCGAGGATATTCATTTTGGGGGTTCAATCATGCATTTGACTATCATTGAGGAGCTCGATTTCGAAAAACCTTCATTTAGGCCCTCAAAATAGCCCCGGAAGTTAAAATTGCTAAAAATAGTAAATTGCCAAAATTGTCAGAAAACTGTTTTGAGCCAGTTGGAAAAGGTGGGTGGCCACTAATATCCATTTGGATCATGAACACTATCTTCACTGTCATTTTTGCACAGTTGGCATCACCTCGAACCATACCACCCCCTGTGCTGGAGGTTTTTCCACGTCAGTATCTTATTTTTCACAGCCAACTGCATGAATAATTTTATTTTGCATTGAATATTCCACTTCCACATTTGTTTTTTCCACCCCGAGATCCTTGGCTGATTTCGGATAGAAAAAATAGCCCCATAAACATTCTTTGCCGATCGATAACTTGTGGTGTCACCCCTATCCATTGTAATTCATCTTCCTTCTTTGTAAGAGTGATACCCGTTGCTTGTAGTGCTCTTTTAAATCGATCCCATTTGGCCGCCATGGTTCTTGATAGATCAAAATTCAATACTAGAGTATTCTGTTCATGAGGTTTCCAAACCTGAGCCAAAATCGATAAGTTCTTTCGCCTGAGTCCATTGAGAATCTGTGGAGATAGAAAGGAAACGTTGCCCAGACCCATAATTCTATCTCTTCCAAATGCCACACGATGGCCTGTACTAGGGTTCCAACAAATCCAATTATTAATCAAATGGACTGATTTAAGAAGGCTCTTCCATATCTTGGAGGCCCCTGGTTGAAATGATTTTGATCTGAGCCAATTATTGATAGTGGTAAATGGAAAATACTTACCCTTTATCACATCAATGCCAAATTCTTTCTTTTGTTAGGACATGCCACAATGTCTATGCCGCGAGCACTTTGCTGAAAGAACATATATTACATAACCCCCACCCTCCAAAGCCTTTTGGTTGTGCTAGAACTTCCCAACCACATAAATGATAGTGTTATGATTCACCACTCCCGTTCCACAAGGAGTTGAACAATAATTTTCTAATCTTATGCATAATAGAAACCGGTGTAGAAGCGAGGGAAAGCCAATAAACTCACTGACTTTCCAATACAACTTTACAGAGAGTATACCTACCCCCCAGAGACAACTATCTAAAGCTCCAGTGCTTTATCCCCTTTTCAATTTTAGATAGAAGCCACATCCAATCCTCATTCTTTTGTAAATTGGCTTTTAGAAAATACCCCAAGTATTTGAACCCGACTGATAAGTTAGAGAAGTTATATGGAAGAAACTGTTTGAAGGTATGAACTTCTTGATCTAATAATTTAGAAAAGTGAACTGTCGATTTTAAATGATATTCTCTTAACTTCTTTCCATTCCTGTAATGTAGCATTTGATAAGATTAAAATATCATCCACGAACAAGATATGTAGGATCTTTATAACTCTGGTAACTTTAGTGCCTTTTAAAATTCCTTTCCATTGACTTGATTTTAATAAAAGACTTACGATTTCCATCACCAAAATAAAGAGGAGTGGAGACAATGGGCATCCTTGCGCAAGCCTCTGCCACTTTTAAAAAATGTCAATGCCTCCCCATTAACTAACATTGCAAAGGACACTGTATTCACACACGCCATGATCCAATTTGTGCGCTGCATCCCAAAACGAATTTGTAATAAGACCATTCTAAGAAAATCCCAACTAATGCAATCATAAGCCCTCTGCAAGTCAAGTTTTAGGACGAGAGCCTTTAAAGTTTTCTTCTTGATACTATGAATGCACTCATGTGCTGTTCCAATAGCATCGTGTATCTGACACCCCTCTAGAAAGCCTAGTTGTTCTGCTGACAAAGCTCTCGAAAGAATCGACGCAATTCTGTTAGCTACAACTTTATAAATCAACTTGTAAACCAGATTACAAAGCGATATTGGCCTGTAATCCCCGAACTTTTGAGGTTTATTGAATTTAGGGATTAATGCTAGAAATGTAAAGTTTGATACACCCACTTGTTTGAGCTACTTCCACCAAAGCCAGTAGGTCCTCACTTGCAAGGTAAAAAAAGTGTTGAAAAAATTTCATAGTCCAGCCATCTGGCTCAAGACTTTTGTCTTTTTTAAACAAGGAGATAATCGATTTTAATTCCTCAATTGTTACAGGCTTCAAAGGTCTCTCTCTTCATCCCCATTTATCATCCTTGTGAACAGTCTAACCACTTCAACTTGTTCTGTAGAAGTGTCATTATTTGAAGACTTGAAGAAATTTCTGAAATAGTTTACAGACTCTGACTCAATAGTTTTCTGTCCTTTATGCCATGTTCCTGAATCATCACTAATCTCCCATATATGTTTTCTATTCATCTTGTGATTAGCACACTGCTGAAAGAACTTAGTATTTAGATCACCTCTTTGAACCCAAATAACACGACTTCGAATGCGCCACATTTCCTCTTGAGAAATAAGAAGTTTGTTTCTTTCTGCTTCAAACTTAATAAGGGAAGACTCGACCTCAGGAATATTAGTACCCTCCGATATTCTTTGAATAAACATTTTTATATTACCTTCCAAGTAATCCAAATCCTTTGCATCTCAATCCTTTTTTTCTTTTTCCCATCTCTTTGTAATAACTTTTAAGTCCTTAGCTTCCGGATAAACTGTTGTTGGCTGTCTGATTCCTGCAAAAATTTCAGATCCCTCCATAACTCATGTACTAAATCATTAAAATCCTTTTCTTGAAGCCACTGAGAGTGAAATTTGAAAGGGTGAGCTTTTGGAAAGAAGGAATTCTCCAGTTGCAAAATAATTGGGGTGTGATATGAAACATATGGATATTCCACCCAAGTTCTGTACAAACCAACAGTATGAAACAAGTCTTCCGATATCAAAAACCTATTCAAACGCTTGGCAATCTTGTCTTCCACCAAAATGACCATTATGCCACGTCAGAACCAACTTATCAGGTTGGAGATCTATCAATTTATGATCTTGAAAAAGAAAAGTAAAATACGCTACTCGTTGACTCTAAGAAGCCGATCCTCCCCAGATTTCGCTCACTGACACTGTGAGATTTAAATCTTCCGCGATCACTAGATTATTCAGAGACAATAAACTGTTGTTCGCCAATTTCGACCAGAACAACTTTTGCTCCAGACACAGACCATAAATATTTAGTATATTGATCTTCCTCTTAGAGTTTAAAATAGACACTGTTAACAAAATCCCGCCACAAGTAAGGTATGGAACCAAAATGAAAATTTGAGGATCCCATGAAACCAGCATGCCACCCGAAGTGCCTACTGAGCTTACAACACAAATTAACCAGGTAGGACGAAACTTTTGAATGTAAAGATAGGCTTTCTATTCGTGAACCAATGTTTGCTATAGGAATATAATATTATGAAGAGTAGAATCCAAGGCGTGGCAGAATGACGCAGCTTTTAGGGAGCCTCCAGTCCCTTTTAGATTTAAGGACAATAAAATCATCACTTCGCCCTTGCTAGGGCCTTCACCTTGGCAACTAATCATTGCTTACATGATTGGAGATTGACGACTGCAACTTTTTCCTAGTACTTCTCGTTTTGATCGGAGAGTACTCAATGCCCAAACCCCGCGACCAAGAGTACTCTTTTGATGGATCGACCTGACGAAGGGAATCAAGGTTAAGTTCCTTCGTGGGGGACGGACGGATCAATGAGGGATTTTCCAAAGATCAATTGAATTTGGATCTTTCTCTTAATTATTTTTTGGACTTTTTATTGATTTTTTAAAATCTAGTGCCCCTTTCTTTACTTCAATAAAATCTTAACACTGCTAGTTTTGTATGTTTTTGATCTGCCTAGATCTCCATTGATAAAATCTTGACACCATATATTTGCTTCTATTGGTATTGTCAAAGATTGGTTGCCCTTTTTTTCACTCGATGAAAAATATCTTAATTCCATGCTAGTGATTTATCAATTTGTTGTCATACTAAGGGTGTATGGAAAGAAATATGCATCACCCTTCACTATGTTTCATATATATATATATATATATATATATATATATATATATACATTAGGAAGGGCGTAGAATGGGCATAAGGGTATTATGGATGGTCCATGAGACCCATACACAAGGTCAACATTAATTATATTCCATGTGGCCTAATTACATTGCTACATGGTGGCATATTGCTTGCCATATGTTTTTATATAGAATATCATGTATGCCTCTTGATACTCAAATCTGCTATAAGGGTGTATGACAAGCAATATGCACCTCGTGGCAGTGTAATTAGGTTACGTGGAATATGATTGATGTTGAACTTTACTATGGCAATGAGTCTATGGGTTACATAGACCATCCATGAGAACCGTTATATGCCCATTCTCACATGAGACTGCTATGCTCATGCAAGATGCTTCATGCATGAAACATGGTGAAGGGTTTATGCTCGACAATGCGGAAGAGAGTTCGGTGGAGGGCATTGAGAATATGGTTGGGGTG
Source organism: Picea engelmannii (assembly GCA_009831015.1). Classification (NCBI taxonomy): domain Eukaryota; kingdom Viridiplantae; phylum Streptophyta; class Pinopsida; order Pinales; family Pinaceae; genus Picea; species Picea engelmannii. The sequence goes on along the minus strand of ML779299.1, from coordinate 454,113 downwards.
GTGGTTCTATGGAAATGTGGCCATTTTAACCTTTCAAGAATATGTCGTACGTTGGTGTCTGGAAGATACGATGTAGGTTGGTCGTAATGAGCTTTACCTCTCAAGACAACCAAATAGGCCCATAAAAGAATTATATTGCAACAAGATAACAACATCAAGGGACTTTAGGTCTTTAGGAATCAATTTGACCAAACCATCAAATATTTGGTCAAATTTTTGAATGGTTTCATATTCTTTCTTCTTAATTTCATGGAATTGGGTGAGCAACAACCTTACATCCTACCTAGATGCCCATCATTTGATGAATGCGTCATGGAATTATGTCCAAGTCTTGATGCATTTTTCAAGTAAATCCCCGAGCCTTGTTTTTTGCATTTTCTTGCAAAGAAAGGGAAAAAGATTCATAACAACATCCTTCTCTTCAATGTAATGACTACCAACAACATCATAGAAGAATCCTATGCGTTCTTCGAATGTGAACATTATTGCTACAGAATTTTGGTAGCCATTTATCAAACTTACCAAACATTTTGTTAGGGTAATTTTGAATGGCATACATATCCAAAGGATTGAAGACATTGGTGATCCATGGTTTAATAGCCATTGGAACTAATTTTGGTGGATTATTGAAGAGAAACTTAGCCACCACATGAGACATTTTTTGGGCTCTTCTATTATATAGTTTGGGAGGATTAGCAAATCTTCTATTGGGTACTTGGTTAGTAACTCTTGGGTTCAAATGAGATTGTGGAGTTGCCAGATGAGTACACTAAAAGATGATTTGAGATATACTCATCAAAAGGAGGTTGAATCATAGAATTTGGATCTCGAGGAGTACTCAAATGTTATATAGAAAAATCTAGCACGTTAGTGCAAAGCCTCACTAGGTGACTAAGACAACGAGTAACATGTGAGACTCACCATAAGACAATGGGTGACATGGGAGACTCACCACTGTCACCTTGGCAACTACTCACATCATTTTAATGATGGATAGAATACAACACAACAGAGGCTTCCGTAATTGATCTTGGGGATGCAATGGCCTAGTCAAACCGAGTCAAGATTCCCATAAGGCTTCCACTTTTATCACTACCAATCAAGAGGATCAAACAACTAGGGTTTTTGGTGGCTTTGAAGGTAATTTCCAAATTTTAGTTCAAAGGTTCCTATGGCAAGAGGATCAAACAACTAGGGTTTTTGGTGGATTTGAAGGTAATTTCCAAATTTTAGTTCAAAGGTTCCTATGGCTGGCTGTTCTAATGGCTTGGGTAAACCAACATGAGATCAAAGAAGGTCCCCAAACACACAATCAAGAAATTACATAATGTTGTATCTTTAGTTCAAAGGTTCCTATGGCTGGCTGTTCTAACGTCTTGGGTAAACCAGCATGAGATCAAGTAAGGTCCCCAAACACACAATCAAGAAATTACATAATGTTGTATCTCAATGGCTTGTAAAATAGAAAAATTTCAGTTATATACTAGTTTACAACAACATATATAAATAGCCCCAAAACCTATGATAATAAAGTAAAAATGAAAGGCTATAATAAGAGTAAAATAAAGATTGAATAACAACAAATTTCTAAGGTAAAGGAGCACACAACATTATAAACTTTGGAGGTCAACTCTAGAAAGTGGTTGAAACATGCTTTAAAATTAATGCTTTGTATTTTATAATATATTCCAAATAATTTCTAACCCATTTGAGTCAATTAATGCTGAAAATAAAACATTTTGTTGTAATTTGACCCTAAGAAACATTAAAAATCAATTTAAATTAAATAATGATTGACACAAGGGAGAAGACTAGTGCCTTTTCTCTACCTATAGGGCATATGGAGTCAAGGATCAACACAGTTTAAGAGGATTGGAGTAGATCTAAGTTCAATAGAATTAAGTAAGTCCACTCACTACTTATCAATCTTCAAGAATGAGATAAGGGAAGGACCCCACTTGCTCCCTCCTCAAAGACTTAGAAGAAGGGTTTCCTTAAGAGGTCTAATGAAAAATATCATGCCCACTTGCTTAATACTTAATTGCCATCATCCAAAAATATAACCAAGACAAAAGAAGTCCACTTACATTATCATGCACTCATCCAAGCTTCACCAATATCCATCCAAGAAAAGAGTGCAATCCACATCAACAAGTCCTCCTTAAGAGATAACACTCCCTCTATAAATAGGATAAAACCAAGTACTTTATTCTACAAAAAAGGCTAAAATGAAGTAAAATCTCTTAAATGTAATAAATCCGTGATACAAGGTGGATAGGTCAAGGCCAACCCCCAAAATGATGCCTTCATCAATGAGTAAAATGTGCCGTAAATGCTAGATGTCCATCATAAATGCACTCTAAGAGTCACATGTGTGAGAAAGTGAGTGAAATAAGCATGTTGTCATCCTCCAAAGTGGTGTACACTGCTCCAAAAGTCATGTCTATCCATGAAAGGGTGCAACATCTCATCAAAGGTCATGTCTCATCATCCAAAAGTCACATTTCATCATCAAAGGTGTCAAGTCTCTCCTCATCATGCTAGGTTGGCTTGGCTCCAAAGTAGTCATACATCATCATCAAGTGAAATGTTCCATCATAAGTGCAATGCCTTCAAGTTAGGGGTGTGATGTCAAGGGGGAAGGTGCCATGACCCCTCCAAAGGTGTGTTATTTCATCATCACATCCATCATTATCAAGAGAAGGCTCAATGTCTATCAATAATGTTTCACGCCCTCTCCTAGGGATACAAGGTCACTAAGAAAGCCCAACTTCCTCAATAATGGTCCAAATCATCATCAAAATAGGAGGTCCTCAAGAATCATGGAATGAGAGTGTAGTCATCATCATCATGGTAAGAATGTCCTCTCTATCATGGTATATCATCATCTTTGTGGTCCTTTCCAAAGTGGTGTATAATGCTCCAAAAGTCACGTCTCTCCATGAAAGGGTGCAACATCCTCATCAAAGGTCACGTCTCATCATCCAAAAGTCACATATCATCATCAAAGGTGTCAAGTCTGTCTTCATCATGCTAGGTTGGCTCCAAAGTAGTCATACATCATCATCAAGTGAAATGTTCCATCATAAGTGCAATGCCCTCAAGCTAGGGGTGTGATGTCATCAAGGGGGAAGGTGCCACGACCCCTCCAAAGGGTTCTTCTTTCATCATCACATCCATCATCATTAAGAGAAGGCTCAATGTCCAAGAAGGTTTCACGCCCTCTCCAAGGGATACAAGGTCACCAAGAAAGCTCAACATCCTCAATGATGCTCCAAATCATCATCAAAACATGAGGTCCTCAAGAATCATGGAATGAGAGTGTAGTCATCATCATCATGGTAAAAAAGGTCCTCTCCATCATGGTGTATCATCATCTTTGTGGGCTCAAATCATCATACATCTAGGGCACTCTCTTCCAAAATAACATAAAAACCGTGTCATGTCATATACAAGGGTCATTAGGTTAGAGCACTCCAAGAATCCTCAACAAACTTCACAATAGCTCAATAATCAATACAATTTACCAAGTCTAGATACAAGACAACCATCACCTACCCCTATCACATGCAATAAAACCCTAGGAAGGAAATAGGTCCCAAAAATCCCATCAAGGGATATGCAAAGTGTAATATGAGTATAGGAAAGGGGAAATATAAGGGGTTCATTGGTTGTATTGCACTATCAAGTAAGGTCAATGAATATTCATCCCATGAGCGCCTTCGTGGAGGATTTCCTTGATGCTTTGAGTTACCCTTTCCTCGACACTATGTCTTTCCACCTCTTTACTTTGTGTTTTAACTTACTTCTCCCTTCCTTATTATTTGATTTGGTATCTTGCTTTTCATTGCATAATGCTTGTATATAAATATACATTTTTAATCTGATTTATTGGGTCCACTATTTATATGCTGTTTATTGCATGGGACATCGAGATGCTTCATTAGTCCTTTTCTGGTAGATGCATAGGACCAAGGATGATGACCTCATATGAGGGGGCATTGCTAAATTTTCCTTAGCTTTTTTGGCATTATGATCCTTTTTATTATTGTTTTTCATTTTGAGTTTTCATAATTGCTCATAACTTTGTTTTCATTAGCATAAGCCTTTAGCATACTAACCCCTTCTTCTCATGGGACTATTGAAAGGTGTAACTTTAATGGGAACATGTACAATTCAACTATGAACAAGAGTATGAGGGAAAGATGGAATATGTTATTTTCAAGCACTCCCTAGTATTACAACCAACCCCAAGAAATGCCACACCTCGTAAGTATGTAGCACTGAAAACATAAAAACCTCGTAAGTATGTAGCACAATCATCATTTGACCTAAATGAAAGTTGACCAAGGCATTAGAGGCATCACTAATCATATGCTATGTGGAGAAGTGAAGAACACATGTTGTTGCTCTCTAGAAATATGCGTCATCAGAGATTTTTTTTCTCCTATGGTTACCCATGCATGCGGGTGGGTAACATCTGGCTCCAACTTAGGGACGTGCTCATGGTAGAGCGCATGAGAACCTCAACATCTTTGGTACTCTAAGATCCATAACTTGCATCGCTCTAAACATCTTTTCTATATTGTACAACAAAATCACCAGAACAAAAGTAACAGGGTGATTGTAACATTTGGCTCCAACCCAAGGACATGTGCTCACCATAGAACGCATGAGAACCTTAGCATCTATAGTATTCCAGGATTCGTAAGCTTCATCACTCTAACATCTTTGATAGATTATACAACAAACTCAATAGTACAAGAGTAATAGGGCAATACAATGGCCTTGGAATATGAAAAGTTATAAAATTAAGTTTAATAAATAACTCCTAAGCTACCCTTCTCTTGCTAATTCCCTTTTTTTTAGCATAAAGTGAATAAATATGCATAAAAATCAGCAAGACTTGAAAACAAGGAAGGATGCAAAATCAAGATGCATAACACACAACCTACATACTCCAACCTAAACTATCACCTAAAAGGTCAATCAAGTGCCAGTTTTAGCACAGAGCCTAAGAAGTTGGCCACTAATCGACAAAGTCAACTTCACTCCATTAAGGTTGGCCAAATGAAAAGAATCAATTCCAACCTTTCCATGAATCTTTTCCAACCTTTCCACAAATCTTGTATGGATGCCGATCATTCTCTACAAGTACAAAGTCTCCCTTTTCAAAATCCTCTCCTCCTTTTACGTTGTGATCTAAGTATATTTTAGGTCTATGCTTTTTTGTTGATATTATGGTAGCTGTGGGAGGTGTTTACCTCCACGTGTGAACTTGACGAGAATAGAAGTCTTCGGGAAGCAAGAGAAATCCTAATGAGTTGGCTAATAACCATAAGTCTTGTCGGCTCAAGAAGATAATTTATATTAGGTTATTAGCCTCCAAGAGAACAAGTTGACCATAAATAATAATAATATACTGAACATACATCTACCTAGAAGGAGAAGTCAGCCCCAACAAATCTGGGAGAACCACTATAAATACAGGGCGCCAGTTCTCATTTGACACATCTCATAATTGGAGAGCAACAACTAGTGTGCACTGCAGTTCCCATTTTGGTGCGCACGTGTGGAGGAGAGCTGTAGGTGCAGCTGCTGTAACAACCAGTTTTCAGTGTTGGCTTGGACTATCTCTTGGCTAGGGTTTGGACTATCTGATCAGCTATTGTTGGTGCACTATCCTTGGAGGAAGATGCACTACATCTTGTTTGGCTATCTAGACTAGGATTTGCTTCCGGAGTAATTCTCAGTTAAGGTTAAGGTGCTCGGAGGGTGGCTTCGACCTATGGTTGGGTGATAAGGGTTTTGTCAATGGTAAAACGATCACACAATATTCTATATTCTAATAGGTTATGGGCCCACACCTCCTTCATTCATCCTAAACGCTGGAAGGAAACATAGCCGCTAGGATATTGAGCTTGCTGAGGAACTGCTGCTAGGGTTACTAGCAGAAGAAACCTCCAAGACATTTCCGCTAGGGTTACTAGCAGGAGCAGTTGCATAAACCCTAATCCTATTGTTGAGGCACCTTAAGTGAATGGATTGACCTAATCTCCGGATAGATCAGTGTGCTCTAGCCTAGCGCATCTCCTGACACTCTCAGCAAGCCAAGATGTGAATTTTGAATTTCTGGTCAAATCTAGGGTTTGACCAAGTCAAGCAAGCCATGACTAACTCTATGAAGTCTGAGAACAAATTAGATGGAGCCTCTAACTTCAGAGTGTGGAAGACAAGGATTGACCTCATCCTTGCCAAAAATAAAGTGCTGGATATCGTGAAAGGAAAGATCATGAAGCCAGAGTTTGAAGAAGGAAAAGAGAAGGAACCACATAACGTTGCAACTATGAAGAAGTTCAAAGATGTTGACATCAATGCCATGAGTATCATAGTGGATTCTATAAAATACCACTTGATACCCTACATCTCCCATCTTGACTCATCGAATAAGATGTACGATGCCCTAACAAATCTCTTTGGACAAGTTATGACTCTGAAGAATGAGCTCCGTGACATGAAGATGAATGATGATGACAACATAACATCATAATTTGTAAGGATCTCCCAGTTAAGAGATCAACTACAAGCTATTGAAGAGATCACTTCATAGAAGGAATTGGTGAACATAGTACTCAATGGTCTTCCCAAGACGTGAGATGCATTTGCCGCAAGCATGAACACAAGGAAGGAGTATCCGACATTTGAAGAACTTTGGACTTGTTGTGCTCAAGAAGAATCAAGGATCAATGCAAAAGAGAAACCCCAAAAGAAGTACGACGATCAAGCTTTCACAGCAAG
>ML779299.1:404676-447265 GCA_009831015.1 Picea engelmannii | reverse complement strand
CAGAAGTACAATGCTTCAACTGTCGAAAGTATGGTCACTACAAGAATCATTGTCTTGAGATAAAGAAAAAGGAAGGAGAAACACGAAGCATCGATTGCCGAAGAAAAGGAACCTACAAAGAAGGCTAAGCAGGATGGAAGAGACTTCTTCTTCTAAAAAAAGGTAACAACACTCTTCTTATTTCTTGTACATATCTTGTTTGCATTGTCTCTGTACATATCTTGTATATCTATCTCTTGGAAGATAATGTGATCCAAGGAGAACTATATCTCTGGAAGAACAAACAAGATGAAAATGAATATCATTAGATAATACACATGAAAGGATGAAATACAAGAAGCTATTGCAAGATAAGCTGAATCAATCATGAAGAAACTTAGAAGAAACAAAGACAGAAATAAGTCAACAAATCGAGAGGAAATTGGAAAAAGACTTATGACGTTTTGTAGAAGACAACAAGATGGAAGCGTGGACTCTGTTAGACAAGAGAGCCAATTATATATTGCAGAAGACAATAAGGATGCAGATGGAAGCGTGGACTCTGTTAGATGGAGAGAGCCGATTATATGCACTCTTACATGAAGCAAGGGTTAGGAGGGAGCTAATCCTACGATCCATTGAAGATGATGAAATATATATATCCATGGTAGCAGCCATAAAATACAGTACGTGTTCAGTTCAATCGCAGAAGAAGACTTCTTCGAAGAGAAGCCTTAAAGTATTCCTGGTTATCCATCTAGATCCGTGATCCTATGATGAAAGGAAGAAGTGGAATCTCTAGGGCATGGAATATATAATAAACTCCATGGACCCAAGAGCTAAAGAAAAACATGAAAAAGAACATGAGGATTCCAAGAAAGAAAGAGAAACCAGAACAACCAGTCATTGTATCAAGAATCACAAGATTACCAGCCTGATATGAACTCACTAAAATAAATCAAGCAGAAGAACTGAAAGTCGTGATTAATAACAGTGTATGGAAGACTTATGAATGAAAGCATTGCGAGATCTAGAACTAGAGGTTCTCCTAGATGGAGGGAGAAGACTATGATGATTACTTGTTCCAGTAAACCAGACTTATCTCTACATAAGCCATTATATCATCCGCAACATCCATGCATCGAAGTTCTACATCAGATGAATGCAAAGAATGTTTTCTAGAGAAATTGAATAAAGAACATATGAAGAGCAAATCTCAAGACTTTGAGGCATACCATAAAGAGACTCTTGTATGCAGATAGAAGAAGATAACTCGGTGGAGAACCTCCAGTGCACAATAGAAGTGTGGTGAAGATTCCCTATAACATCAAGATAATTACTCAGTAGATTAGATCTCATGATGACAAAAGAAGTACCACATGGATATGTTCTAGTTTTCCAACAATGATATACTCTATTGTTCAGATCTACATGAAGCCTTCACAGTGTTCCGGACTAAAGTACATTTGAAATCAAGCATTACATTATCCATGATAAAGTCGAGAAAGGAGAAAATGGTTCTCCAATACATAACTCCACAGATGAGCAGATAAGCAGACATTTTGGTAAAGCTTCTATCCAAGATGAAAGAGTTTGCGTACTCAAGTTGGAGCTCGTGGAAACAATTTCCTTATTGAAAAAGGAAGAAATGACTCCTAGGTTGGGAGGGAGCACTGGAAATATTATTGAAGACATTTATTGAAAAATAGTCCATCTTGGACAGATGCTTTCCTATTCGGAAAGTGGATTGAGATTTCTGACGGACAATGACTTCCCATTGTGGTTAACATGGGAAGTAGTCTGATTGTTGATGTATCATAGACAATGACTTCCCATTGTGGTTAACATTGGGAGTGGTCTAGGGAAGTCTCTCTTCTTGAGGGTTACTCAAGAAGACTGGCCCGCCTTGCCGGACAACGATTTCTCATTGTGGTTAACATGAGGAATGGTCTGTTTTGGAGGTTGATACATGATAGTCTTTTCCTCTTGTGGTTAATGGAGGAAATGGTTCAGACAGTCATTCCTTAGGGTTTATACATTCTCTCTAGGGTGCACTTTGATTAGTGTAGGAAGAATGGCCCAGGGCGGGGAATGTTCCAGGCTCAACAATCAGGGACAAACATTATCTAGGGTTTATACATTCTCTCCAGGGTGCACTTTGATTAGTGTAGGAGGAATGGCCCAGGGTGGGGAATGGTCTAGACTCAGACATTCCTTAGGGTTTATACATTCTTTCCAGGGTGCACTTTGATTAGTGTAGGAAGAATGGCCCAGGGTGAGGAATGATCTAGGCTCAAAAATCAGAAACAATCGTTCTTCCTTGTTTGAGAAGAATAGGGCAGATAGCCCATTGATGATGTTCTATACTGAGGGCAGATATTCTTTCAATGAAAGATTGACCCAGATGATTCAGTTTATATCATAACATTGTCTCTGTGCAGGTTGCTATAAGATGTTTTTTATGAAGACTGTATGATAGTAGATGTAGACTACTATGGTGGATATGTTCCACTGTTCGTGAGGCAGATATTCTTTCAGAGTTCACAGATGTGAGTGAAAGATTGGCCTAGATGATTCAGTTTATATCATAACATTGTTTCTGTGTAGGTTGCTATCAGATGTTTGTTATGAAAACTGTATGACAGTAGATTATGACTACTGTGGTGGATATGTTCCACTGTTCATGACTATACGTTGCTGATCAAGTACTTTTGTGTTACTTAGTGTGGTAGTGTACCATTGGATTGTAATTATGTACTACTATGGATAGACATAGTTGTGTTCTATTTTCTTTCTAATTGCCTTGAAGACTATCAACAATTTATTGGAGATAATCATCATCTAGACGAATGATGAACATAGATTTTCCAGACGGAAAACAGTTCAAAGCATCTACTCTTATAGAATGACTCTTGTATCACTCTATGGTGTGAGTGACTTATCCAACATCATGTCTGATTACTCAGATGAAGTATGGTTTTGAGAGATGATGCAACTGATAGTGATGGTGATGCTCATGATTTAGTCATGAGATAGTCTAAACGACTATGTTGATGCTACCAGGTAAATGGTATGTTTTTGTGCTCAATACCATTACATGTAATACCTCCCTAGCTAGGAGGGAGTGTTGATATTATGGTAGATGTGGGAGGTATTTACCTCCACGTGTGAACCTGACGAGAATAGAAGTCTCCGGGAAGCAAGAGAAACCCTAATGAGTTGGCTAATAACCCTAGAAGTCTTGTCGGCTCAAGAAGATAATTTATATTAGGTTATTAGCCTCCAAGAGAAGAAGTTGGCCCCAACAAATCTGATAGAACCACTATAAATACAGGGCGTCAGTTCTCATTTGACACATCTAAGAATTGTAGAGAAGCAACTGGTGCGCACTGCAGTTCCCAGTTTGGTGCACACGTGTGGAGGAGAGCTGCAGGTGCAGCTGCTACAACAACCAATTTTCAGTGTTGGCTTGGACTATCTCTTGGCTAGGGTTTGGACTATCTGATCAACTATTGTTGGTGCGCTATCCTTGGAGGAAGATGCGCTACACCTTGTTTGGCTATTTAGCGTAGGGTTTGCTTCCGGAGTAATTTTTAGTCAAGGTTAAGGTGCTCGGAGGGTCGCTTCGGCCTATGGTTGGGTGAAAAGGGTATTGTCAATGGTAAAACGAGCACACAATCTTCTATATTCTAACATTTTTTGGGGGTCCTTTCTCTATATCATTTAATTTTTATTTTTTAACCGATCATGAGCAATTTCCTTAGAGTTCTTAACAATATCATGCATATTCCCAAGATTTATTATGAGTAGAGTCTGGCAATCTTTCTAAGGAACCATCATCATCTATATGGCATTTGTCACTCCCTGAATCAACTTTATTCTTTTCCTTCAATCTTTCATCATTCATGACCACCTTTCCAGGACCAAAGTGTTGCTCGACAATCTCAAGACTTAAGGTTCAATTTGTTTGTTTTCGTTAACTTCACTCTCTTTGAAAAAATCATCAAGTCTTCCTTAGAGGCAAAAGGGAGAACATATAAGTTTTGAGAATGGTCTTTTATTGGTGTCATTGAATTAATGAATGTATGATGAATCCCAAATTCTCTACCAATATTTGATGTTTGATTTATAGGTTCTTTGGGGTCTTCTACTTGGTATTTGACAACATGCTCCATATATAGGATAACTGGTTTTCCATCAGGGGTAGTTGTTGAGGAAAATATATGAAATGATCTTACTCAAGTATTTTTAGATTCTGCTTAGCTAAAACAAAATATACAGGAATGTCACCCTATGTTTATAGCCATAAAAAATAAAATCCTAACTCACAAGTATTGATTACAAGTTCTTAGGCTAGTCTTTTTACAATTAGAAGCTTGCTGGAAATTCATTTAAATATGATTTTATGAATAAATTAGTTGCTGAAATAAATGTAGAGACAGAAGTAGAGACACCAAGATGATAATCAATATAGATGAGACATAAAACAATCCTTTATTTCATTACAATTCACCAAAGAGTCATTCCTTTTATAGAATTTCATGCAGAAATTTTGTACCAAATTCAAATTTAGACATCCTCGATGGAACATACAAAATGACCTCTGACAGAAAATCAAAACTGAACTCTAAAAGATGGATCAGCTTGCCACAGATTGCTGCCCACTTGACTCTGCACAATAGCCTTTGTCAGTCATGAAAAATAATTCACAAATAGACAAGTCCACACAGACTATCAAAAATAGATCAACACCTCTGAAAAACAAGTGTCTGAATGATGTAATTCAACCCTGAATCTTGTTGTCTACAATAAGACCTTGCTATCATAAAAAAGAAGTAGGCTTGTGATAAATTAATGAATGAATGAAAACTGAACTATCTCAACATAAACTCAAAGAGAAAACCTTAGTATGCTTCTCCTTCTATCCTCGTCTTGTTCCTCCCTTTCCTTTTTCCTTTAAGAAAATTAGAATTGGTTGAAGTAGTTGAACTATCTCATTATTTAAGTTAATTAAAAGACTCAACCAATTTTTTAGTTAGGGGGAAAAGTAATAATCATAATAAGGGTTATAAATAAATAATAACTAGTATGTGAGACCCCTTGTGACTCCCTTTAACTCTTAACAATCATAACATAATAGTTAATTAAGAAAAACACCCCTCCTTGTGACTCCCATCATCATATTAACATTTGACAATTTATCTCAAGATATTTGAAATTATTTTCAAAAAATATATTACTCATATATCCAAAGAAAACATGTTGTCCAAAATTTCTAAAGTCAACTATCATCAACAATAAATAACATAAGAACTCAAAAACCATATTTCCCACTCTGAGATGCAATCTTTCCTTGATTTCTGCTATCACCCTTCAATTTTTTTGAATTTTCCTTTGGCTGTGCTGAATCTTTAGGCCTAATCTAGCTGATCACGTGAGAACAATCATCCCTCAAATGCAATCGGGAATACATGGATTTATCAAAGACATTGGAGTGTGAGGAAGGGGAAACAATGGCTTTTCCTTTGTCAAGGGCATGGTGGGCCTCAATTTTCAACCTTTTTCTAGCATGAGAGGACTGAACTGGTGAGTGAACAAGTGCAACTTGGACAACTGGGTTAATAGGTAGGGGAGCAGGTAAGGACAAATTGGGCCATCCACAATGTTGGGAGACTGTTGGGTGGAAAATATCTTTCCATACGTTGTTTTCGGGAACCTCGGGTTGCAATGAGACATGAGGGGGAACAAGAATACTAGGGGCTTGTGGAGCTTGGAAGGGAGGCCTTTTAGGCCTAGGTTGGACCACCCCTTGCCCATTCCAATTGAAAAATTCGTCCTGAAATAACTGGCCTAACTCTTGTGAGTCAGCGTCAAAGTGTATGGAGAATCTTGGCCTTCTTGGTCCTCTTTTCCAATTACCTCTCACTTGGTTTCCCCTGCCATGGCTACCTCGGCTGAAAAAGCTCATTCTTGCATTCATGATTGATTAGAAAATAGTCCTTTTAACAACCATACATGACAACTCTTTAAAAATATGAAATAGATTTTGGCTCAGAAACATATCAGGCTCATGCAATCCAATCCATACAAATTTTTTAACCGTTGTCGATGAGCAGGGGGTGAACAAAAGGTTTTGGGATATACGAGGGGCTTGTATTGAGAAAAAAATGATAAAATGAGGGGGAAAAGAAACATGGTTACTGCTCAAAGACAACAACAATCAAATGTAATGAAAACCAGAGAAAATATCACTGTGATCCAACCACGAAAATGAGACTTCAAATTGCTTCAATACAAAGTTATTCTTGACTGTAATTAAATTTTAGAACAAGGAGTGAAAAATGAATGTGGGAAGGTGATGAGGTTGTAATTAGCGAAAAGCGAAATAATGATAGGGAAAGAGAGTAGCTACTGTTCATAAAATTAATTAAGTAATCCATAAAACCATATGTAAAAGGAAATAACACCAACCAAATGACCATTGTGACCCAAAAAATAATTACTATGTACAATTCAAACAATCCTGTGCATTAACTTGCTCCATGTTTGTAATCAAATATTTAACACAGTGTCATCAAAACAAGACAATATTCATTCCACAACAACTTGTAGGGGAGCTCTGTTCTTCTCATTTATCCATTTAATATTTTTAAAAAATTCCAAATGAATAAACAGTCACTTAATCCCACTCAGTTTAGTATCAAAAATCAACCACCTTCCATCAATACAGACACAAAAAACATGCCCGATTTAATCCCTCAATTCCATCTACAATTAAATTGTAATGAGATCATACTACCACAACACCTGTGCCTATCACTGTTAAAATGAATGATATACATTAAACATACATAGTGGACAATCAACACAACAATCCATATTGAAATTGCAAGGATCTTGACTTTCCATTTAAACACACATACAACAATCACCACTTCAACTCATGCTATTTTGTGGAACACACAAACCATTTGACAAAACACAAGTGTATTTCTGTGACTGTACAGGTCCAATTCTCTTTGACTCTAAACATTCACAATGCTGGGCTATCAATCCAATACAACGAGACAACAACAATATACCCGATCTCATAACACAAATTGATCAAATTGCAACAAAGCCATGTTTAAAAACTCATGACCCTCTCTGATGGCGCACTCAAATAATATTGATAATAATCACTGTGGATGGCCGTGCCATAATTACCACGATTGCAACACTCCATTTGGCAATTAAAAACACACAGTCACAACAATCATTAACTCCTTAACATGCTGTAAGAACGCCACACACATATCCACACATCACGCACGAAGCATCATTGTGCATTAATCAATTGTAAACTAATATTGGGTTAACAATCCAACAATTCTAATGTAAGAGACAGTGACTGTGCATTTGAACCAATTTTCCAATCAACCAATTATCATGCTGAGTTTGTCAATTTGATTGTCAAAATAACCAATGCAGTGACTAAATACCAAAACCAACACCATTGTCAATCATAATCAATAGAGACAAGCCAGAAATTGAACACTGTCAATAATACACTAACAACCCATAACAACCAACAATGTACCCGATGGCCATAACAGTTTCCTCTATCAAAACCTGGGCTTGAGAAATTGAGGGTTTGCCCCGTGGACCAACACAGGGAGACATGGAGTCGATTTCCATCGTCAAATGAGAACCTCTGAGATCAATGGTGCACACACATGGTATACCACAATTAACTTCACATACATGGTGATAATTCCCATGTTAGGAGAGACTATAAACAAAGGAGAAAGGATTCATTCTGGTTCTGTAACAACACTTAGAACACACAGGGTATAACTCTCGTGGTTTTCCCAATCAACCCGAGAATACTAAGATAGGACAGGCCTGAGGAATAATAGTCACCTTAAGAAAGTCCTTTGTCAAAACAACCATGACAACCCACTGTGCTACATTATTAACATGAACGAACTAATACCCAAGTGAAGCAAAGCATAGTGACACAAGGTGTTTCAAACCTAATAAACCCCATAACAACAAACGACAGGTTAGGGTGATAAGAAAGTGTGGAGACGACCAACCAATCTGGACTGAATAAAAAAACCTCTAACCAAGACCAACAAGGATGACAGAGGGCCTTCACAGTTTCTAATACTCATAATGATCAATAAAACTATGACTCCAACATTGATGCAATGAAACCCACACCAACCATCCATTCCAGAAAAATATCACCAATTTACACAGTTTCCAGACTTAAGGAAAGCACAAACTCATACATACCCAACCAGTATCTATTTCATAACTAGAGCAAATTCATAGATGGCAAAAAGACATACCTATAACCAAGAGCACCTTAAAAACACGAGTTATCCGAGCGGTTCTTCCTCTGCTTGAAAGTTGGAGCCTAACCACAACAAACATAGTTGAAGAATAGCCCGACTAGGGTGGCGAACAGTGGAAAGAGTAAGGGTGACGTGCAATAAATGCACGTCGCCACCCCCCCAGTCAATTAATTCCTTAGTACACGCCATCAAGCTTCCCATTAACTCATTCAATTAAACCATGTATCGAAACCATCACCCACTAATTTACAATAGCGCGACCTTCCTAAAAAATGGCCTTATTTCATTCCATCCAAAGCTACCAGCAAATGATAGTGGGAAACTTCCTCCAAGTTGTATGTTTTCAAGCCCAATCCTTGAAGCACTTTTGTAAGGAAGTACCAGCCGAAGAAGAAGTTAATTTAAAGGTTGCTCATGTCTGATTCCAAACCTGCTAAGTGAAACTGCAGTGTACCAATAAGTGGAGAGTAGTTTTAGACTCTTGAAGGCATAAGACACAGACACTTGGTCTTGACCACCCTTTTTGTTGCAGAATTTCCTAGGTGAGAATCTTGTTTTCCAGCAAAAATGAGGTAAAGAGTTTTAATTTAGGAGAAATATCCCAATTCCAAAGTGATATGTGCCACCAACATGCACTACGAAGCCAAGTCTTCAAGGCAAGAGCATCATAGGATTTTTTTCTAAGATGTTACCCGAATTATCTACCCTTGTCCAGATAACTGTATCCGAGAAATCTGTCAGGGTTATTCCTGCACTAACTAGTTCTCTACAAAGCCAGACCCATTTTTCAACCTCAACACCCACTAAATCCAAGTTCGAGTTAGATTTCCAATGGTCTAGAACTGCACCAGGCCTACTCGAACGTTTGGCTTGGTAAAGGAAGTGTATGCCCCTCTGCCTTAGAGAGGCTATAAGACCAGTGGATAAAAAAGATCGGTTTCCTAAGACAAAGATTGCATCTTCGCCTATTCTGATAGAGATACTCGATCCTCACTTCCAAGCCATCCAATGTGTGATAGAGGAATCACGTGGTTTTACTGGAGAGCATCTCAACCATGCCACCATCGAGGATGTGTTGAGATATTTATCCTTTAACACTCTATGCCAGAGGCCGTCCTTCATCAAGCATTGCCACAGGGTGTTGGATGCCAATGCTCTACTGAAAACAATCAGGTTCTTAAATCCCCATTTGGAAAATAATTCGGTTTGGTGAGATCTTCCCACTTGAAAATATGTAAGCGGTCCCTTTCCCCAGTGCCCGACCACAATAATATGAACATCAATTTTCAAATCCTATTTAGAATGGTGAGAGGGATGATAGCAACCGCAAAACAATAAACAAACAAACTCTCCAAATCCGCTTTGCCTAAGGACAACCAGTGGTGGAACCAAAGGCCCATCCATTTTTCAAAATTTTCACTGAGCCAACTCCAGTCTACTACCCTATCATTTGTTGGTTTGAGAAAGAACCCCAGATACCAAAAACCTTCATTCAATTCCACAAAGTTGTAAGGAAAGAGAGCCTTGAAATAGGTCAGTTCACCCTCCTGTAACTCGAAAAAGTGGAAAGACGGCTTGAGAGGGTTAATACCAGACTTGAGGCTTTGTAGAAAATGGACAACAAGGAATCTATTTCTCTCCATTTGGTGATCCGGGATCTAGTCATAATTAGAACGTCATCCACAAAAAATAAATTGAAATTCTTGTGGAGTCTGAAGATCTTGACGCTAGATATTTTTCCTTCTGTTTGTGCCTTCTTTAGTAAGAGGCTGAGACTTTCCATGACTAGAATAAACAAAGGAGGGGATAAAGGGTAGCCTTGTCTTAACCCTCGCCCACTCTGGAAAAATTGAGAAGGCCCTCCATCTATCAAAATCGCTATGGAAGATGAATTAATGCAACTCACTATCCAATTAGTTATCAATAAGCCAAAGCTAGTCCAAACAAGGATCATTCTGAGGAAATCCTAGTTAATGCAGTTGTATGCCTTATGTAGATCCAGTTTAAGGATACAAGGTTTTTATTTCTTAGTTTTAATGCTATGGATAACTTCCTATGCCATTCCTACCACATCTAAAATATGTCTTCCCTTTAAGAACCCCAACTGCTCCTATGATAAAGTCCTCAATAAGATCGACTTTAACCTGTTGGCTATAAGATTTGCTATAATTTTATAGGCCAAGTTACAAAGACCTATAGGTTTGAAGTCCCTAATGTAGGAGGGTTTTTTCACCTTTGGGATGAGTACTAAAAACATCGAGTTTAGGGATTTTGTCCTCCTCCCAGTTCTCCTCAACTTCTCAATGGAAGTAGAATGTATGCCCTGACCAAACCAAAATACTAGAGGAAAAATTCCACCATTCACCCGTTCGGCCCTAGGCTTTTTTCCAATGCAAAGCTATTCAAAACAAGTAGGATTTCTTCTATGGTACACAATTTTTCAAGCTCCAATACCTCACTCTCGTATGTGTAGCAATGAAAGTGTTGTATTGTTCTCACCTGCTCAAGAATATTGTTTTGTCCTGGATTCGCGTAAAAACCTTTGTAATGTCTCAACGCTTAAGACTCAAGAGCATCCTGACCAGAGTGACTAGTGCCAAAATCATCAAAGATTTCTCATAGTGCTTTCCTGTTTTTCTTGTGGCTGGCAAAGTGTAAAGTCCCCACTTTGGGACATCAGGGTATTACACAGTGTTATGATGACCAGGGTAGTCAGTGGGAGATTATAGCGAGTACAAGAGCTATTGAGGGATATTTTGGGGTCTGTCTTGCATCGCTCATCCTATTTCATCATTATGATCCATTCCATACAAATTGGCTTTGGTTTCACTGCATTTCGACGATCTCCATGATTTTAAGTATTTTGAGCTATAAGTTAATTAAATTCACTGAAGAGGTCACTTTGAGCACAATACTTGGAGGAAACTCTCAGTGTAATAGCTCATTGGAATCGAGAGGAACAAAACTACATGATAGGATGATGAGAAGTGACTTTCAGTGGCCAGGGAAGCCACAAGGAGAGATAAGGCATTTTTCAGAGGTAAAAAGGTTAATTAATTAATTGACAATTAAAAAAATGAAAAGTCACTTTGGAGAGACAAGGGGAGCATGAAGTATAAAGAAGAGGCAAGGGCCTCTATTCTCAGGGGCATGTATGATTATCATTTTGATATCTGGCTTCTAGCTAGAGAGCCCATACCTTGGGGGTTTTGAGGGTTTTGACTTAACAAACCCTAGAGGACGATTCAATGGTGAAAGATTCCACCTAGCTTGTCCCAAGCTTGGTCTCGGGGATGCAATACTCCCCCACACTATTCTAGTTCATATCTACTCTGTGCAGGAGGGTTCTACACCAACCACAGGCACAGGAAGAGAGGGAGGGTGCACCATTTGGGGGTTTCCAGCAAGGGGGGCACACCATCCATTAAGGGAAATTCGTTGCAGGTGATTGGTAGGGATTCTGGAGATTATAGCACCTGGGTTTTCATTGCAGGGTCTTGGGACATCAGATCTAGTCCATTCAGGATGAGTTCAATGTGCCATTTGATTTATTAGATACATGGGACGAATTGGAGGAGAGGAGAAAACTTCAGAAAGTGGTTTCAGTCATTTGCTAGCCTAGATCTTCACTATTTTTCTTGGGACTTCACTAGTGAGGTAACCAAGCCTCAATCTATCATTCTAGTGGTTTTGTGGAGCATTTGGAGGCATCCAGGAGGGAGGCCGAATTATCTAGGGTTTCAGACATCCAGGGGGGTGCACCATTTCTTGGAGGAAAGTTATATCTATGGGTTTGAGAGGAATTTTGAGGATTTGAGCACTTGGGATGTTCTTGCATTTACCTGATCTAATGTTTGGCATATTTACCTGGGGGTTTGGACATCTTTGGCATCAGGGATGAATTATTGAGGCTATTCAATGTTCCAGTAGGGCGTGGCATCTTCTAGCTTGGGGGTTTGGCACTTCATATGATCCAGATCTATTCTTGCATTGGTATTCATTGCTTATTAAGCCTTTGGAGGCTTGTAGTCTTCTATTGGAGCATTTTGTAGCAGCTCTTATTATGTTTATGGGAGCCATCTGTTGAGCATTCCAGATCGGCCTCACTCTTGTATTCAGGGGATTCTTCTATTTATGAATAAAATCAGATCTGAGGTATTTTGGCTTGTCTATCATATTATTGACCTTGCATATGGTTGAGGTACGTTCCATGAGTGTATCTTCTTGTTTATTACTGTAAACACACACTAAATCATCAGTATAACCTTAAGCGAAACCTAAAGGATCACAATAAGCTAAGTGTTTGACGAAATACCACAACCAGAAAAAGTTTAAAATTCATGCAAGACGTGATGTTCCTGGCATATTGGCTTGGGAACATGACAATGATATCAAAGATTAAAGTCTTTCCAACCTGAGGGGTCTTCCATAAGGGGAAATGGATGAGAAATATTTTGAGATAATATTCTGTGAGATAAAATATTCTGCCCTTAGCAAGGGAACTAGGTCCCAAATAACCTTCCCACAGTATGTAGCCTTAAGAAATCCTAGTTGGAGAAAATATGAGGTTACACACGGGATCATCAGAGTGGAGGAAAAGATAGCCAGAGAAGCTAGATGGAAGGAAGAACAGAGAGACCCCACGCCCAGTAGGAGCACACAACTTTTCTACAGTTGCAAGGTGCCATGGGAACCGGATCATAAGTGTAGGGGCAAGGGTAAGAAGCATATTATTGAGGTGCGCTATGACAATGATGATGAGGTGTGTGAGGATGGAGCGATAGATGCTTATTTGGAGCAGTCTGATGATGATATTGACTCTTGCATAGAGTCTAGTGATTCTTGCGCACTTGAGGAGGATAGTGACCCTTGCGCATTGGAGGGACAGTTGGATGGACATGATGATCACACCTATGCTTCAATAGTCATATCACATATTGTTGATGACCTTACACCTTAGCAGAGTGGCGACACTAGTGAGGATTCACACTTGTTAGCACCTACAAATGACAAATTTCCTATGATGACCGTGACACATCTGTCATCTTCCCAGACTTCCATGATAGCCATGACACATGAGGATACAAATGGCATGTTAGATATGACGGAGGAGCTGTACGTGAGGGATACACACTAGAGACACATGGATCCATAGATCTAGGAGGAGATATATGACGAGCAGACAATGGACCTTACACATACATATCATCATGAGGAGACCGAGTCATCGCTTTTGGAGCCTCCATTAGTTGAGCAGATTATGGAGACTGACAGGTTGATGGGACACTTGATTCCAGGATCATCTTGCTGTGATGAGGATGTACCCTTTATTGGTCGGGATGACCATAGAATGCGTTTGGACACATCTATATGGGATCCAGGCACAGATGATAGTAGCAGGGTGAGTGCACAGGAGGATACGACTGCTCATACATGATACAATGCGATTTAGAGGAAGATAACATCTAGTGATGGGGTGCAGTGGCATACAGGAGGATATTATCATGGATAGTGATGACCACATGTGAGTATTTATCATGGATACCGATGGACGAGCTTTTGGTTGAATCCCTAGGATTGACCAAATCATGTGATATCTTATAGTCCTACAATCAGCTACAAAGGTTTCTGTTAGCCTTTCCTGACACTTTTATCATGTACAACAACATGAGGAGAGATAGACAGTGGCAGAGAGCATGGACAGTGGTTAGGCTGAGACCACCTGACAGGATTACTTATATGACATACAATAAGTTAGATGTGGACCGTGTTAGGTAGATAGTTGAGACTTTGTGTGTGATGGTGAGCATCATAGGCCATGTGATAGAAAATGAGCACAGAGGGATTCTGACAGTGATCGGTCTGACATAGGAGTAGTTAGCGGAGATTGGAAGTGATAAAATTCCAATTTTTCCGTGGGATCTGAGAGATCATTTTGTTAGCAGGATGTTTTACGTCATGATGACTCAGGATGCGCCAGAGAGCCACACACTCCACCTTGGGTTGGTTTTGAGTGGGCCTGTAGGTACTTGTCCTATGGAGTGAGACAATTTCTCCCTCTTGATCATCATGATAGGGCATGGAGATGGTTGGCAAGGTACTACTTCCACAAAGATGTCTTTACAGATGCAGTTTTTGGATAATAGGTCCAATGGCCACAGGTATTTTAGCTTGAGGATCTAGGAGAGGGGGATCCAATATATATAGAGGGAGCAGTCAGGCATGGTCAACGCAGTGAAGTGCCAACATGGTGATCTTCGACAAAGACTAGCATGGGACCCAGGGATTGCAGGGTTGAGAATTTCACTGACTGATAGGGGCGAGTGGACCTTTGCAGAGGAAAGTTGTTCTAACTTTCCATTGAGCTTCAGTGTTGAGGAGGGCACATCACTTGAGGGTGTCTCACAAAGGTCTTGCAGTACCTCATTCTGGCATCAACATGTGCAGTTGATGGAGTCTGTGTTGATATTGGTAGTATCTTGGAGGATGGATTCATTCCAAGATGAGGCCATGTGTCACGTGCATGAGATTTACGGAGTTGATATATTTTAGGACTATGCTTCACAGGGTATTGTAGTTCATTTCCTGATATGGGACCCAGAGGGTGGAGTGTATGATAGTTCATCTTTGGATGGGACCTACTGTGTGTCCCACAGGTGGACATGGGATCCTGACATCATATCTGGATGGGTTCAGTTATTGCTTGAGGACAAACAATATTCTAATAGGGAGGACTGTAATGTCCCCACTTTGGGACATCAAGATATTACACAGTGTTATGATGACCAGGGTAGTCAGTTGGAGATTATAGCAAGTACATGAGATATTGAGGGATATTTTGGGGTCCGACTTGCATCTCTCATCCTATTTCATCATTATGATCCATTCCACATAGATTGGCTTTGGTTCTATTTCATTTCGATGATTTCCATGATTTTGAGTATTTTGAGCTATAGGTTAATTAAATTCACCGAAGAGGTCATTTTGAGCACAATACTTGGAGGAAACTCTCAGTGTAATAGCTCATTGGAATCGACAGGAACAACACTACATGATAGGATGATGAGAAGTGACTTTCAGTGGCCAGGGAATCCACAAGGAGAGATAAGGCGCTTTTCAGAGGTAACAAGGTTAATTAATTAATTAAAGTGATTTAATTAATTAATTAATAATTAAAAAAAATAAAAGTCACTTTGGAGAGACAAGGGGAGCATGAAGTATAAATAAAAGGCAAGGGCCTCTATTCTTGGGGGAATGTATGATTATCATTTTGATATCTGGCTTCTAGCTAGAGAGCCCACAGCTTAGGGGTTTTGAGGGTTTTGACTTAACAAACCCTAGAGGACAATTTAATGGTGAAAGATTCCACCTAGCTTGTCCCAAGCTTGGTCTCGGGGATGCAATACTACCCCACACCATTCTAGTTCATATATATTCAGTGCAGGAGGGTTCTACACCAGCCACAGGCACATGAAGAGAGGGAGGGCACACCATTGGAGGTTTCCAGTAAGGGGAGTGCACCATACATTGAGGAAAGTTCGTTGCAGGTGATTGGCAGGGCTTTTGGAGATTCTAGCACCTGGGTTTTCATTGCAGGGTCTTGGACATCAAATATAGTCCATTCAGGAGGAGTTCTATGTGCCATTTGATTTATTAGATGCATGGGATGAATTGGATGAGAGGAGAAAACTTCAGAAAGTGGTTTCAATCATTTGCTAGCCCAGATCTTCACTATTTTGCTTGGGACTTCACTAGTGAGGTAACCAGGCCCTGATCTATCATTCTAGTGGTTTTGTGGAGAATTTGGAGGCATCTAGGAGGGAGGCCAAATTATCTAGGGTTTCAGGCATCCAGAGGGGTGCACCATTCCTTGGAGGAAAGTTATATCTATGGGTTTGAGAGGGATATTGAGGATTTGAGCACTTGGGTTGTTCTTGCGTTTACCCGATCTATTGTTTGGCATATTTACCGGGGAGTTTGAACATCTTTGGCATCATGACCAAATTGTTGAGGCTATTCAGTGTTCTAGCAGGGTGTGACATCTTCCAGCTTGGGGGTTTAGCACTTCATACGATCCAGATCTATTCTTGCATTGGTCTTCATTGAGTATTCAACATTTGGAGGCTTGTAGCTTCTGTTGGAGCATTTTGTAGCAGATATTATTATGTTTATGGGAGCCATATGGTGAGAATTTTAGATTGGCCTCACTCTTGTATTCTGGGGCTTCTTCTATTTATGAATAAAATCAGATCTGAGGTATTTTGGCTTGTCTATCATACTGTTGATCTTGCATATGGTTGAGGTATGTTCCGTGACTGTATCTTCTTGTTTATTGCTGCAAACACAAACTAAATCATTAGTGTAACCTTAAGCGCAACCTAAAGGGTCACAATAAGCTAAGTGTTTGAAGAAATACCACAACTAGAAAAAGTTTAAAATTCATGCAAGACGTGATGTTTCTGGCATATTGGCTTGGGAACATTACACAAAGTGATGGAAAATTTTTGTATTCTGATCGCCCTTTTGTAACTAAGTTGCTTTGCTCTTTTTCCTCCAAGTTTCTTCTTCAGCTAGCAGATACCTTTGTTGTTTTTCCTCTAGCTCTTTGATGTTTTGTTCCACTTCCACCGACATTCTCCCAAGTGATTTTGTGGAGTAGAGTCTCTCTAAATCTTCCTAAGCCGAAAGTATCTCTTGGAATCTCATCCTCTTTTGGCCCTTCTCCCACTCAATCACTCTTTGTTTTAGCTTTTTCAATTTCCAGATTAATCTGTGTAGGGCTGAAGATTCTGCATCAAACTCATTGGATCTCTATACCTTGTGAACCACAACACTGAAACCTACTTCCCCTAACCATATGTGATTCAACTTAAAGGGATAAGAAACGTTTCTCTAACCATCGTCAAATTGGAGTGCCAGCGGGGTGTGGTAAGATATGTATGGGTAAGACACCCAAGATCTATGTCTCCCAATCTATAAGAAAATATCCTCAGTCATATACACTCTGTCCAGGCGTTTAGCAATGCCCTCCTTCCCTTCTCTTCCATTTCACCAGGTGGGCCCTCGTTCTTTAGGGACAATATCAACTAGTTCATGATCCCAAAAAATTCCTTTGAAATACTTCGCCAAGGGGTATGGGAAAGCTTTAGAACCCCACACTTCGCCAACATAAACAATAAAGTTTAAGTCTCCCGCTAAGATCAAATTTTTTGTGGATAACATGCCACTGCTGACCACCTTATCCCAAAATTTTTTCCTATCCGTGCATGGACCGTATTACTTCAAAAAAGTGACCGACTGAGCGCCTTCCATAAAAATAAATGTTAATAGAATACCCAAACAAGTTATAAAAAGAGATAGAGTAAGGTTTTTAGGATTCCAGGCCACACAAAGACCCCCAGACCGACCCACAGGATCTACAACACAGACATACCCGTTGGGTAGTAAATTCGTAAATAAGGCTCTAGCTTTTGCTTCGTTAACCAAAGTTTCTTGAAAAAGGATGTTATCAGGCTGTGAGCAGGACAATAATCTGCGGAGGGAGGCTAATTTTGGAGCCCCTCCTACTCCCCTAATATTTATTGAGAGAAGTATCATTATTTAGCCCCGACGAGGGATTTAATATCTCTAAGAGCCCCTTGTTCAGTTGTATTACTACCATGCAAGTTCATAACCTTTCCGCTTTCGAGTACTTTTTTGTGTGCACTTCGCGTCCTTAGGGGAGATGCTTCCTTCAATAGACCGCTCGGCCAGGAGGCCATCTTAAAATCCTAACCTTTGTGGATTAAATATGACCCTCCTTTTATAGTGGAAGTGTTGTCCACCATACTACCTACCTCTTCACACCCATTAAAAGTGGTAATAGGTTTGAGTAGAGTAATGTCGCGATAGGAGGGAACTAGGGTCTCTAAAACTACCCCTAGAGAGATCTCATCAAATTCCATCTCTAGTGAGTCCGGTATCCCCCTGTATCTCCCTACAACATCAAAAGAGATATCCACAACACCCAACCTGGTCGGGGAGGTATTTACGGACGGGTCTGTGCCCCTTGGGCTGGATGATCGTCGAAGACCCAATAAGCCTCATCCCTTTCCGTCATTCTAGTGAGGCTCACTTGTGTAGGGTTTTTAGGAGTGATTGCAGAAGCCAGGTTCAAAGGAATATTTAAACGCTCGAATTCCATAACATACAATGTGGAGAAAAAGGAATAGCAAAGTGTATTACGCTTACCTATATCTGTATCCGACGCTGTTGTACCCTCGACTTCCTCCTCAGTAGAGGTGCCTCCCCCACTCCAATGAGAGTCCACAGTCGAAGACTCGCCTTGTGCTGTCTTTCTAAGCATTGAGGATTTCTATTCCTCTTCCAAAAAAATGCGAGGACAACCTCCATGCAAGTGTTCCATCCTTCTACAAAGTGTGCATCTGAACGGGATACCCAGGTAGTCTAGTTTTTGACCATAGACCTTCCCTCTCTATTCAATGTCCAAAGATTCCATAAGTCCATTGTGTATGTCCAGTTCGACCAGGATTCTCCCAATTCTCTTGCCCATCCCCTTAAGGATCTCTTCATAAGAAGTTAGAAACTGACCCAGTTCATTTCCTATCACTTCAAGTGCTCTGGAATTCCACAACGGTAACGATAAACCAAGAAGGAGAATCCATATATGTCTGTGCTGAAAATAATCAGTCATTGGGTCAAATCCTACCCTCCATATTTTCAACATAAGGCTTCTGCCATTAACAATCTAGGTCTCTTTTAAAATATTAATAGAGTCCTCTAGGGATTTAAAGACAAAGAAAAACCAGGCTTGGGTTAGGATCACCATCTCCAAAGTGTACCCCAACACCAAAAACCAAGTGGATGACACCCAGGCTAGAGTGCCCTGTCTACAGATAGCTCTGTAGGTAAATATACCAACCAACATGCACAATGCCAAATTATAGGTCTCCTCCAGCTTTATGTCCCCCCCAAGAACCATTCCGTGTTTTCCTTTCTTTAGTTTCCAGGGTTTAAACCCTTTCAGCATCCCTTCGTTTATCCTACTCTGGTCTCTTTGTTTTTTAGGTGAATAAATGCCACTATATGGAACCTGGGGTGTTTGTGTCGTAAAAGTATTAACCCCTTCACAAAACTATGTAACTTTAGTGCTGGGAAGAAGTGCTTCTAGATTCTAGAAGCTGTGCCCTATGCTACTTATACCCTCGAGAGCCTTCAGTAAGCCTGAACTATTTCCTAGAACTGGGACCTCACAAGAAACCTGGTTAATGACACATCCCTTATTTTGTCTTAGCTCTTCATCTGAGATGAAGAGTCCTACCCTTTTCCATATTTCTTCGTCCTCCTCACCCATAAGTGATTTGACCTCAGCTTCCATTAAGAATCCTCTTCCATAGTTGACACCTTGCTCCTTCTCTGTTCTAAATGTTTTAATCCGGGTTACACGTACAATCCACCATATCCCCTTCCTCGAAAGCCATGATCTGTTAACATCCAGTGTGTTCAATCCAGAACGTTCCATTATTCTCCATAAACCATTACATGTTAAAAGTGATCTCTCCAATGGAGATGAGACTTGTTTGTCCCTCAAGGTCGGGTCTCTTCTCTTGGGAAGTCCATCTCAAACTCCAGGATCAACTCCATCTCAAACTCTTCAACAAAAGAATCCATATAATACCTCTTACTTAGTGATCCCTAGGAAGAAAGGTGCATGCCCTTTATTTTTTTGAGCATAGTGCATATTTTGTAATATTATAGGAGGGTCCTCAGCAGGGATAATTTTAAGGATGAAAATTTATTTTAAAATGTAGAAACCTTGGTGAATCTTACTAATCCTTCATATGCCAACTATAAAATGTTTGGAGACATTTTTGTAAAAATATTCAAATTTCTAAGGATTTTATATAGTTTGTATAAAATTTTGGCGTTTTTTAAGGTAAAATAATTTTATCCTATAGAATTTGGGCGAATCATTTTTAGAATAGCAAATTTTTTTTTGGGAAAAACCATGGAAAATTAGCCCATGAGCGAAATTTAGCCCCTAAAATCATCCATGGTCCTCAGGGTCTTTATCAATGTTGAAGAATTTATTCACTTGGTCCATATGAGGAGAGAATTTAGTTAATTTAGGAACAAGCATAGGTGAAGAAAACTGAGGTACTATGAGGCTGCTCAATAGGTCTATCTTTGACCTCTTGTTGGGCTCTAAGTTTAGTCTTCAAGACTGTCCTTTACTGTTGTTTTAGGACAACAAACAATCAAGTACTTTATGCTCATAGTTTTTATTGGTTAAGTGCTCTTTTGAGATGCCATTGCAAGTGTTTTCATAGCCCAATGTTAGCACATGAAATATACTAAAAAAAAATAACACTCCTCATGATCTTTACAACTCTAAATGCCGATCTACACATCTAAGCATGCATGAAAATGGACACATGTATTTTTGGTCAACATGACCCTCGATAAAACCCCCTCGGGGAAAACCAGTTTGGAGATAGATGTATATAGAATATCTCAAAGCAAAATGTACAACAAGGAAAACATGTACAAATGAACCTCATACAATAGAAACCCCTCTCAGATGCTTTGGAGTCCCTTGAATATGTCCCTGCCAGCCCCTTGAAGCTAGGCACCATTTGCCTTGGTGTGCTCTTATTCCTTTGCTAACTCTTGGCCCTCTTTCCTTGTGCCTTGCCTTTCCTTTTCGCTTTGCTTGAACCTTGAACCTTTCCTTTCCTTTTCATTACCCTTGGTCTTGTGCCCTGTAATGTCCCCAAACATATTTTCTTGGAACATTGAGGTTTTTATGTGTTTTTATGGTTGTGGTATTTTGTCAAACGCTTTGCAGATTTGTCTTTTAGAGCTGCGGTAGGGTTTATTGGGATAGTTTTAATGGTGTTCGCAACAAGTAAAATATAACAATCTTTCCAATGAAATATACACAACAAGATATAGTATAAGTAACACAAGAAATAGCCACAAATACCTCATATCTAATTTTATTTATCATAATATAACTGACTGTTAGAATATAGAAGATTGTGCTCGTTTTACCATTGACGATACCCTCATCACCCAACCACTGGCCGAAGCCACCCTCCGAGCACCTTGACCTTGACCGAGAAGAGAATCCTGGTAGCTATCCAATAGCCAAGAGAGGCTAATGCACCAAGCAAGAAATGGAAACTAAGATGAATAGATGATCCCACCTAGAAGCTAGCGCACCACTTTCCCAGATCTCCTAGAAACTTGCGCACAAAAACTGCAACTGCCTGCACAGATTTGGATCTCTCTGCAACTGCTGAGATGATGAATAATGAAAAATGGCGCCCTATATTTATAGTGAACTAGGAGGCTAACTGGGGCTGACTTCTCCTTCTGGGTATCAATAAATTCATTTTAAATGTATTTGTCCAGCCGACAACTTGTCTAGGGTTTCCTTCAATTCTTTCCTTCCTTCTGGAGGATTCTAGTCTCGTCATAAGTCACAATAGAGGTTCATACCTCCCAAATCTACCATAATATTAACACTCCCTCCTATCTAGGGAGGTATGGTCTTGAGCACACCAGACCATTCAACTGGTAGCACTACGAGCACCTGTCATTATTATCCAACTGGATAATCTCCTATGACAACTGGTACAATATCAATTAATAGAACACACCTGTTTCTATTCAGGTTGTATGCAAGTACTCAAACTGTGAAACATAATCACAAATAGTGGAACAAATCCACCACAGTAGTATATCCACTGTCATATATTCTTCATAACAAACATCTGATAGCAACCTGCATAGAAACAATGTTATGATAAAAACTGAATCATCTGGGCCAATCTTTCACTCACGTCTGTGATATCTGAAAGAATATCTACCTTCAGTATAGAATATCAATAATGGGCTATCTGCCCCAATCTTCTCAAACAAGGAAGAAGGATTATTTCTGATTTCTGAACCTGAACCATTTCTCACTCTAGGCCATTCTTCCTACACTAATTAAAGTGCACCCTGGACAGAATGTATAAACCCTAAGAAATGTTTGGACCATTCCTCACCTTGGGCCATTCCTCTAACACTAAACAAAGTGTAACCTGGAGAGAATGAGTCTACCCTAAGGAATGACTGTCCCTGATTGCTGAGCTTGGACTATTTCCCACCCTGGTCCATTCATCTGACACTAAACAAAGTGTAACCTGGAGAGAATGAGTCTACCCTAAGGAATGTCTGTCCTACATCAACCTCCAAAACAAAGCATTCTTCGA
Source organism: Picea engelmannii (assembly GCA_009831015.1). Taxonomy (NCBI): domain Eukaryota; kingdom Viridiplantae; phylum Streptophyta; class Pinopsida; order Pinales; family Pinaceae; genus Picea; species Picea engelmannii. The sequence goes on along the minus strand of ML779299.1, from coordinate 424,683 downwards.
AAGTGCTCACAACTGTGAACTTCGAAATAATGACTGCCCGGTGAGGCGGACCATTCTACTTGACCACTACTCAGAGTGACTGCCAAGAAGAATGACTGTCCTAGACCACTCCCCATGTTAACCACAATGGGAAGTTTCTGTCTATGATACATCAACAATCAATTTGCCTCCCATGTTAACTACAATGGGAAGTCACTGTCCATCAGAAATCTCAATCCACTTTCTGAACAGGAAAGCATTTGTCCAATCTAGACTAATTTTCAATTATCAAAATAAATAATGTTTTCAGTGCTCCCTCCTAACTGGAGAGTTATTTAAATAAAAAAAATAAATGTTCTTCAAGAATATTTTTCCGTACCTTCTCTATCTTGGAGAATCTTCTCTTTCATCTAAGGGAGTTATTTCCACGATCCCCATCTTCTCTCAGAAATATGCAAACTTGATTCTGGATAGAGGTTTTGTAAGGATATCTGTTGTCTGCTCATTAGTGGGGATATACTCGAGCTTTACCTCTCCTTCTTGGACTTTATCTCGAATAAAGTAGTATTTGATCTCAATGTGCTTCGACCTTTCATGAAATACTGGATGTTCGGATAATCTTATGCAACTCTGATTATCACAATATATTATGGTCGATTATTGAGTCTGATCAAATAAATCTAAGATTAACTTCCTTAGCCATACTGCTTCTGTGCATGCTTCACAAGATGCCATATACTCTTCTTCTGCTGTATTGAGTGCAATTGACTTCTGTTTCCTATTTCCCCAAGATATCATAGCAGAGCCCAAGCTGAAACACATACCTGAAGTACTCTTTCTATCTTCTTCACTTCCTGCCCAATCAAAGTCTGTGAATCCATGAAGTTGGATATCACTGGATGCGGTATATCTCAAGCCATAGTTTATTGTCCCATGAATATATCTTAGGACATGCTTTGCAGCTATCCAATGTTCTTGTCTAGGTTCCACCTGGAATAGACTTAATATATTTACAACAAAGCAAATATCTGGTCGAGTATTTACCAAATACAACAATGATCCAATTAGTTGCCGATATAGAGATGGATCTACTGGATCAGAATCTGGGACTTTTACTTTTCTTATATCCTCATTCATAGGAGTGTCCATGGACTTACAGTCCATCATTCCAAACTTCTGAAGGATCTTTATTGCATACTTTCCTTGTCCAAGGAATACTTCACCATGCTTCTGCCATACTTCTAGTCCCAAGTAATAGTGCATGAGACCTAGATCTTTCATATCAAATTTAGAGGCTAAATCCTTCTTGCACTGGATGATTAGATATTATTCACCTGTTATGAATAGATCATCAACATATAATAGTAGAATCACAGGTGCATTATCCACGACTTTGTAATAAAGGTTTGGATCTGCATGACTTTTGGAGAAACCAAGTCTTGTTAGATAACTGTCCATTCTGGCGTACCAAGCCCTTGGAGCTCACTTGAGTCCATATAGAGATTTCTTCAATCTGCAAACGTGAGTGTCTTTGGAATGTACCTCGAATCCTTGAGGTTGTTCAATATACACTTCTTCTTCAATAGCTCCATTGAGAAAGGCTGTCTTAACATCCATCTGGTGTAGATTCCATCCCATGGAAGCGACAAGAGATATGATAGCTTTGATGGAGGTATACCTTGCCACTGGAGCAAAGGTTTCATCATAATATTCTCCCTCCTTCTGGGAGAACCCTCTGGCCACGAATCTTGCCTTGTATTTATCCACGCTTCTGTCTGCTGCATGTTTGATCTTGTATACCCATTTTGAGGTTACCATTGATTTTTCTTTAGGTCTGGGTACAATTTCCCATACATCATTTTTCATAATGGAGTGATGTTCTTCTGTCATAGATTCTTTCCATTGTCCCTTTTTAATTGCTTATTCGAATGTAGTAGGTTCTTCATCTAGAAGCTTTGTCATGTATGCTGCATAACTTGAGAATCTTTTCGGTCTTTTACTCTTCCTGGATGCTCCTTTTGGAACCTTGATTCTTTCTGCGTCTTGTAATGTGGCTTCAAGACAAGCTGGTCGTTTCTTGTTCTTTGTTATATTATCTGGATCAATGTTCTCACATGGCTCCATAGGATGATCAGGTTGATCCTTTTCGTTATTTTCGCTTTCTGTGTTTTCTTCATTTAGTTCTTCAATTTCTTCTTCTTCTATAGTTTCTTTAATAGATTTTATGAAGGCCATCCTTTCATTGAATGTTATGTCTCTGCTTACTTCTATATTGTGTTGTTCTAGAATATATATTCTGTAGGCTTTGGATGAATCACTATATCCCACGAATATCCCCTTCTTTCCTGAGGGTTCTAGTTTATTTATTTTATCTTTGGGAATATGAGAGTAAACTTGACATCCAAATATTCTTAAGTTTTCTACGTTAGGTTTCTTACCTGAGAATGCTTCTTCTGGCATCGTGTCCTTCAGTATACGATGAGGGCTTTTGATCTGTACATATATTGCCGTCATTGCTACTTCTCCCCATAGAAACATGGATAGATCTTGATCATTCAATAAATCTTTTACTGTTTCTTCGATAGATCTGTTCTTTCTTTCCGCTACATCGTTTTGTTGAGGATTATGAGGAATAGTCAGTTCCCTCCTAATCCCTGCTGATTTGCAGAATGCAACGAACCCCTTCGAGGTGTATTCTCCTCCATTATCTGTTCTTAATGTCTTGATCTTCTTGTTCATAAGGTTTTCTATTTCTGCCTTGAATTCTTGGAACTTGTTGAATACTTCGTCTTTTGATTTCAGTAGGTACAACCACGTATTTCTTGAATAGTCATCTATGAAGGTTACGTAGTAAAGAGATCCTCCTAGAGATCTAACTGGCATTGGTCCACAAACATATGAGTGTATTAGATCTAGGGTTTCCTTAGATCTGTTGTTGCTACTTGGGAATGGTTTCTTGATGTTCTTCCCAAGGGCACATCCTTTGCAGATTCCTTCATGTGTGGATTTCAATTCTGGTATTCCTTCAACCATTTTTATGAGGAAAGGTAATGCTTGATAATTGATATGAGAATACCTTCTATTCCAAAGTTCATTAGGGTTGACTTCGTCATGTACTAGAGCTTCTTCATTTCGTTCTAGTAGTCTATATAGATTACCTTCCCGTCTTCTAATAACCCTAACATCTTCTATACTGGAATTATTATGCCATGATAACACCTTTCCATCCATGAAGGCTATTCTATTCCCTTTGTCTTCTAAAAATGATATTGATACATGATTCTTTTCTAAACCAGGTACATATAAAACATTTCTTAAGTGAACATGATTACCTGATTCCAACTTGACGAAGGCTTGTCCAAATCCTTCGACGGGGTAAGTTCTTTTGTCTCCAATCTCCACTTTGTATGATGTCTTTTTCTCATTTATATTTGAGAGTCTAGCTTGAACTCCCGTCATGTGACTGGAAGCTTCACTGTCGATTATCCACATATCGTCTTCAATTGTCTTGGTAAGTGATGAGTAGTGTAAGAGACTGATTGTTTCACACATGTCTCTGGTTGACTGGTAACTGGTCATGCTTTGATCCAAAACTTCAACTTCATCATTTCTATCTTCTAAGAAAGTCAATAGGTGCGCTGAGTTAGGGCGCATCTGAATATATTATCCTTGAGTGAGATGCTCCATCATAAGGTGCCAGATCTGAGAATTAGGGTTTCTGCAACTGCTTCTGCTAGTAAACCTAGCTGCAGTGCTTTGGAAGCTACTCCTGCTAGTAACCCTAGCGACAGTTCCTCAATGAGCTTCAATGTCTAGTGGCTATGTTTCCTTCCAGCGTTTTAGGCTGACTGAAGGGGTGTGGGTCCATAAACTGTTAGAATATAGAATATTGTGCTCGTTTTACCATTGACGATACCCTCGTCACCCAACCACTGGCCGAAGCCACTCTCCGAGCACCTTGACCTCGACCGAGAAGAGAATCCTGGTAGCAATATAATTGCCAAGAGAGGCCAATGCACCAAGCAAGAAATGGAAACTAAGCTGAACATATGATCCCACCCAGAAGTTAGCGCACCACTTTCCCAGCTCTCCCAAAAACTTGTGCACCAAAACTGCAACTTCCTGCAACTGCCTGCGCAGATTTGGCTCTCTCTGCAACTGCTGAGATGATGAATAATGAAAACTAGTGCCCTGTATTTATAGTGAACTGGGTAGGCTAACTGGGGTCGACTTCTCCTTCTGGGTATCAATAAATTCATTTTAAATGTATTTGTCCAGCCGACAACTTGTCTAGGGTTTCCTTCAATTCTTTGCTTCCTTCCGGAGGATTCTAGTCTCGTCATAAGTCACAATAGAGGTTCATATCTCCCGAAGCTACCATAATATTAACACTAATCTCATACAAAATGGAGAAGATATGGAATACATGTAGAAGAATGATGTATGTGGCTGATAGTGCCTCCAAAATACAATAGAAAGGTGTAGATATGAACTCTCAAGAGTCCCCAATGCTGAATACAGAAGATATCCAATATCCCTAGCTATATGTGCTATCCTCTCTAGCAAGTGCATCCTTTTTCGCTGTAGGAGCCACTGCAAATTTGACCTTCAAGGATATGGCCTCTAATCCACTGAAATCAAATGCAAAAAGGTATATAAGGGATAGGAAACCCCTATGCCAAAGATCCAGGCTATTGGGAATGATCTTCCCTTCCATAACACAATAACTCCAATGGGCAGTGTGGCCTCCTCAAGAGAAAACTCACCCTCCTGGATGATAGAGTGAATAGGCTAAAGTATACCCTCACAAACTGATGCCAATAGGTGCCGGGGAGATGGAAAACAACCTTGGAGTGAGATCGACCAAAGATCTAACCACATCTAAGTAGATCGAACCTGTTCTCCTCAACAAGTGTGCCCAACCTGCATAAATCCTCCATTAGTGCGCCCCCTTGCCAAACTCATGGTTGTAGTAACTCCAAACTGAATAGACCCTGAACTAGAATGGAGAGGGAGGAATATTTCACCTCCTTAGCCAATATTGGATCAGGAAAAGTGGAATCTTTCACCACTAAGTTGATCTCTAGGGTTTGTTTAGTCAAAACCCTCAAAACCCCCAAGTATCATGGGCTCTTTAGCAAGAAGCCAGACATTAAAATGATAATCAAAATAATGAGATAATAGAGGTCCCTATCTCTCTTTTACCCCCATGTTCATGTTTTCTCTCCAAGTGACTTTACTTTATTTTTATTATTCTTTAATTAAATCACTTTATTAATTATTTAACCTTTTTACCTCTGAAAATTGATGTATTCGTCCTTATGGCTTCTTCGACCACTGAAAGTCACTTCTCATCATCTTATCTTGTAGTGCTCTTCTTACCGATTTTGATGATCTATTACGCTAAGAGGTTTCAACAAGTATTATTCCCAAAATGACCTCCTTAGTGAATTTAATTAAAATATGCTCTATAATAACTCAAAATTATGGAAATCATTGGAATGAAATGAAACCAAAGACAAGATGTGCAGAATGGATCCTAACAATGAAATATGTTGAATGATGCAAATTGGGTTGAAAAAAACCCCTCAATATATCCCAATCTCACTATTACCCCCATATGGCTACTCTGGTAGACATCCCACTTTATAACATAGTAACATCCAAAAATGGGGACATTACACACCCTCCTCTCAAGAATTCTTCCCTCTAAGGCTAGGTGCAGACTAAGCCTAAGTGTGTCCCTCGTCTAGCAAAAACCTCAAAATAGAGTGCGCCCTCACTTGCCTTGTGCCCTCCACTCCTCTAGAGTGCACCTCTCCTCAACATGCAAGTCTCCTCTATAAGGTGCACCTATCCTCTAGCTTGATGCGCCTCTCCTCTCAAGAATGCACCCCTCCACAAGATAATGCGCCCCTTTATGAGATGAATGTGCCCCTACTCAATATGTATCCCATCCCTCCATGGTAGTTTCTCCATGCAAGCTAGTACCAAGCTATGACTTCTCCTCAACCCTTGACCTCACGCGCCCTCTCCTCCTCAAGAAATGCACCCAAGAGATTATCCTTTCTCCTCCTCTCCTCTCAAATCTCTCAAGTGAAGAATGATCCTCTTCCTTACCCTTTTCCATCCTTTAGCCTCTCTTTGGCCAAGCCCTAAAATATCAATGGCCTAGATCCAATCTAGCCATGTCTAATCAATGGGTGAGATTTAATCCAAAAATCTCACTTAGGAAACCCACTTTCCTTAGTTTGCCTAATGTCCTTTAACTCACCCACAAAGTGAATTAAATGTCACTTTAATGACTTAAGTGACATATTTCACTTTTGACTTAAATGTCACTTTAATGACTTAAGTGACATATTTCACTTTTGACTTAAAATCCTAAGTCAAAGTGAAATTAGAACATAAAGTAAAGTAACAAGGGTAATAGTCTCCCCCTTTGTGTTTAGAGACTCACAAATACAATGGGACCACTTTCCAAGGTACCCAAATCACAACACTCCCTCTTACCGAGGAAAATGTCATTCACCCCCAATCTCATCCCTGTAGTGGACATGGTTGCCTACTGGAAAATACTAGGTGAGTATGGTTGTACCCTGATCACCAAAAGTGGTCTCTGAGATAGCGCTGCTCAACCTGCGTGATCTATAGATGGAAGTGCATATCCACCTATCCAAGATCACCTAGATCCCGGTGTTGAAACAGTCCTTAAATTTTTATCCCTAAGTCCTAAATTTTTCTTTTTCGGGTTTCGGCTTTTCACAAAACACGAGTTTTGTTATCAATCCTAAGCACACGATACCTTTTTATTAAAGTTTTTAATTATTCGGATAATAAAAGGAAAAAAGGCTTACAAAAATTATAAGAATCCTGACGCTTTTTATTTGAAATTATTTAAATCGTGTTAAATTTTAAAACTAACGGTTTTAAAATTAAGCTTAAAGAATTTTCAGGATTCGGGTTTTGCTACAAACAATTTTTTTCGATGCAAATCGAATCGCGAAATCCCGATCCCCGATTTCTCGAAATGTTGAAGTCTTAGTTTAAGCATGGATTAATTAATTCTCTTATATGAAAGGTTAAGGGTTAAGATAATCATGTCGCAATTTCGGGATTCGCGGTTCAATGAGATCACATCTCTTGTCATCATGATTCCCGAAATCCCGAATCACGAAACCTCAATCCACAGTTCGCGTTAAATCAAACTAATTCTGTTTTGGCCTTAATCGTGATTAGTTAGTTAATTAAGATGAGTTAAGTCCTGCTTTTAAAAAAGAAAACCATCGCGATTTCGCGATTTCGGAGATCGAACTTCATTGATAACATACTTCTCGACATCATGATCCCCGAAATCCCGAAAACATTTAATCTCAATTAATTAATTTACTAAAAATGTTTTAAGTCTTAATGAAAACATCGCGATTTCGCAATTTCGGAAATCGGATTTCATTGACGACATACCTTTCGACATCATGATTTTCGAAATCCCGAAAAACAAAGTTTTCAGCTTTAATCTATGATTAGCACTAATTTTTTTTTTTTCAAAACATGATTAATGATAATCATTCTTTAAGTGTTCATTCATGTTTTGCTTTTCGATTAAGTAAGTGTCTTGTTTTCTTTAAAAACCCGAAGGCGCCTAAATACGGACATTAAATGCATATCTCGGAAATATATCTTCCGCATTAAAAGCCTTAAATTCGTGACAACTGTGTCAATCTTGTCATTTTTTAATGTATTCAAAATGAACATCCAAATGTCTATGTTTTCATTTTTTAGCTGAGCTCGTTCATCTATTTTCTGTGATAGGTTTTCAATTAAACGCAAAGTCATGGCATCGAAGAAGAATGAAGACACATAGGAAGGAGATATCATCTCTGACACCACTCCACACGCTATAGACTCTATTAAATCTTGGACTCAAATCTCCGAATTGCTGGAATACGAGCTTGAGAATGCTCATCCTGATTCTGAAAATCATTGCCAGGACATAGCTGAGTTAGAGCTTCATAAGATCGCTGCGCACCCGCGGCTCGTGGCATACAATGATATGATAAACTGGGCCCTGGATAAGGTTGATATCCCAACAAGGAGCATCTTAAACGACCAAGGAGTTATCGTCGGCTCATTCAGGCCAGAACACATACAAGTAATGTATAAACTCTCGCCAAATCATAAACATACTTTTAATGCTGAATTTTTAGCAGAGTTTCAGAGGAAAGAATGTATTGAGGCAGACTGGACATATCTGGATATGATTAGAGAATGGGAGAGGTTTCCAACAAAGTTTAGAGCTGATTCTCATGGGATTTATGCTACAACATCTTTGAATGAATACATGGTATATGTAGCCATTATGTTATGTAGACTTTTCGGGAGAAAAGATCCCTGCCATTTTCATGCAGATTGGGTGCCCTTTTTAGAAGAAGCTTTAGAAGGAAATGGTTTTAACTGGCATAAGATTTTGTCAGATAACCTAACACAGGAAATCTTAAATTACAAAACAACAAAATCAAAGGGACAACCAATAGCCTTTTACATGTCAGCATAGATTATGGATGCAATCTGTTATGTGACTCCTTTTCCTTTAATGAATTGGAGTTGGAATATTTCCTGCCCAGAACCCATTCATAAATATCACTCGGCCCTTTGGGAAGAAAATACTAAGGATGCATTTTATGAGGTTTGTCATTTTATTATAATTCCAATGCATAAAATATTTTTTGGATGTGAACCACCTCGCATTTCTGATGCAATCACAGAAAATCTTAAAGCAATTGCCGACTGGTTTATTGAGGAGAATTTTTCCTACATTAGGGTTTACGGTTGTTCCATTCCCCCTCATGCACTCCCTAAATTCCTATCGAATAGATTGGTGTGCAGGGAGGTAGCCCATCATATAGTAAAGGGCGATGTTGGAGTAGAATTAAAAGTAGCTCAGAAGAAGTCATGGCCATCTTTCCCTATTCATATTGGGAATTTTTCTTTATTAAATTTAGGCCATTCTAAGGTAGAGGCTGAATCATTAGAAGAAGTGAAATTAGTAGATATTGAGCACAGAAAGTATGACCCCTATCAAGTAATAAGTAGGCATTTTATACATTGTAATCTAAAGGTGTATGAACATGAAACATCTATTTATGATGATATATTTAAGGATGTTAAATCCTATGAAGAAGTACTGAACAGAGTACAAGCCATGCCACCTGACTCACAAACCAGATTCGCATCATTTCAGATCCATAGGCGAAGTTGCCTGCCCAAGTGTTTGCAGGGTGAAGTTTCGACCCCACCTCCAGAACAGGAAGGCCCCCCTCCAGGGTTTGAAACTAATACATAGGATAAAGAAAATACCAAAGGCAAGATGAAGGATATTGAGATACCTTCCCAAGACACAAAGGTTTCTCAAACAAAAGAATCAGAGACAAAGAAGGGAAAAGAGTTGGAAACAACTCCATAAATCCTTAAAGATGTTCCAGAAAAGATAGGAGGAACACCATCAACAGGGCTCGATAGTCCTATTACTTCCTTAACCCCATTGCAGTCAACTTATGGAACCCCCCATGAAGGAGCTCTGTATGTTAGTGATCTAGAGCCAATTTCAAGGGATAAATCCCTCCATCAGATTACTTTTTCAGTAAAAAGAGAAGAGCAATCTTGAAACAGGAAATCCATCCAAGAGGAGAGGGGATGATTAAAAAACATAGGGTCATTATAGATGGAAAGAATCTTAAAGATGGAGAATTTTCTATGGAGTTAGCAGGTACGATGGGTGCTATAACATCAACAAATATATATTCTGTTGGCAGTTTAACAACCTTGCTCCAACAAAATGACCAAACAATAATTCAACTACAGGACAAATTGAAAGAAAATGAGAGAAATATCAGTTGGGGAATACAAAAGGGTCTAGAACAAGCTAGACTAAAAGATATGCAAGAAATTCAAAAAATGAAAATAGACTTAGAAGAGGCAAAAAATATAATACAGGTCACACAGGCACAGGTCCAAAAGCTGGGAGAAGAAAATAAATAGTTGCAAGATAAAATTATTTCTATTACTAATCAAGTAGTAGAACTTGAAATTTTCAGGACTCAAGCATTGGGAATACATTTGAAAATAGAGGAAGAACAACAAAAAGTGTTTTTGAATTTGGAAATAGTCCAGAATTATTTTCAAGAAACAAATAAATCCTTGGAGAATGTTTTCCAGAAGGAAAGGGAGGCGAAAGCGGCTAGAGCAACTTTCCAAAAGGCAGTAGCCCTCTCAACAAAGGAAGAAGTCGGAAGGATTCAGAAATTATCCATTTTTGAACAGGTTAAAGGGGACATAATACTTAAAGTGTGGGAAGCAGGCCTGGCCGAATATAAAAGATTAACCAGAGATGTCAATGATGATTTCCAGGGAATTTTTGATCTCTTGGAAATAACTTCATTGAATATTGGAAAAAATGACTGTCCCGGATTATTAGGTGAGATTAATATTGCTAAGCACCAGCTAAGGTTCAAAGAAGAGTTGGAGGAATTGAAGATAAAGATTTCAAAAATTAAATTAATCAATATCACAGAAATCAACAAATGGATGGTGACACCGAACCTAAAGTTGCAAACTATTAAGTTCACAGGGAAGAGGATAGAAAATCATTTCCCTGAATTACAGAAAATATTTTTTATGTTTGAAGCAAATGAGATACCAGATGCTCCCAGAGCTTTTGTGAAATTTTTGGGAAAGTGTGTTCAGTGTCTTGAAGCGGAGAAAGGAATTTCATCAACACAAGCGTAAATTTTTTTTTTTTTAAATGTTTTTATCATTAGAAATTAGAAAGGAAATGTAAAGGGTTGACATTATTCTTATATGTAACCGTAATATTAGGAAGTTGGTTAGTCACCAATGAGAAAATTTTGATGAAGATGTATAAATGTATTTTCTAAAGATTGAGAAAGGGATTTTGATTTTTGGGAGAGAGTCGATTGTATTAACAATTTTCCAATCCTTCATAATATACATTACAGACGAGATTTTGAATCCTGCCAATTTTTAGCTATGTGTTCTTCAACCCTGTTTACTATACTTTATTGTATTTTTCATTCAATGTTTTTCTAATGAATAATCAATTTGAAGTTACCTGCAAACATCTCGTATATAGTTCAGATTGATTTGGATATCAAATTATTTACAACTTTTCCTCTGAAATTGCTATCAGTGATTTTAAGACTTGTTAATCATTTGAACCTTAATACTTAACTTTTCATTAGAAACCTCGTTTTCTTTCTTTATTACCTGTCAAAATATGAGATTCTTTCATGATTAAAGCCTCATATTTTTCTTTAGTACTTATTTGTTATTTTATAATTCTCAAATTGTTGCAAATCCAAGAAACGACCTCGAATGTATTTATGTTAGTGTTTTGAATTTCAAAATTGTTTTTCCTATTCTCATATCTTAAAAATTTGAAGTAACATTTGATTAAATTCTTTCACGATTAAATCAAATCTTATCCTCTATGACTGTTCCAAGTAGCAGACAACCCAACATTGAACCTGGTCTTCAAGATCAAACCAGTATTGCTTTGAACCTATTTAATACCATCCCACAAACAACAACTAACCAGGTCGAATTAGAACGTTCATGGGCTGCTATTGAGAGAGATATTAGCATCCAAGAACAACGAGAAGCTAGACAGAGACAGTTGAGAAACTGATTCTGCTTCACCCTTCCTTTTCAATTATTATCCTCAAGTTATTCTTTTTTAATATTCACGGATGCCTTGATGGTATACTTTACAGCCTTAAAGTATAAACTCAGGAACAACACCTGGCATCACACCAAATATCTCAACCTTGATCTCTCACCAAGGATTTCTACCTCCTGGAATCTCACCAATGATCACTACTCTTGGCATCTCAAAAAGAGTATCCTCTCTTTGCATGTCACCAAGAGTATCTAGATCTTGGCATCTCACCAATATCCTCAACTTGGCCTCTCACCAAGTGACTTCCACCTAAAGTGGAACCTGAACCTGATCTGATCGTCTCCATAGCCAAGTGAGGCTCAAGTATTTGTGGTGCCCTGCTCCTCCTCCTCATCAATCTATGATGATTTGAAGCCCCTGCACCAAACCTATGTCTGCTCGACAAGTATCAAACCGAAGCTGTCCTGGGTGGACCAATAACCCATGAAGATGGTGTCCTAAAAAACTGAGTCTGAGCTCCCTATGAATCAATACTCTGAGTCAATATGTCCTCCTCAACTCTGTCTCCCCACCTACGACTGGATGGTGCATCAATTGACAAACAACAATTGACAAATTCACACTCCCTCGCACACTGACCAACGAACTCCTCCACCTTTGCTTTCACTGCAGTACCATCCCGCTTCTTCTTCTTTTTCTTCTTGGGACATTGTCTTGAATAGTGACCCATCTCTCTACAAGCAAAGCATCTCACTACGCTCATGTCTCTCTCTTACCCACTGCCACTCTGATGTGGTTTGGCTATTCCTTTGGGACCCTGTCTAGCACCTCTGCCGGTCTTCTTCTTTCCCTTATTACATAGAGAAAGATCCTCATCACCCTCTGAAGTACGCTGTTGTCCTAAATATCCTAAGCTGCATCTCATCTCCTCCTATACAAATTCGTCCCAAAGTCTCTCCCAGGTAGGCATGACCTCTCGGGCTACAATGCCTCATACAAATGAACCCCAAGGTTTGAAAAATATGTTCAAATCTATCCTCACCAAGAAGTCAGGATCCACAATCTCCCGACTGCGGCCAAATCGTCTCAAATCTATGTAAATTTGCAAGGTATGATGTGATCACCTCAGAATCAAGCATCTGAATGCTCCTGTGTTTGTTCTAGAAAACCATCTTCCGGTTCTAGTTTTGACTCTAGTAAAGCTTGCACAATGAGGCCCATATCTCAAAGGCATATTATTTCCTAGTGAAATGGGGTATGATGTGGTCCCTCATCACATCAAAAATAGCCCTCTTCTCCTTGTTGTTCCTCTTCTTAAACTCTTCCACCAACAAGGGAGTAGTGATAGGAGGAAGAACAATGGGAGCCTGAACTATATCACTTAGTTCAAGGTCCTCCATGACAAAGATGATCCTGGTCTTCCAAGGGGACTAGTTGCTAGCTCCGTCTAGCCTATCCTTTGCCCGCATCTGGGACACTGACATGGCTATCAACTAAATCTCACACTGATGCTAAAACTACACAAGAGTACTGCGTCACTCTTGTCAACACAGGTGTGAAAAGAGGCAGTCCAACTACAACGTCACTCTTGACAACACAGGTGTGGAAAGAGGTTGTCCAAAATCAGCCTCACTCCTATCCACACAAGTGTGATAAGAGGTTGTCCACAAGTGTCCAAAATAGTCCTAAAACTGTCCAACAAATTAACCAACAAGTTTTCCAACAAAACTGTCCCAAAAATCTGCCAACAAGCTGTCAGGAGACTATCCATTGAATGCTCTAGAAATCAACAAGTCTTTGCTGCCAAGGGATCTGATACCATGAAGAAAATTGAGGTACTGTGAGGCTTCCCAACATGTCTGTGTTTGAGCTCTTGTTGTGCTCTAAGTTTATTCTTAAAGACCATCCTTTGCTGTTGTTTTAGGAAAACAAACAATCAAGTAATTTCTGCTCACAATTTTTATTGGTTAAGTGCTCTTTTTAGGTGCCCTTGCAAGTGTTTTCATAACTTAATGTTAACACATGCAATATAATCAAAACAAATAACACTCACGTTCTATACAAATCTAAATGATGATTTACACATCTAAGAATGCATGAAAATGGACACAAGTATTTTTGGTCAACATGACCCTGGATAAACCCCCCCCAGGGAAAACCAGTTTGGAGATATATGTATATAGAAGATCTCAAAGAAAAATGTACAACAAGGAAAACATATACAAGTGAACCTGGTACAACAAAAACCCATCTTAGATACTTTGGAGCCCCTTGAAGATGTGCCTGCTAGCCCCTTGAAGCTAGGCGCCCTTTTCCTTGGTGCACCCTTCTTCCTTTGATAACTCTTGGCCCTCTTTCCTTGTGCCTTGCCTTGCCTTTGCCATTTTCTTGAACCTTGAACCTTGCCTTGCCTTTTACTTACCCTTGGTCTTGTGCCCTTCTCTCAAGAATGATTCCATCCAAGGCTAGGTGCGCACTAAGCCTAAGTGTGCTCCTCCTCTAGCAAAAACCTCACAGTAGAGTGCGCCCTCACTTGCCATGTGCCCTTCACTCCTCTAGTGTGTGCCTTTCTTCAACAATAAAGTCTCCTCTACAAGGTGCACCTATCCTCTAGCTTGATGTGCCTCTCCTCTCAATAATGCACCCATCTACAAGATGAATGCACCCCTACTCAAGATGTAGCCCATGTCTCCATGGTAGACTCTCCATGGACACCAGTACCAAGCTATGGCTCCTCCTAAACCCTTGACCTCATGCACCCTCTCCTTCTCAAGAAATGCGCTCAAGAGCTTCTCCCTTCTCCTCCTCTCCTCTCAAATCTCTCAAGTGAATAATGAGGCTCTTCCTTACCCTTTTCCCTCCTTTAGCCTCTCTTTGGCCAAGCCCTAAAATATCAATGGCCTAGATCCAATCTAACCATGTTTAATCAATGGGTGAGATTTAATCCAAAAATCTCACTTAGGAAACCCACTTTCCTTAGTTTGCCTCATGTCCTTTAACTCACCCACAAAGTGAATTAAATGTCACTTTAATGACTTAAGTGGCACATTTCACTTTTGAATTAAACTCCTAAGTCAAAGTGAAATTAGAACACAAAGTAAAGTAATAAGGGTAATAGTCTACCCCATTGTGTTTAGACACTCACAAACACAAGGGGACCACTTTCCAAGGTACCCAAATCTCAACAATAGGAACATTCACTTTATAAAGGACATTACTCAAGTCAACATTCAAAGAAACATCATCATTCTTTTGGGTTGGTGAGGGACTAGGATTAATATTCAAAGGTTAAGGAACTCTATTACACTTTTTTTGTGAGGGAATCGATATTATTCGGTTGAGATTCGTCAGTTTGGTTATTCCTTAGTGTACATCACAATTTCTTATCAAACTTATCTCTTGTTTCTTCATTAATAACATTTATGTCCAACCTTGTGAACTTAGGGGCATTGGCACAACCTATAACAAATTTCCCATGTTTCTCTTTAGTAACAGGGTAAGTTTTAGTAGGAACACATAAATGGGATATGAATAATTAATCTAGTTCATGTGCTTAGCATCACCGAAGCTTTCCTCTTCATATCCTTGATTTAAAGGGAATTCATCTTAGATTCACCACAATAATTGCACCAAGAGATACCTTCTTGATTGATCATATCAGTAGGAGCTAAGGTATTAGGAACACTTTGTTGAGGGAAAAGTCTATTGTTATTCCAGTCTTGGTTCCTTCTTGGTGGCTTATTATTGTTCTAATAAGGCTTAGGAGTGAAACACCCCAGATTTTGAGCCCCATATTAAATATTGTATTTTTTTAAGTTATGAAAGACCAAAGTGCCTAAACAATTATTAGGAGGCCAGTGTGCCTAGGAAATGTAATGTTTTGATCACTATTAATATAAATACATCATTGGTTGCTAGATAGAGAAGGACAAGAGTTATAGGGGGCTATGATTCCACAAGAGAGGGGGCTTAAGGGCCTAAGTACTTTTTTTATATTTTATTTACCCATTATTGTCTTAATGGAGAATAACAATTAAATGAGCTTCTTGGGGGGGGTGGGGGGGTGGAGGCCAAGTGGTTCCTTAATTGAAAGAATTACATAAACCCGTCCTTAATTTGTTAGGGGGGTTCTCACTACCATTTCTCGTTCTTATTTTTCTGCTGGTTGCTTCACTCATTCACTCATTTTCACTCATGCACTCATTCACTCAATTGCTTGCTATTCACACCTTTTGTTGGGATTTTACTCCATTCATTCTACCACCCCCTCATATTTCCTCGTTCGTGTCTTGGCTTGGGGAAGGAGAGAAAAATGTTGAAGAGAATCCAATGTATTGTTGACTGTAGAGAGCGTTGGTGTATTCCAACCATGAATCAAGACTTGCATGTCTGATATGCTTTGGTCTGCGCTCAGTTTTGTTCACAACTGCAAGTCCTGAGAGTCTCAACATGGATATTCTGGACTAGATGCACTAGAGCCCCAAAAAGATATGGAAAACCTGAGGGACTGCATGGCAGAGAAGGGGATCCATTCTCTTGAGTTGTGTAGGCTAGGTAGAAGAGAGCCGATGTACTTGGATTGCTGTGGGTGCTGAGAAGCCTATGAGAGCTTGAGTGCTGACTGGTTTGGGAAGCTAAGTGACACTCTGGAACCATCCTTGTGGATTCATAGCCCTGGCTTGGGGGTGACACTGCTGTTGAGACTTGGAATAACAATGTCTATGGTTGGGTGGAACGTCCTTGGTCTACATCCAGTTGGTGTCTTTTTTTCAGAGAAGATAAGTGCTCTATGTTATGGTTATTTTAACTGTGTATGGCTTAGATTAAGTTGTGGCATGAATCTTTATTTCTGCATGTGGTTTTCATGTCTCGTAATTATCTTAGAAGTGATTCAAATTGATATAAATAACTGTGAAGTGAGTCCCTGGACTGCAACGTGCCTCGCCTGTGAGTGGCTGGGTGTGTTGCGGTCAATTTAAGTGGCATAGCCCGATCTGTGGGTGGCTGGGTATGCTACAGATTGGTATCAGAGCCACATGTTGAAACACCAGGCCGAAATGGGTCGGATCTGTTGGTCAGAGTCTCATGGTTGAGATCGATTTATGATGTTGAAGTCATGAAGCTCAGGAGGAATGGCGTTGCAGAGTCCGCGTAGAAGCTAGAACGTATGAGATCCTTAGTAAGGGATCTAAGGATCATGACTGTCCCTTTCAAATTCATGAGTGATCGCCACCGTGGGATCAAGAGAGGTTTGGACCATTGGATCAGAGGGAAAGTGAACAGGAGCCATCCGATAGGGATGAACAGGAGGTTGGGTAAGAATTAAGTCCCAGCTGTCGGATCTGGCTGATCGATCATCAGCCGTCGATCGAAGCCAAGCAAGAAAGGAAGAACTTCATAACTTCACCACTTCAACGATATTGGTAGGCAAGAAAGGATTGAACCGTTGAATTCCAGAGTTGCAAAGCCTCGTCACCCGTCTAATCTAATGGGAGGCGTTGAGGGATCTCTGCCATTGATCATGGTCAACTGACATTGACCAATTTGGGAGTTTTCACTCTGGGAGTTTTAAACTTTGATGAGCTGCTATAACTCGGAGTCCTGGAGCGCCGAAGTTCCGAAGTCCCGTCAACCTTTAGATCGAGGGAAGGACTTCATAAGTATTTCGACTGTCAGATCTAGTAAGGGTGGAAGGATAAAAAATTTTCAGAGCTTTAGAACTTCACCACTTCGGAGTTCAGGAGTATGGGGGTCGTCTGGAGCAAGATTCCCTGAAGCCTGAAGCCTAGAGTTAGTCATAGTCGTTGGCTGTGGGAGGAGTGTGAGCTGTTGATTTCTTCGACATTCGACTATCTGGGAGGTATCTTGTGTTGGAATTGGAAAACGTCTAAATCCTAGAGCTCCGAAGTCTCGGATTTGATTGATGACATGGCTTGTGCCATGTGGCAGGGGGCCTATGGGGACACATGTCACCCAGATTCATCACATTTTAGACCTCGATTTGTCTATTTTTGAGTAACACGTGCTATGGGTCCACGTCACCCTGGGTGACATCAACATGCCGTGTCAGCTCCAAGAGTATGTGACTTCAGGGGTTTCCAAGTTCTTATCAGTGAAAAGTGCCGAAGCTCGAAGTCATGAAGGCACGCAACCCGTCGATCTAGGATCCCCTTGAGACCTCTCTCGACCGTTGGATCAAGAAGGAGGATCAAGGTAGGTACTTCGGAGGCTTGTCACTCTAGGGGAATTAAGAGACACAGGAACTGAATGTCCTAGAGCCCCGAAGCATTGAATTTCCGAATTGACGGAGAGCCATCCATCTCAACGTTTGATTAAGTCACAATCGTCTATTTCTGTTGAAGCCTCTAGCTGGGGGTGGGGCCATCCATTCAACGAGAGATCAAGTCTCAACCATCCAATTTTTTCTGGTGGAGTTAGTGAAGACTTTGACGAAGTGCAACTCTGAGGGAAATTGGAAGTTGACAACGAAGAACAACTGAAGGCTGAAGTCCGGAGGACTTGGCCCCAACGTTGGTCTCGTGACAAGGTAAAAAGGGCTTGGGAGGTAACCCAATCCTTAGTTATATTGTTCGTGCTAGTTCTCATGTGGAAGAACATGGAGCGAAGCACTAAGGAAGGATTAAGCCCACGGTTTCGAGCCTTGGTCACCTGGGGAAGTGGTTTGAAGGAAGTGCTTGTGCATAATTGAATTCTGTATCGGCTAAGGGATAATATGGAAGTGTTGTATGATGCAAACTGATATATATATTCTTCATGAATTGAGAAGAAAAAGGACCTATAGCATTGTTTGACAAATTTTGTTTATCATATGCTTAATTCTAACAAAATAGTCACTTACACATTTTGCATAATTAGGTAGTTTAAAAATATTAGTTTAGAATGCATATTCAAGAAATGGAAGAATGAGAGTGAATTTCTAGCCATGATAAGGAGGCCAAAGGTCAGAATACTAGAGTTGGTAATGCAGAGACATAATCCAATGGACATGAGAGCAGAGGGGAGAAAGAAACATTGATAGAAACTGTAAGAAGCCTAGGAATAGAAGTGCAGAGCTACAAAGTAGACAATGAGAGACTAATGAGAGAACAAAGTCAATGCAAAGCTTAAATCAATTGTAGAGGAAAACAAAGAGGGGATGAAACTCAAAACAAGAGGAAGAATGAAGGTATCATGAAAGAAGAGATGATTGTGGAAGAGTTTTCTATTCAATAAGTGCTAGCAGAACTCATAGATATCACTCACCTCCCTACTCAACAAGGAAGTTTTTGTTAGAATATAGAAGATGGTGTGCTCGTTTTACCATTGACGATACCTCCTCACCCAACCACATGCTGAAGCCTCCGTCCGAGCACCTTAACCTTGACCTGAGAATTCCTCCGGAAGCAAACCCTAGGCTAGATAGCCAAACAAAGGGCAACGCATCTGTCCCCAAGGATAGTGCAACACAAAAGACTGATCAGATAGTCCCAAACCCTAGCCAAGAGATATCCAAACCAAATACTGAAACTTTCTACTGCTGCAGCTGCACCTGCAACCTTCCTCCAAACCTGCGCACCAACTACAACTGCAGTGCGCACCAACTGGGAAAACTACTGTCCTGAGATGTGACAAATGAGAACTGGCGCCCTGTATTTATAGTAATCCTGCCAGTTTACTAGGGACGACTTCTCTTTCTGGGTATGTGTCTGTTTAGTATATTATTATTAATTCTAGCCGACTTCTTCTCTTGAAAGGCTAATAGCCTAATATAAATTTCTTCTTGAGCCAACAAAGCTTCTAGAGTTATTATCCAACTCATTAGGGTTTCTCTTTCTTTCCAGAGTCTTCTATTCTCGTCAGGTTCACACGTGGGGGTAAATACCTCCCGCAGCTACCATAATATTAACACTCCCTCCTAGCTAGAGAGGTATTTACAGGTAATGGACTTGAGCACAAAACTTACGATTTACCCGGTAGCATCAATATAGTCATCTAGACTATTTCATGACTAGATCATGAGCATCACCATCACCATCAGCTGCATCATCTCTCGAAACCATACTTCAGCTGATTAGTTAGATATGATGCTGGCTAAGTCACTCTCACCATAGAGTGATACAAGAGGAGTAAAAGCTCTGAACTGTTTTCCATCTGGAAAATCTCTGTTCATCATTCATCTGAATGATCATGTCCAATAATCTGCTGATAGTCTTCAAGGCAATTAGAACAATGATAGAACACACCTGTGTCTATTCATAGTAGTACACAACTACAATCCAGTGGTTAACTACCACATCAAGTAACACACAAGTACTTGATCAACAACGTATAGT
>ML779299.1:356829-384795 GCA_009831015.1 Picea engelmannii | reverse complement strand
TTCTTCAGACTCATAACTTGTCCAATGTTTCTGACTGAGAAGAGATTTGTTAGGGCATCATACATCTTCTTTGATGAGTCAAGATGGGAGATGTAGGGTATCAAGTGGTCTTTTATGGAATCCACTATGATACTCATGGAATTTATGTCAACATATTTGAACTTCTCCATAGCTGCAACATTCTGCAGTTCCTTCTCTTCTCCTTCTTTAAACTCTGGCTTCACGATCTTTCCTTTCACAATATCCAACACTTTATTCTTGGCAAGGATGAGGTCAATCCTTGTCTTCCATGATCTGAAGTTAGAGGCTCCATCTAGCTTGTTCTCAGACTTCATAGAGTTCGTCATGGCTTGCTTGACTTGGTCAAACCCTAGATTTGACCAGAAATCCAAACTTCACATCTTGGCCTTCTGAGAGTACCAAGAGATGCGCTGGGATAGGGCACACTGATCTATCCATATATTAGATCAATATTGTCACTTAAGGTGCCTCAATAAGAGGTTTAGGGTTTCTGCAACTACTTCTGCTAGTAACCCTAGCTACAGTGCTTTTGGAAGATGCTCCTGTTAGTAACCCTAGTGGCAGTTCCTCAACGAGTTTAATATCTAGCAGCTATGTTTCCTTCCAGCGTTTTAGGCTGACTAAAGGGGTGGTGGGCCCATAACCTGTTAGAATATAGAAGATGGTGTTCTCGTTTTACCATTGACGATACCCTCGTCACCCAACCATAGGCCGAAGCCTCCCTTCGAGCACCTTAACCTTGACTGAGAATTCCTCCGGAAGCAAACCCTAGGCTAGATATCCAAACAAAGAGTAGCGCACCTTTCCCCAAGGATAGCGCATCACACAAATATGATCAGATAGTCCAAACCATAGCCAAGAGATATTCAAGCCAATATTGAAAACTTGCTGCTGCTGCAACTGCACTAGCAATGCTCCTCCAAACCTGTGCACAAGACCGCAACTGTGGTGCACACCAAACTGGGAACTACAATTCTGAGACGCTACAAATTATAACTGGTGCCCTGTATTTATAGTGGTTCTTCCAGTTTTGTTGGGGCCGACTTCTCCTTCTGGATATGTGTCTGTTCAATATATTATTATTATTTATGGCCGACTTCTTCTCTTGGAGGCTAATAGCCTAATATAAATTATCTTCTTGAGACGACAAGGCTTCTAGGGTTATTAGCCAACTCATTAGGGTTTATCTTGCTTCCCGGAGTCTTCTATTCTTGTTAGGTTCACATGTGGAGGTAAATACCTCCCACAGATACCATAATATTAACAAATTTGAGGCTGTGTATTGACTTTCGATAGCTGAATAAATGCACTGTGAAGAACAAGTACCCACTACCCAGAATTGATGACCTCTTTGATCAAATAAGAGGGACAAATATATTTTCCAAGATAGACTTGAGATCGGGATACCATTAGGTAAGAATTAAGGAAGAATACATCAATAAGACAACCTTTAGAACCATGTATGGGAATTATGAATTTGTAGTGCTGCCATTTGGATTGTCCAATGAACCAACTGTATTTATGTCCTTAATGAATGGCATGTTCAAAAATTATTTGGATAAGTTTGTCAAAATATTCCTGGACGACATACTTGTCTATTTTAAGTAAGAGGAAGAGCATGAACATCACCTAAGATTGGTATTACAAGTGTCGAGGGAACATCGGTTGTATGCCGAGCTTAGTAAGTGTTCTTTTTATCAAGAGAAGATCCATTACTTAGGGCACAACATTTCAGAACATGGTATAGCAGTAGACCAGAGAAGATTGAATCCATTAGAGGATGAAAAACACCCATGAATGTTTCAAAAGTCAGATCTTTTATGGGGTTAATTGGTTACTACAAAAGATTTATAGCAGGGTTCTCTAAAATTTCTCATCCCATCACTTCTTTGAAAAAGAAGGGAATTAAATTTGAATGGACATCTGAGTGTGAAGAGAAATTTGATCTGTTGAAGGAATTACTTGCTAGTGTGCCTATTTTAAATGTTGCTGACCCAAATGAAAGTTTTGTGGTATGTACAGATGCATGGAAGGAAAGATTCAGTGGAGTCCTCACTCAAAATGGACATGTCATTGGTTATGAGTCCAAAAAGATTAAAGAACATGGGAAGAACTATGCCACAAATGACTTGGAGCTTTCTTCCATTGTTCACACATTGAATATGTGGATGCATTTTCTCACGGGAAATAGACTTGAATTAAGAATAGACCATAATGGTCTGAAGTATCTTTTTGAACAACCAACTTTGAATGCCGGGGAAACTAGATGGCTGGAATTTTTAAGTGAATACGACTTTGACATCAAACATATAAAAGGAAAATAAAATAAAGTTTCCGATGCACTTAGTAGAAGAGTACATTTCATGCATGATACATCTCTCAGTATGCATCAGTCAAACTTGAATAGCAGAATTTTAGATGATGTGGTTATAGATCGACGTTACCTACAGGTAAAGGAAAGATTACAACAAGAGGATGTACAACATAAACTGAAAGAGTATGAGATGAAGGAAGATGGATTACTTATGCATAAAAATATAATTTATGTTCCTAGTTCTGGGGAACTTAGGAATTTGGTATTAAAAGAAATGCATAATGTTCCATATGCTGGACATCCCGGTTACCAAAAAAAAATTGCAGTAGTGAGAAGCCAATTCTTTTGGCTGGGAATGAAAAATGATGTTGCTGATTACATCGCCAGATGTATGGAATGTTAGAGGGTGAAGGATGAGCATAGGCACCTAGCAGGTTTGCTACAACCATTACCAATTCCAGAGAAGAAATGGGAAGTGCTAACCATTTACTTTATAACAAAATTGCCCAGGACAACAAGACAACATGATTCGATCATGGTAGTGGTTGATAAATTAACAAATGCTTCTCATTTTTTTCTTGTAAAAACAACTCATACAACAACTAATATTGCAAAAATTTACATGAGAGAGATTGCTAGGTTGCATGGGATACCTAGGAAAATTGTCTCGGACAAAGACACAAAGTTTAATTCAAATTTTTGGAGGGCATTATTTAAAGCATTTGGTACAAATTTGAACTTTAGCACAACATACCATCCACATTCAGACGTGAGGACAAAGAAAGTCAACTGAATAATTGAAGACATGTTGATAATGTATCTGATGGATAAGCCATCTAAGTGGGAAGATTACTTGCATTTGGTTGAGTTTTCCTATAATAATGGGTATCAACCTTCTTTGAAAATGAGCCCATTTGAAGCTTTGTATGGAAGGAAATGCAATAGTCCAGTGAGTTGGGACAATCCAGCAGACAGAGTGGTACTTGGGCCAAAATTTCTCAAGGATATGGAAGACCAGATGGTTAAGATTAAGTAGAATTTAAAGGCAGCTCAAGATAGACATAAAATTTATGTAGATAAGAACATGACAACTAGAGAATTTAAAGTGGGGGAGCATGTGCTTTTAAAAGTGAATCCCAAGAAGATCTTTTGAAGTTGGTTAGTTTTACAAAGCTGACAACCAAATTATGTGGTCCATTTGAGATATTAGACAGAATAGGGCCAGTTGCATACATGCTTGCATTGCCTGCTTTCATGAATGTGCATAATGTGTTTCATGTCTCTTTGCTAAAATATATATATACATGATCCTAACCATGTTATTGATTGAAATTTGATTCAGGTAGAGACAGAGGGAGACTTTTAGGTTCAACCAACGTGAATATTGGACAAAAAAGTCAAAATGATCCGAAATCAAGTTATAGAGCTAGTAAAAGTCCAGTGTACCTGATACGGTCCTGAAGATGCTACCTGGGAGAATGAAGATGCCATGCGGGCAAAGTACCCACAACTTTTTGAATACATTTTGAGATTTGAATTTCTATTTTGTATATGCACTAAGGACAATGCCAAAATAAGGGGGAGGGGGAGGGGATGTAACACCTCGGGTTTTGAGCCCTGTATTAAATATTGTATTTTGTTAAGTTATGAAAGGCTAGAGTGCCTAAACATTTATTAGGAGGCCAATGTGCTTAGGAAATGTAATGTTTTGATCATTATTAATATAAATACATCGTTGGCTGCTAGACGAACAAGGAAAAGAGTTATAGGGGGTTGTGAGTCCACAAGAGAGGGGGATTGAGGGGCTAAGTATTTTTTTATATATTTTATTTACCCATTATTTTCTTAATGGATAATAACAATTACATGAGATTCTTAGGGGGGGAGGCCAAGTGGTTCCTTAATTCCAAGAATTACATACACCCGTCCTTAATCTGTTAGGGGAGTTCTCACTCTCATTTCTCATTCTTGTTCTTCTGTTGGTTGCTTCACTCATTCACTCAATTTCACTCATGCACTCATTCACTCAATTTCTCGCTTTGTTCACACATTTTGTTGGGATTTCACTCCATTCATTCTACCACCCACTCATCTTTTCTTGTTCCTTTCTTGTCTTGGGAAAGGAGAATGAATTGTTGAAGAAAAACTAGGGTATTGTTGGTTGTAGAGATTGCTGGTGTATTCCAGCCATGAATCAAGACCTGTATGCCTGAGATGCTTTGGTCCATGCTCTCTTGGGTTGTGTAGGCTGGGTAGAAGAGAGCTGGTGTACTTGGATTGTTGCGGGTGATGAGAATATCATGAGAGCTTGAGTGCTGACTGGTTTGGGAAGCCGAGTGACACACTTGAATTGTCCTTGTGGATTCACAGCCCTGGCTTGGGGGTGACACTACTGCTAAGACTTGGAACAAAAATGCATATAGTTGGGTGGAACGTCCTTGGTCTGCAACCAGTTGGTGTCTTGTTTTCAGAAAATATAAGTTCTCTCTGTTATGGTTATTTTAACTGTGTACATTTTATTTCACTGTGTATTTATTTATCTTTGAATTTAATGTTCATAACATGCATGCTTGCTAGTTATCACTGTGCATGGCTTAGTTTAAGTTGTGGCATGAATATTTATTTCTGCATGTGGTTTTCATGTCTCATAATTAGCTTAGAAGTGATTCAAATTGAGATAAATCATTGTGAAGTGAGTCCTTGGACTGCATCGTGCCTCACCTGCAGGTGGCTGGGTGTGCTGCAGTTGGTTTAAGTGGCATAGCCCAGACTGTGGGTAGCTGGGTACACTACAAGGAGGATAGTTTTGACTTTGTCCCTTATCCCTTTCTAGAATGGTTAACCTATTCATCATTTCAACTTGACCTTGAAGGATCTCATTTGTCACTTTGTCAAACTTTTGATAGAAAGAGGCTAAATCACTTTGGAGAGGATCATCATGGTTCATAGATCTAGGCTTAGCCTGGAATTTGGCTCAAGGGGTGGAAAAAAAGATAAACTTTAGAATCCAAAATGTTTTCTTCAATATTGATAACATATTCTTTGGCTTGGATAAGGTTATTGGGAGCTTAATCCCTTAGGAAAAAAACAAATTGGCCCTCAAAAGAATTAGTACATTGCAACAAAATAACAACATTGGTGGACTTAAGGTCTTTAAGAATCGATTTGACCAAACCATCAAATCTTAGGTTGAATTCCTGAATTGTTTCAGAGTCTTTTTTTTTTTAATTTCATGGAATTGGGTGAAAAGAAACCTTCCATCCTTCCTAGATGCCCATCGTTTGATGAATGCATCATGGAATTGTGTCCAAGTCGTGATGCTTTTTTGAGGTAAACCCCTGAACCATGATTTTGTATTTTATTGCAAATAAAGGGTAAAAAGCTTCATAACAACATCCTCTTCAATGTAACCATTTCCATCAACATCATAGAAGAATCCTTTGTGTTCTTCCACTGTGATTATTTTTAGAAATAATAGGTGTGCTCGTTTAACCATAGACAATATAACAATATTGTCACCCAACCATAGGTCGAAGCCACCTCCGAGCACCTTAACCTTGACAAAGAATAATTCCGGAGGCAAAACCTAGGCATGATAGCCAATCAATGTAGCATACCTCTCTCC
Source organism: Picea engelmannii (assembly GCA_009831015.1). Classification (NCBI taxonomy): domain Eukaryota; kingdom Viridiplantae; phylum Streptophyta; class Pinopsida; order Pinales; family Pinaceae; genus Picea; species Picea engelmannii. The sequence goes on along the minus strand of ML779299.1, from coordinate 378,835 downwards.
AGATCTAGCACACAAGGCATAAAGTCCAAACCATAACAAATAGAAAGTCCATGCCTAAACTGAGAATACAGGTTGCAATAGCTACAACTGCAGCTACTCTCCAGACTTGCGCACTTACTCAGTTTCTGCAGTGTGCGCTTCTACATTTATGCAGTTGCGATCTGTATGTATCAAATGAGATCTATAATCCTGTGTTTATACTGCTTCTCCTTAGTTGTATGGGCCAACTTCTCATTCTGGAGGCTAAAAACTCAATATTGAATATTTCGTTTAGCCGACTTGTCTTCTAGGGTTATATCCAAAGATTTAGGGTTTCTTCTTGCTTCTTGGAATATTCTATTCTTGTCAGGGTTACACGTGGAGGTTAATACCTCCCGTAACTACCATAATATCAACACTCCCTCCTATCTAGGGAGGTATTGAAAGAAACAGTCTTGAGCACAGACATACCATTCAATCGGTAGCATCATCATATCCATACAAGATATCTCATGATTAGATCACGAGCACCCTCATCATTATCAATATCATATGATAGCATCAACTGAATCATCTCTCGAAGCCATACTATGTCTGAGTAATTAGGCATGATGCTGAAAAAGTCACTCACTCCATAGAGTGATACAAGAACCATTCTTCTAATCCGAACATATGTCTTAGAAGAACAACTATTCCAACATATGCTGGAAGCCACACCATGGGCTACAAGGACTATTCTTCTAATCCAAACATACGTCCTAGTAGAATAAGTGTCCTGGACCATTTTTCGCCTGGATAATGTCTGTCCAATAGCACAGTGACTATCCATCCATCTGACAATCATTTTCAACATTATTGTTAGTCTACATGGCAATTAGAACAATGTCATTCAATAGAACACAACTATGTCTATCCATAGTAGTACACAACTACTATCCAGTGGTACACAACCACACCAAGTAGTACACAACTACTTATCAATGACACATAGTCACAACCAGTGGAACACATCCACCACAGTAGCATACATCTACTATCCAGAGACATACAGTCTCCATAGCAATCATATCATTTGATATCAACTTGCATAGAAAACATATCATGATATAAACTGAGTCATCTGGGCCATTCTTCCACTCACATCTGTGATATTTGGAAGAACATATTCCCTCAAAAATTAAAACATCAACCATGAGCTATCTGTACTATTCTTCTCAAGCATAGAAGAATAATTGTCCCTGATTTATGAGCCTGGACCATTCCTCCGACACTAATCATAGTGCAACCTGGAGAGAATGAGTCTGCCCTAGGGAATGAATGTCCTTGATTGTTGAACTTGAACCATTCACCTAACTGGGCCATTCATCCGACACTAACCATAGTGCAACCTGGATAGAATGAGTCTTCCCTAGGGAATGATTGTCTGAACCATTTCCTAATGGAAATGGTTGTCCTACACCAACCTCCAAAAAAGACCATTCTTCAAAACTGCTCACAACTGTGAACTTCAAAAGAATGACTGCCCGGCAAGGTAGACCATTCTACTTGACCACTACTTAGAGTGATTGCGAAGAAGAATGACTGTCCTAGACCATTCCCCCACACTAGCCACAAGGGGAATCACTATCTATGGTACATCAACAATCTATCAAAACATTTTCATTACGAAAATGACTGTCCGATCTCGACCATTTTCCGAACTGGAAAATGCATGTCCGTCAAAAATCTTAAACCACTTTCCGAACTGGAAAGGAACTGCTCATCCTGGACCATTTTTCGAACCAAAAAATGACTTTCCATAAATCAATAACACATCAATTTTCCCTCCCAACCTATGAGTAATCTCTTCCTTTTTCAATAAGGAAGTCGTCTCCACAAGTCCCAACTTGTAAAATTTTCATCTTGGACAAAGGTTTTACCAAAATATCTTCTATGTGCTCATCTGTGGAGATATATTGGAGAACCACTTCTCTTTTTCTAGACTTCATCACAGAGAATGTAATGCTTGATCTCAATGTACTTTGGTCTGTTATGGAACATTGGTTTTTTCTGAAGACTTCATGTAGCTCTAATCATTACAATATATATCATGGTTGAATTCAACACTTATGTTCCCTGCTAGCTCATGAAATCCTGCCAAGGCTCAAACTGAAACATATCCAAGTAGCACTTCTTCTGTCATCATGAGAGTTTGCCATGGATTAGCATCCATCATCTCAGACTTCTGAGTAACTATTCTGATACACTATCTCTGTCATAGAAATTTTTCACCACACTTCTGCTGTATATGAGATACTCTGCATCAAGTTGTTTGAATCCATATAAGGTCTTCTTATATCTGCATACATGGGTCTCTTTTTGGTATACCTCAAAAACTTGAGATTTCTTTTTATAAGCTTCTTCCTCAAATGATCTTATTGGGAAGAACATTATTTTACAACCAACTGATGTAAACTTCAATCCATGGATACTGAAAGAGATATGATAGCTCAGATAGAGGTGTATTTGGTATATGGGAACAAGTTGTTATCATAGTCTTCTCCTTCTGGAAGAACCTCTAGTTTTGAATCTCACAATGCTTCCATTCATAATCCTTTTTCACAATTTCTTACATATACTATTCTTCATCATATCTTCCATTACTTCTGCTTGATTGTTTCTAGTGGGTTCAAACCAAGCTTGTAGTCTTGTGATTCTTAGTATAATAACTGGTTGTTTTGGCTTTTCTTTCTTTCTTGGAATCTTTGTGTTATTCCTCATGTTTCACTTTAGCTCTTGGGTCCATGGAGTCTTCTATAGATTCCATGCACTGAAGATTCCAACTTCTTCCTTTCATCATAGGATCATCGATGTAGATGGACAACCATGGATACTTTAAGGCTTCTTTTTGAAGAAGATTTCTTCTAGAGTCAAACTGAACACATATTGTTTATCATGGCTGCTACTTTCAATTGGAACATGGACAAATACTTAATAATCCTCAATGGATCATATCATTTAGGATTAGCTCCCTCCTAATCCTTGCTTCATGCATGAATGTATGCTCTTATTTTGGAATTATATAATCAACTCCCTCCATCTAAGAGAGTCCACGCTTGAGTCCACGCTTCCGTCTGCATCCTTATTGCCTTCTGCAAAGTGTCACAAGTATTTTTCTAATTTCCTCTTAATTGCTGACTTCTTTCTGTTTTTACTTCTTCTAGGTTTCTTAAAGTTTGATTCTAATTTCGACTTATCTTACAGTTTTTACTTATGTAATAGCTTCCATAGGAATTGTTACCAAATATTGTCAATGTACTTCATCTTTTCATGTGTATTTCTTGACTTGTAGTCATCGTGATATCAATCCTTATCTTGTTATTCTTCCATAGGTGTTGTTTCACTTGAACATCTTATCTTCTAAGAAATAGATATGCAATATATGTACCATTCTGAGCCTAGACCATTCTGATCCTAGACCATTCCCCACCTTAGGACATTCCTCCGACACTAAATAAAGTGTAACCTGGAGAGAATGAGTCTTCCCTAAGGAATGTCTGTCCCTGATTGCTGAACCTCAACCATTCCCCACCTTGGGCCATTCCTCCAGCACTAAACAAAGTGCAACCTAGAGAGAATGAATCCACCCTAAGGAATGACTATCTGGATCATTTCCAAAGGAAATGTCTGTCCTGCACCAACCTCCAAAATGGACCATTCCCCATGTTAACCACAATGGGAAATCATAGTCTGGTGAGGCGGGCCAGTCTTCTTGAGTAACCCTCGAGAAGAGAGACTGACCTAGACCATTCCCCATGTTAAACACAATGGGAAATTGCTGTATATGGTACATCAATAATCCATCAAACCATTTTCATTATGAAAATGACCGTTGGATCTGGACCATTTTCCGAACTGGAAAATGCTTGTCCGTCAGAAATATCAGATCACTTTCCGAACTAGAAAGGATTTGCTCATCCTAGACCATTTTTTGAACTGAAAAGTGACTGTCCATCAATCAATAACACATCAGTGCTCCCTCCCAACTTGGGAGTCATCTCATCCTCTTTCAATGAGTAATTTGTCTTCACGAGCTCCAACTTGAGTACGTAAACTCTTTCATCTTGGAAAAAAGCTTTACCAAAATGTCTTCTTATCTGCTCATATGTGAAGATATGTATTGGAGAACCACTTTCGCCTTTTTGGACTTCATCACAGATAATGTAATGCTTTATTTCAAATTTACTTCGGTCTAGAACACTGGTTTTCTCTGAAGGCTTCATGTAGCTCTGATCACTAAAGTATATCATTGTTGGATTCCTCTTGGTTCCTGCTATCTCACAACATCATGGAAAGGGTCAAATTGGAACATATCCATGTGGAACTTCTTCTGTCATCATGAGATCTTTGTCATGGATTGGAAATCCATCATCTTGATTTTCTAAGTAATCATTCTGAGAAAATATTCACCACGCTTCTGTTGTGCATTGGAGGTTCTCCATCAAGTTATTTGCATACAAGGGTCTCTTTCTCAAAGTCTTGAGGTTGCTCTTCATACGACTTTGTTCAATTGTTCTGGATTACAGTCTTTGCATTCATTTGATCTCAATTCCAAACTATGGATATTGTGGACAATATAATGGCTCATGTAGAGATATATCTGGTTTACTGAAACAAGTAATCATCATAGTCTTCTCCCTCCATTTGGGAGAACCTCTAGTTTTGGATATTGCAATGCTTGCATATATACATTGTTCTTCATCACAAATTTTAGTTCCTATGTTTAATTGCTTTTATTGAGTTCATATAAGGTTGGTAATATTGTGATTCTTAATACAATGACTGGTTGTTCTGGTTTCTCTTTCTTTCTTGGAATCTTCATGTTCTTCCCGATGTTTTTATTTAGCTCTTGGGTCCATGGAGTTTCTTATAGATTCCATGCCCTATATTCCACTTATTACTTTCATTATAGAATCATGGATGTGGATGGACAACCAGGGATACTTTAAGGCTTCTCTTCGAAGAAGACTTCTTCTGAGGTTGAACTGAACACGTACCGTCTTTCATGGATGCTACCATGGATATATACTTCATCATCTTCAATGGATCATATGATTAGCTCCCTCCTAATCCTTTCTTCATGTATGAGTGCATATAATCGGCTCCCTCCGTCTAACAAAGTCCATGCTTTCGTATTATTGTCATCATAAGTCTTTCTCCAATTTCCTCTTGATTGCTGACTTCTTTCTATCTTTGATTCTTCTAAGTCTCTTCATGATTGATTCTGATTTTGGCTTATCTTGTAATAGCTTCCACATGATTTCTTTGATGCATTTCATCCTTTCATGTGTATTGTCTAACTTGTATAATGATAGAAATCCTTATCTTGTTGTTCTTCCATAGGTATAGTTCTTCTTGGAACACATTATCTTCCAAGAGATAAATATACAAGATATGTACATAGACTATGCAAACAAGATATGTACAAGAACTAAGAAGAGTATTGTTATCTTTAGAAGAAGAGGTCTATTTCATCCTGCTTAGTCTTCTTTGTAGGTTCCTTTTCTTTGACAACTGATGCTTTGTGTTTCTCCTTCCTTTTCTTTAGCTCGGGACAATGATTCTTGTAGTGACCATACTTTCGACAGTTGAAGCATTGTATTTATGAAATATCTTTCTCTTGATTTGGATTCCTCCTTGAACCAAACTTCCTTTTGTTCCTGAAATGATTGAATCTTGTCTTGAAGGATTGATCATCGTACTCCTTTTGGGGTTCCTCTTTTGCACCAATCCCAGATTCTTCTTGAGCACAACAAGTCCAAAGTTCTTCAAATTTCGGATACTCCTTCCTTGTGTTCATGCTTGTAGAAAATGCATCCCATGTCTTGGGAAGACCATTGAGTACTATGTTTACCAATTCATTCTATGAAATAATCTCTTCAATATCTTGTATTTGATCTCTTAACTGAGAGATTCTCACAAAGTATGATGTTATGTTGTCATCATCATTCATCTTCATGTCACAGAGCTCATTCTTCAGTCTCATTATTTGTCCAATGTTTCTGACTGAGAAGAGGTTTGTTAGGGAATCATAAATATTCTTTGATGCGTCAAGATGGGAGATGTAGAGTATCAAGTGGTCTTTTATAGATTCCACTATGATACTCATGGAATTGATATCACCATCTTTGAACTTCTCCATAACTGCAACATTTTGTGGTTCCTTCTCTTTTCCTTTTTCAAACTCTGGTTCCATGATCTTTTCTTTCACGATATCCAACACTTTATTCTTGGCAAGGATGAGGTCAATCCTTGTCTTCCACTCTATGAATTTAGAAGCTCCATATAACTTGTTTTCTGACTTCATAGAGTAAGTCATGGCTGCTTTTGACTTGGTAAAACCCTAGATTTGACAAAAAACTCAAACTTGACGTCTTGGCTTGCTGAGAGTATCATGAGATGCACTAGGCTAGGGTGCACTGATCTATCCAGAATTTAGGTCAATCCCTTCACTTAAGGTGCCTTAACGAGAGGATTAGGGTTTCTGCAACTGCACCTGCTAGTAACCCTAGCAACAGTGCTATGGTGACTGATCTTGCTATAAACCCTAGCGGGAGTTTCTTCAACGAGATTAATATCCTTACGACTATGTTTCCTTCCAGCGGTTAGAATGAATGAAGGAGGTGTGGGCCCATAACCTGTTAGAATATAATGGATGTGCTCATTTTACCATTGACAATATCGCTATTGTCACCCAACCATAGGCCGAAGCCACCCTCTGAGCACCTTAACCTTGACAGAGAATCACTCCGGAAGAAAAACCTAGGCTATATAACCAAACAAAGGGTAGCGCACCTTTCCCTAAGGATAGTGCACCAACAAGAGCTGTAGTCCAAACACTAACCAAGAGATAGTCCAAGCCAAACGTGATCTGCTAGCTGCAACAACTGCAATGGAAACTCTCCTCCAAACCTGCGCACAAAACTGGGCATTGCAGTGCGCACAAGTGCTGCTCTACAATTCTGAGACTGCCCTGCCAGAATGAAGACTGACCTCCTGTATTTATACTGATTTTGGCTAACTGCCTGGGCTGACTTCTCATTTTGGGTATGTATTTACTCAATATATATTATTTCTTCTGGCCGACTTCTTCTCTTGTAGGCTAATAACCTAATATAAATTATCCTCTTGAGCCGAATTGACTTCTAGGGTTATTATCCAACTCATTAGGGTTTCTTATTTCTTCCCTGAGTATTCTATTCTCGTCAGGTTTACATGTGGAGGTAAATACCTCCCCCAGCTACCATAATATCAACAATATTGTACCATAGGCTGGAGCCACCCTCGAGCACCTTAACCTTGACAAAGAATAATTCTGGAAGCAAACCGAGGCCTAATATCCAATCAATGTAGTGTACCTCTCTTCAGAGCTAGAAAACAAGGTAGAAAGTCCAATCCATAACCAATAGAAAGTCCAAGTGTAAACCAAGAATACATATTGCAGTAGCTACAACTGCAACTACTCTCTAGAATTGTGCACTTACTCAGTTTCTACAGTGCGCACTTCTACATTTCTGTAGTTGCTAGCTATATGTATCAAATGAGATCTAGCGTCCTGTATTTATACTACTTCTCCTTAGTTGTCTTGGCCGACTTCTCATTCTGGAGGCTAAAAATTCAATATTAAATATTTCATTTAGCCGACTTTTCTTATAGGGTTATATCCAAAGTTTTAGGGTTTCTTCCTGCTTCCCGAAATATTCTATTCTTGTCAGGGTTACATGTGGAGGTTAATACCTCTCGCAACTACCATAATATCAACAATGACGTTATTTCCAGAGAATTTAGTTAGCCATTTATCAAACTTATCAGACATTTTGTTATGGTAATTTTGAATGGGAGACATATCTAAAAGCTTGAAGACATTGGTGATCCATGGTTTAGTATCCATTAGAACTACTCTTGGAGTATTATTGAAGAGAGACTTAACCGCATGAGACTTTTTCCAGGCTCTTCTCTTATAGGATTTAGGATGACTAGCAAATATTCTATTGGTTAGCTAGTTAGTAACTCCTGGGTTGAAATGAGATTTTGGACTCGCCATATGAGCACACTAAAAGAGGATTTTATATATACTCATCAAAAGGAGGTTGAATCATAAACTTCAGATCCCGAGGAGGACTCAACTCCTCCCAAATGTTACAACAAAATCTCACACCTTAGTGCAAAGCCCCACTAGGTGACTAAGACAATAAGATGGGAGGGTCACCATTGTCACCTTAACAAATACCGCCCTCATTTTAGTGATGGATACAATCCAACATAAGGGATACTTCCCTAGTATATCTTATGGCCCAATCAAACCAAATCATGAGCCCCCTAAGGCTTCTACTTTTATTTTTATTTTTTTATTTTATTTTTCCAAAACAAGTCACCGACAATCAACCCAAAGGGACACATCCAACCGACAACAAAGCAATGCACTTAACCCTGGTGGACTCATAGAATTGAACCCACGACCTCGTGACATAGGGCCAAAGTCTTGGGAGTGGGGGATCCAATCAATTGGGATACTCGACGAGGCTTAGTCTTCTACTTCTATCACAACCAATCAAGAGGATCTAAGAACTAAGGTTTTTGGTGGATTTGAAGGTAATTTCAAGATTTGAGTTCAAAGGGTCCTATGGCTGTTCTAATGGATTAGGAAAACTAGTGTGAAATCAAGGAAGGTCCCGACTCCCCAAACACACACAATCACGAAATTACACAATGTTGTAGAAAACTAGCTTGTAAAATAGAAAAAATACAACAATATACCAGCTTACAAAAACAATAATAATAGCCCCAAAACCTATGATAATAAAGTAAAAATGAAGGGATATTATGAGGGTAAAATAGATATTGAATTACAACAAATTTCTGCAGTAAAAGAGCATATAACAACACTATAAACCCTAGATGTCATCCCTAGAAAGTGTTGGAAAATGCATTAAATTAACACTTTGTATTTTATAATATATTACAAACACTTTCTAAAACTAGGACTAAGACATTCGAGTCAATTAATAATGAAAATGAAATACTTTGTTGTAATTTAACCCTAAAATACCCTAAAAACAAAATAAAAATTTAAATGACATAATTATTAACACAAGGGAGAAGACTAGTGCCTTTCTCTACGTAGGGCATATAAAGTCAAGGATAAACTCACTTGAAGAACATTGTAGTGGATCTAGGTTCAAAATACTAGGGTAAGTCCGCTCACTATCCCTAGAGATTTGACCCAAATTTTCTCAGTCTTCAAGGATGAGATAAGGGAAGGAGCCCACTTGCTCCTTCCTCAAAGTCTTAGAAGAAGGGTTTGTTTAAGAGGGATAATGAAAAATAAAATATCATGCCCACTTGACTAATACTTAATTACCATCATCCATAAACCAACCAAGACAGTAGAATCCCACTTAGATTATCATGAATTCATCCAAGCTTCACCAATATCCATCCAAGAAAAGCGTGCAATCCACATCAACAAGTCCTCCTTAAGAGGTCACTCTACTTAGACATCCAACATCCATAGTGCACAAGATAAAAGAGATAGAATTCAAGAGAAGATAAGTCTCCACAATGTGCAATGATCCAAATGAGGTAGTGCTCCCTACACAAATAGGAGAAAACCAAGCACTATCCTCTACAAAAAGGCTAAAATGAAGTAAAATCCTTAAAATGCAGTAAATCCATGATACAAGGTGGATAGGTCAAGGCCGACTCCCAAAAATATGCCTCATCAATGAGTAAAATATGTCATAAATGCTAGATGTCCATCATAAATGCACTCCAAGAGTCACACATGTTACCGAGTGAGTGAAAAAAGCATGTTATTGTCCTCCAAAGTGGTGTATAATTCTCCAAAAGTAATGTCTCTCCATGAAAGGGTGCAACATCTCATCAAAGGTCATGTGTCATCATCCAAAAGTCACATCTCATCATCAAATGTGCCAAGTGTCTCCTCATCATTCTAGGTCATCTCCAAAGTAGTCATACATCATCATCAAGTGAAATGTTCCATCGTAAGTGCAACACCCTCAATCTAGGGCACGATGCCATCAAGGGAGAAGGTGCCATGACCCCTCCAAAGGGGTGTGCTATCATCATCATCATCATAATCAAGAGAAGGCTCAATGTCCGTCAAGAAGGTACAATTCCATCGTGGGGGGGTCATGCCCTCTCCAAGGAGTACAAGGTCACCAAGAAATCCCAACATCCTCAATAATGGTCCAAGTCATCATCAAAATAGGATAACATCCTCAAGAATCATGGAAGAAGAGTGTAGTTGTCATCATCATGGTAAGAAGGTCCTCTCCATGCTATATCATCATCTGTGTGGGATCATATCATCATACATCCGGGGCACACACTTCCAAAACAACACGATAAGAATGCCATGTCATATGGGTCATTAGATTAGATCACACCAATAGTCCTCATCAAAATTCACAATAGCTCGATATTCAATACAATTTACCAAGTCTGGATGTGGTACACCTATCACCCACCCCTATCACATGCAACAAAACCCAAGGAAGGAAATAGGTCCTATAAATCCCATCAAGGGATATGTAAAGTGTAAGATGAGTATGTTAAAGGTGAAATAGTAAGGGTTAATTGGTTTTCTTGCACTATCAAACAAGTTCAATGAATATTCATCCCACAAGCACCTTTGTATAGGATTTCCCTAATGCTTGAGTTACCCTTTCCTTGACACCGTGTCTTTCCACCTCTTTACTTTGCCTTTTAACTTTCTTTTCCCTCCCTCAATATTTGATTGGGGCATATTTCTTTTCATTGCTGAATGATTCTATGTAAATATACATTTATAGTTTGGTTTATTGGGTCCATTGTTTATATGCAATTTATCGCGTGGGACATCAGGATAATTCATTAGTCCTTTTTTGGTAGATGCATTCAATGCACAAGACTAGGGGTGATGGCCTCATATGAGGGGGAATTGCTCAATTTTATGTGGATTTTGTGACATTATGATCCCTTTTATTATTCTTTTGCATTTTTACATTTCATAGTTGCTCTTAACTTTGTTTTCATTAGCATCAACCTCGAGCTTATTAACCCCTTCTTCTCTTGGGACTGCTAAAAGGTGTAACTTTAATGGGAACATGTACAATTCAACTATGAATGATAGTATGAGGGAAAGATGGAATATGTTATGTATGGTGGGGATATGGACACAATACCCCTTTTCAAACATTCCCCCGATTACAACCAACCCCCCAAAATGCCACACTTTACTAGAAGAGGGTGATGACCCGTGACTGAAAACTAACAAAAACAAGGTAAAAATAAGAAATAAAGAGTGTCTTGATCCATTCAATAAATCTCCGAATGATCACTGAGATGACCCCTATATATGAAAATATCACCCATCATGAAGAACATAAATAATGTACTTCATAAGTTTGTGACATCATAATCATTTGACTTGAATGAGAGCAGATCAAGACATTGGAGAAACTACCAATCATATGCACTGTGGAGAAGTGAAGAACATATGTGTGGGTGTTGGTTGGAAATCTGCATCATGGGAGAAAAAAATTTCTCCCGTGTTTACCCATTCATGTGGATGGGTAACAAGACATATATCACTAATTAAGCTCTATGATCCATATGAGTCCTATATTGAAAAGTATAACACATAAAATAACACAAAATTTGTATGGAAATTTTTATATTTGCTAAAAAAATGTAGTGGAATAAAATTTTCTCCTAAATTAATTAATTATAAGATGAGTATGATTGCTTGCTTACTTGAACTCTCCCCTCTTTTTTTAATGAAATATTTATACAAATATATATAAAAAAACAACAATATAATATCTCTATTTATAACAATTTTGTTTTTAAGATTTTTTTGGAATATAAAATATTCTCTCCCCTCTTACACCCTTTTTAACTAAAGAAAGGGTTATGGAATATATATATATATATATATATATATATATATATATATATATAAACTTCTTAAAATAAATTTTCAAAATATAAAATGCTTTCGGTTTCCTTTTTATTTATTTTTTAAACTGAAAAAGGGTTTAAAGTGGGAGTCACTGAAGTGGTTCTCACTATTAATCTCTACTAGCACCAACAACTAGGAAGCTAGTACTAACTAAGGAAATTTTGACTTAGAAAGAACCAATACATTTAGAGACACACCTGCAGAGTACTAAAAAAACATGAAACCAATGACAATGGTGGACAAACTAGCCCTACCTTTTCATATAGTGTACTTGAAAATATATTTAACACTGTCCTATACAATTTAGTTTTAACAAAATATTTAATTGCTAGGAATGGTTAGTGATTTTTCTCAATTCAAATCTTAAATCCTGACTTGGGAGAGATCTGGATTTTTTAAAACCCTCCGAGGCATACTCTTGTATAGGTTCCACTTGTGAATGACTAGACTACATGGTCAGGAGATTCGATCCAGTTCTAGCCAAAACTTAGTATTTTCGGCACCAAAACCCCAAAACTCAGAATATCATGCTTCAGAAGAACCGAACACCAAGACAAGCCACTTTAATACACATTAAATTAACAGAATACGGAAGGGGAAATTAATCCCTTTCTAACATGACATTTAGTTTTAACTAAAATATTTAGCGAGCAAAAGCGATATGAAAAAATTCCTATCATTCTACTGGAGAGTAAAATGTGGAACAAAACCACTTGTAGAGACACATATCATTCTCGAAACCCTAAACACACAAATAAAACATTAGTTTAATTGCTTAATTAGGTAGTGATAATACTTGCAGGTTTTAAAAAAATTAACAATATTTTCCATTTGAACTTTTTAATAAACCTTTTTTTAAGTACAATGTAATGTAAGGAGAGCCCCAAAATACATATGCTTTTTTTTGGAATGTGCTTTATTAGTCCCCGTCGAAGGCGTAGAGGGACTATAGCGATCGATAATTTGTTGACTTCATATTAATATGTCCTTTAACAATAAATTTTCATATCATCTGTATTGTTTGAACTATAGACGTAAAAACATTATTTTTTATATAATAAAAAAACCTTATCTGTCATCGTCTCATTGGAGAATAGATTCGAAGTCTTAATGCTAGCTTCCCTGTTCCCAATGTTGTAAATGTTTAGATATCCAAAGTTTTAAGCATGTACGCTCTTTTATTTTTATTTTTTATTGAAATGTTTACATACCGAAAGTTCTGAGAATCAACACTCTTTTTTAATGTTTTTATTATTTCTATTTGTATTGAAATGTTTACATACCGAAAGTTTTGAGCATTGACACTCTTTTTGAGTTACTTGAATAGGCCTGACTGCTTAAATGTTTACATAGCACGAGGCCCTTAAAGATGCCTGAAAACATAAATGTTTGCATAGCGCGAGGCCCTTAAACAACCTTGACAACCTTAAATGTTTACTTAAATAGGCTTCTCACCATACATTTTTCCTCGAATTTTCCATAAATGTTGCAGTGAATTTGGACAATAGTGTTGTCCACCACCAGTTGCATAGCCATCATATGTTTCATACTTCTTCTATGCTTGGAATTCAATTTAGTTATCATTGAAGATACATATATTGTTTACTGGTTCGCTGACTACTTCTTGTTCGTTGGTTTGTTGGTTGCTGCTTGTTGTTGTTTGGTTAAACTTTGCAAGGTTTAGGTCATGCACTTGCAGTTGGGCCTGTTGGTACTTGTTGCTTGCTTTTGTTTTCTCCAAGTATTTAAGATTGGGGTCTTGCACCCGTAGTTGGAGCTATTTTTTGACTTTGCGGGGTTCAAGTCCTACACCCACAATTCGACCTATGTTTATGTTGTTCATCATTGCCGAGTAAGTTTAAATACCATAATTTCATTCATATTTGTTCTTTGTTGTTTACTGTTTCCAGTTTGCAAGTAAGAATGTTTAAGTATTTCCACTCGCGTGGTCGTCATATGTTTCAGATTTCTTCTATGCTTGGAATGCAATTTTCTCATCATTGAAGATGCATATATTGTTTAATGGTTCAGTGGTTGCTGCTTGTTCGCTGGTTCGTTGGTTGCTGCTTGTTGTTGTTTGTTTCAAGTTTGCAAGTTTGAGGTCCTGCAGTTGCAGTTGGTTCTTTTTCACTGGTTTGTTGCTTGTTGCTTTCTTTTGTTTGCTTCAACTTTGCAAGGTTGGGGTCTTGCACCGACAGTTGGAGTTGTTTTTTTCACTTTGGAGTGTTCAATTCATGCACCCACAAGTGGACATGTGGTTCTTGTTGTTTTTCTTCATATACGATATGATCGATATATTATTACAATGATGAGTGTTCCATATATAGGGAACATATGGTGACCATCCATGAAAGGATGTGTCCCTTGAATAATCAATAACTATTTATTATTATCATTTACTTATTATATATGATATTTAATAATCAATAATTATATTATTAATTATTATTCTAAGAGAATGTCTTCTTGATGTTTTCCAAACATCAACACTCCCTCTCAACGAGGGAGACATTCTGCAACATGCCAAGCTTGTCTTTTAAGTATACAAACTTCACCCTAGACTCATGACACTTGTCTGTCAGTCTTGGGAGACATCTCTCTCCCACCTGAATCGAGGAGAAACTCCTTCTACAACTCTCCCTCTGAGCCAATTAACTCTCTCTAAGTTTAGGATCACTTTGGGTCCACATGTAATAGCATATAACATCTTGAGTCTTTATCATTCCTTATCAAATCACCATGACTAGGAAAAATACCACACCAGGATCTTTCACCACAGGTACACACATATGAGTGAACGTCGACCTGATGCTAACTGACACGTGGAAATCACTTCAAGAACCTCAAGTCCATATTATTCCTTTTCATGATCAAGGAAGGACTACATCTGGTCCCATTTACCACAAGTGCACCTTTATGATAAATGTATCCTATCTCCCTTGGTCTGCAACCCAATCTAGGAGAAGTTTCTCCCAATGCCGAAACATCAACACTCCCTCTTAGCTAGGGAGGTAAATTTTCATACACAACTACTGTCCAGAGACATGGAGTCTCTGCCAGTGGTACACAACCACCATAGTAGCAAAAGGTTTGCCACACATGGCACTCCCATGTGGACTTCTATAGGCTACTCCCTCTAGCAACACTTAGGGTCAAATCCCCATAGTGTGAGACATTAAGGGTGAACTCCCTTGACGTGTCCTCATGTTCTCTCCACATGGGATGATGGGCTATAAGCCTAAATGCACTTATCCCTTCTCGAATAAGTGTCCTCACAAATCAACTCAACTCAATTCACAGAGGAGTATGATCTGGAGAAATTTTGTTACATATGGCACTCTATGTGGACTTCTAGAGGCTACACCCTCTAGAAACACTAGGGTCAACTACCATAATGTATGGCGTCAAGGGTCAACTCCATTGACATGTCCTCATTTACTCTCCACATGGGACATTGGGTTATAAGCCCAAACACACTTATCCCTTCATGGATAAGTGCCCTACTTATCCCTTCTCGGATAAGTGTCATCACAGATCAACTCAACTCAGTCACAAAGGAGTACGATTTGGAGAATGTCTCAGGAAGCTGCAAACATCAACACTCCCTCTTAGCGAGGGAGGCATTCTCTGCCATGCCAATTCTGTCACGGAAGTACTTGAACTTTGTCCTTGTTTGGTAAGAACATCAACAACCTGCTCATATGTAGGAAGGTACTACACCAATACTTCCTTCCTCTACACCATGTCTTGGATGTAATGGTACTTGATCTCAATGTGGTTCAATTTCTCATGAAACACTAGATTATCAGAGATATTCACACAACTTTGGTTACCATAATGAATAATGGTGGAATCCAGCACATGTTCAAATAAATCTGTAAGGCTCTTGTGAAGCCACACTGCTTCACGGGCTGCCATACTTAATGCAATGTACTCTATTTTTGTTGTGGTCAAAGCCACACAAGTTCGTTTCAGGCTACACCATGAAACCATGGAAGATCCCAAAGTGAAGAGACACCTGAAGGTGCTCTTTTTGTCCATGTCGTTCCCTGCCCAATCAGAGTTGA
Organism: Picea engelmannii; assembly: GCA_009831015.1. Taxonomy (NCBI): domain Eukaryota; kingdom Viridiplantae; phylum Streptophyta; class Pinopsida; order Pinales; family Pinaceae; genus Picea; species Picea engelmannii. Next base: position 362,785 of record ML779299.1, on the reverse strand, counting down.
TATATTCTTGCCATATCATATCAATACTGAAAGTATATTTCATACCATGTCCAACTGTGCCTCGCAAGTATCTCAACACATGCTTCGCAAAAATCTAGTGTGTCTATATCAAATGACTTATAAATTGGCTAAGTGGACTCACTGGATATAAAATATTTGGTCTGGTGTTAACCAGATACATCAATTATCCAATCAACTATTTTTACAGAGTCAGATCAATTTCGTCAAAATCAAAATAAGACACTTAGTTTCTTCAGATTCGTCATCATTGGTGTAGCCACGAGATTCAAGTTCAGTATCTCAAACTTCTTCAATATCTCAACTGTGTACTTCCCCTGACTCAGGAAGATCTCATTAGTTCTCTACCACACCTCTAGTCTCTAGAAGTAGTGCATCATACCAAGGTCCTTCATCTCAAACTTAGAGGCCAATGCATACTTGCATTCAACAATAAGGCTCTCTATATCGAGGAATAAATCATCAACGTAGAGGACCAAAATAAGGGAATCACCATTAATAGTCTTGTAGTACAGGCTGAGATCGACAAAACTTTTGATGAAGCCCAAAAATCATCAGGTGTCCATCAATCCTTGCATACCAAGCTTGAGGTGGTTGCTTGGTTCCATACAAGGCCATCTTCAACCTGCACACATGATACTCTTTCTCATGTATCACGAAACCATCTGACTGCTCGATGTATACTTCTTCCTCAATATCTCCATTGCAAAAGGTTGTCTTTACATCCATCTGATGTAATATCTAACCCATGGATGCTACAGGGGAAATAATCATCTGGATATATGTGTATCAAGAAACAATAGAAAATGTTCCTCATAATCTATTCCCTCCACATGAGAGAATCCTCTAGCAACAAATCTCATTTTGTGCCTCTCTATGCTTCCATCAACTGTGTGTTTGATCTTGTAGATCCATTTGGAAGTCACTACAAAATTCCCCTCAGGTCTCAGAACAATAGCCCACACATCATTCTTCATGATGGAATGATGCTCCTCCATCATGGAATCTCTCCATACTTGCTGGCTAGATGCCTCCTCATAACATGAAGGCTCAGAATCAATGATGTGGCTCATAGCTACAACATAGCATGGATATCTCTGAGGTATATTGATCTCTTAGAAGGTACCACGAGGATTTTCATGTCCTTCTTCCTCCTGCAGAGTCTGACGATCTCTTCTGACCTACTGCAATATCTCTGGGAACATCAACTACTCCTTTTGGGACTTTATAATTGTTAAACACTGAGATTGAGAGTTGTTGGATATGTGCTATATTATCTGGACGAGTAGTAGTGTATGAGTGTATGTGCCGGGCGAGAAGGGGGGTTAGAGGGGGGCTGTAGATCCCTCCGCACAGGGTTTCAGGGGCAACACCCCCGATTTTTTTTTTTTTTTCTACATCGAGACCACATTTTTCTGCCTCGAGACCACATTATATTTAGGTGGTTTTTCGACACATGGTTTCTTTGCTAATGGTTTTCTATTTCTGGTTAAGGAATTAGGGTTTTGTATGCCGCTGGCTCCTATATGTATTTTGTATTGTAAACATTGTAACATGATGAATAATATATAGAATATGCTGGTTTTCTTGGTTTGGTTTTTCAGGGGAAAAATCTCTGTGTAATGTTTGTATTTGCCATTGTATATTTTCTTTTCCTTTACTGAATATCTGTTTGCAGTAGATATTGTACAAGGATAAAATCTATATTTGGTATCAGAGCTTTATTGGCTTCAGGGGGACACCTTTGTGGTCAAGGGTTTGGCTCGGGACTGTGATAAGCCTTGTTACAGTCGAAGATCTGCGATATTTCGTTTTTAGGTGAAAAGAAATGGAAAGCAATTTAAAGATGGAGATCAAGAATTTTAATGGGAAAAGTTTTGAGCTATGGAATCTCAATATGGAAGATCTGTTGGTTGACAAAGATCAGTGGATCGTGGTAGATCCAAGTACTTCACCAACAAGAACTTCTGCAGATGACTGGAAAAATTTGGATCGAAAGGAAAATAACACAATCCGACTGTGTCTCTCCGATTCAATATTACTGAATGTGTCATAGGAATCTATAGCCAAGTATTTATGGGAAAAGTTGGGGAAGTTGCATCAGTCTAAGTCCCCGGTAAATAAACTATTCCTGAGAAAGAAGATGTATAACCTGAGGATGAGAGATGGAGATTCGGTGGCAGAGCATTTGAACGCCTTCAATACTGTGGTAAGTCAAATAGTATCTGTTGAGATTAAAATTTCATATGAAGATAAATGTATCAGTTTGTTGTGTTCTTTACCAGACTAGTAGGATAGTCTAGTTGTGGCCATAGGTAGTGTAACATCCCTCCTAGCTAAGGACAACTACTCAGTCAACCGGTGATTTTTTTTTTTTGTTTTAACTGTGTGTGCGCGTGTGTAGAAGAAACCACCCCCTCGACTCTATGTCAACACTTGAACCAACAGGACTCAGGTAAGACGAACACATTCAATATGACCCGACATATCATAGTGACAACGAGAAGCAACACCCCGGACATGAGGCGGGCAACTAATGACTGTAGGCAGAGACAGATACCAGGGGTTAGGCACAGTACTTGTCACAGAATGAAAGAATCCGACAATAGAGTCGCAGTAGTGGAACTGTGCCTTTAAACAACCCGAGACTACTGATACGGCTCAGAGTGTGTCGCAAGAGTGGAACCGTGCCTTTAAACATCCCGAGACTCTTGATACGGCACTGGATTCATTCCACCGGATTACACACAGAAAAAAATTCTAAGCTACAAGAGGAGTCTACATCCCGCCCGACACGGACAACCTACGCAGTACAAACCACCCAGTGCTACAAGATCAAGGACAACACGACCTCTACGGGAGACACAAGTCAGGAGGACTCAATCGACCAACCACTATTGAGCCCCGATGACATCAACAAGACCAATCGTTCCATTACTTATCCTTAACCGAAAGGACTTAAACCTAAGGTACAATCAATAAATTCAACCCCCATATTATCCTGCCTTCCCTGCCCAATTATCATCATGTTGTAATAACCTTACAAAATAAAAGCAGTGCGATTTAACATCGTCATTAGGGTTCCATTAAACAATAATGACGACGCAATTTCGACATCGTCATAAACATTAAAATTAAGCCAACACTAACGTTGCAATCTAAACATTATTACCATATATTAGTAGTGCAATTTAAACATGGTCACTAGAATTCCATTTATACAATATTGACATCACACTTAACCCACATGAACACTTCAACTAATATTCCTATTGTAATTAATCATTACTTATCCTTGCAATTCTCCCGCATAACATTTAATTAAATAACATCAACCTTCAATCAAATAATATTAATATTGCAATTACATTATTGCTTATCATTTGAATTTTACCAACGTTAACATTCAGTTAAGAATATTACTAATTGCAATTAAACTATGATTTATCCTTGCCATTCTACCAAAAGTATCCTTCCATTAAAAATATAACTATTGGAGGTAACTATAGCTTATCGTTGCAACTCTGCCGACATTAACCGTCAATTGATAATATCACTAATGCATTTAAACTAGTACCCATCATTTCCATTAAGCAAATATTAACATTGTGGCCTTAACCCTTATTAATATTTCTATGTAAAATATTGCACCCAAATTAAACAATATTAACCTATAAGCATAAAACAAATAATCCATGAATGCCTATTATTAACATGGCCAGTAACCAGTATAATATTAGCATGTGGAAGCCCATAATATGTGGAAGCCAATATTGGCATTGCACCCAAACCATATCGAATTTAACATTTAAACAAGTACTGGCAATTGCATTCAGAATTAAAAGCTAGTAGCATATAAGCATATCACAAGTAATAAAATAATGCTTAAATCAACATTGCCAACAGCTGGTATAATCATTGAAATTAACAATTATTAATTTTTAAACACGGAGAATAGTCAACAATTATTATTATTGCACTTAAGGCAACATCAATATTCATATTTGAACAAGTAATGTCAAATGCATTTGATTTAATTAGTATTAACCCGTAAGAATTTAATAGTATGAAAAATAATGCCTAATCTTGTCATGCCCAATCGCTGGTATCATCATTGGAAATTAACAATTATTAATTTAACATACAGAGATTATTCGGTTGAGATTGTCCGTGTGGAATAGGAGCAGAATCTATTAAATATAAAATTGCAATTTATACCCTCACAGATCCACTACTAATTTCCAATGATAATACCGTTATCCTAAGGTCAGTGTTTATAAACATAACCTCATATATAATTAACATCATCATAAAAATAACCAGGTAACCTCATGGTTGAAAACTGTTAATGGGTAAAATGACCAAGTATAACGCTCACAATTAAGGTATCCCAATTAAAAGGCAATAAATAAAACAACGATATATCTATTTCTCCACGATAAATTTAAAAGCCAACTCATTGTCAATATATACCATTTACCAACATATTCATTTATCTAACCTCCTATTTAAAAGTAGCCGGATGCCATCGTAATTAATTAGTCAAAAGGTAACCACAACAATGTCTAAAAGTACCAGGTTAACAATAGGGACAGTGTATAATTAAAATAACTTCAAATAACCATGTTCAAAGTTAACTTCATTTTAAACTACGATAATTAAAAACCTCACTCTACACAAGGCAGCAGTATTGGACTGACCTATTGAAACCCGATAACGGTTAGTTAGTGCTTGCACCTTCCAAGATTGCCCTGCGCTTGCAGTAGCCTTACCCCAGAACCGTGATTAATGCGCAGTGAGTTATTATCTACCTTAGGGGACAGCGACTGAACCAGTTGGCCAGGTCAGGTAGTAATTCGGCAGCTGCAAGCATTAACTACCAACGCATACCCTAGAGCGCATGCACTGAGAAATCGCAATTTCGGGTGCGGTAACGAGGAAGATTAAATGGGAATTAAGACAGGCTGCGTGCTGTCTACGGCACACCCATCAACGACCTCATGAACAGTGCGTTCAGGCAGCGTTAATTGGCATTTCTAAGACAGGCCGTGTGCTGCCTAACGAGTAGTTTCACGCAGGCCTGCGGGTGGGTACGAGCATTCACCAAGGATCCCTGGCGACAGCCACTGAACGATTGCTAGGTAAAAATTTTATGATCTTTGGAGATTTGAGAGAGTCTTCATCGTGGAAACAATGGGATAAAGGGTTACGTAGATATACATAAGGAAATTCAGCTGTAGGAATATATGCGCAGATTGAACCCTTCAAGTGAGCCTCCAATGCGGATCTTGACTGATCCCGCCAACCTACGGTGTGTGTGATCAACAGTACAGTAAAACCGAATGGAGAAAACCACCACAATGATAACCATGACCCACATTAAAATACAGTGACGGTTGAAGGCAGCAATTATCAGGTAAGTTTGCCGATCCAGGGTCGGAAATAAAAGGGCGAGGACTACGATTCAGACGCAATGAACTAAGGCAGGGGTGGTTAACTCTGGCAGTAACAAGGGAGATGCGCAGAGGTACGCTATCTAAGGGAGGTAGTGGAGAGGGCGAAGGCGTCAGGCTACTCAGCTACGCGGGTCCAAAATACCCTAGATACTCAATCAACCTTCTCTACACGAACCCATTACCAGAAAATTTACATTGCGCAATACCCATAACCGAAAGGGGTGCAGGATAAGAGTTATCATGTGGGCCGTCAAGTGAATCCGTTTAATGTTCAAATACAACCAGACAATAAAACCTGAACATCATACTACACCACTCTAGTTACCTGAAGGTGCGCATGGTAAGAGATAGCAGGTGAATAGTAAAAAGGTAGATCCGTTTATGCTCAAGGATCAAAGGTTATTAAAACACTTCCCATGAGTTTAAAGAAGGCTGCGACCCGTGCGAAGAAATAAGAGTGCTAAAATTTACACTTAACTCAT